>BROE01000022.1:3674794-3700434 GCA_036571765.1 Plecoglossus altivelis
ATTGCCCGCACCTGTTACTTGCCCCAGGTGTGTTTAAAGGAGCATCACATGTTTGAAACAAACTTATTCATCCACAACTTTGAAAGGGTGCCAATAATTCTGTCCGGCCCATCTTTTGAGTTTTGTGTGAATTGTGTCAATTTGCTTTTTTGTCTCTTTTTTTTTGTGTTATTCCAATACACACAAAGGAAATAACATGTGCATAGCAAAACATGTGTAATTCCAATACCTTTCTGTGAGAAATACCTCAATTTCTGGAAAAATGTCAGGGATGCCAACAATTTTGGCCATGACAGTATGTGAAGCAAGGGAAGCAGCTATGTGAAGAGGGGTAGAGCTATGTGAAGAGGGGGATAGAAGCTATGTGAAGAGGGATTGTAGTGTTATTTTCTTAGAGCGTATAGTGAAAGACAAGAGAGAGAACTAGAGACCTAAATTAGATGAAAGAAAGAGGAGTAAGGCACTATAGAGAAAGAAGAGAGAGATAAAAAAGGAGAATATAGATGAAGAGAGGAGAATAGAGCTATAGTGAAAGGAGGGGGATAGAGCATATGTGAAGAGGGATAAGCAGCTATGTGAAGAGGCGGAATCGACTATGTGAAGAGGGATAAGACTATGTGAAGACGGGGATAGAGTATTGAGAGCGGGATAGAGCTATGTGAAGAGGGGATAGAGCTATGTGAAGAGGGGATAGAGCTATGTGAAGAGGGGATAGAGCTACGTGAAGAGAGGATAATGATATGTGAAGAAGGGATTGAGCTACATGAAGAAGGTATTGTAACAAAGATGAAGATCCAGCTATTTTCAGCAAATTCATCCCGACTCAAGAGTAGGCACCAATATCCTTAGCTTTTTTAGGAATACATGGACAAAGACTTTAGAATGACACCATCATCCAGTCTCCCTCTCTCTCCCTCTGAAACACAGACACACACACACAGGGCTTGATTTTACCAACCCTAACACTCTTGGGCATGGTGCGTCAGAAGACTTTGAGAAGAGAAAGACTGAATAAGCAAGGTCAGGGATGAAAAGAGAAAGACAGTTGACAGGAGGTCAGAAGAGAGTAGTGCTAAAAAATATATTTTAAAAACTGACCACAAAGTTCCAAACATGAAGACCATATAGAGCCCAGGGATGAGCCTTCAGCAGCTACAGGACACCTCTAAGAGAACCGCTTAGCAACCAAATGGAACAGGCCTTCCAACACTCCACCCCCCCCCCCTCCCAATTTCTCATCAACACAGCAGTACTAAGCACCTTTTCCCCATACAAAATGTCTTGTTTACATTTCAATTATGGATACTAGCCTCTAGGAGTCCTCCCTATTTTACTCCCCTGCATCCAGATGTTGCACAGATAATTACAGCCGCCCCTTTGTCTACAGAGGTCTTTAGGATAGTATCTGCTAGCAGAGAACAGAGACAGCAAAGGTTGACAGGAGTACCTTGGAAATCTTGTGGACACACAACACACACACACACACACACACACACACACACACACACAGCAAGGTCAAAAGGTACACTCCAGTGATAGAATGAACACCACTGTGGAAACAGTAAAGTGCTGACACTGCAGAAGACAGCAGTGCTGTTTCACCAGAGGAGCACTTGGAAGACCTCAGTGTACCCTTCCATCCAGCACCAGAAGCCCAACACTGTATAACATGCAGTCTGGTTCCATTCTAGTGTCTTCAACTGAAACAAAATAACTCATTCACAAGTTTCAAATAATAAAATACACAGACTAAACAGAATTTGAAAAAACTAAAACACAGGGCTGAAAGATTGTTTTGATCCACAAGTAACCCCAACTTGAGGGATTGGCATTCACCTAGACTCACTTTCTCCCTGGGTGGATATCATCCTCTCTCTAACTCTCTCCTCTTGCTATCCTCCAAACACTATTTCTAACAGACACAGCATTGTCTCTACATGTATTTCGCAGTGGTTACCTGAGTGCAAAATCATTTTTGTGAGACTTGGATGGAATCTCAAGTCACCAAAATCAGACTTCCAACTTGATTTACCATCAACTGACATGTCTAGTAGTCTAGATGGGTATATTATTAAGCAGAAGTGTTGAAGTAACATAAGACACACTAAAATAATGATTTTGTCTTCATCTCGTTTGCTCCCCTCTATATTTAGCTATATCACCAAGGGCTTGATTCAGATCTCTGGAGCGTGCAGATAAGAGGGGGAGGAGCAGAAGAAGGTGGCTGAGGGCGTGAAGAATTGCTGCCTCTCTTGAAGTGTGGCAGTGAGTCATGTCACCCACCTGGTATGGAGCACCATGCTAGAGGGATAAAACCAACCTCCACTTAGCACTGGTGAGAAGTTTGAATCAGGCTGTACTGGTGGTTATCAAACCTTCTCTACACACTATCATTCTATCACCATCTTGCTCTTTTGCCATCCCCACTCAATACTTTACCTTCTCAACCTCTTTCACCTCCAACCTCAATCATTGTATCATCTACAGATGTGTTATCCTCCCTTATTGCAGTCAGCAAAGGGAGGCTTCGGAAGTGACTATAGAACAACTTTATTTGTTTGTTAATCTGGTTTAACGCAGCACAATGATTTCAGCTCTGTTTCAGACCACAGATGGGGTTATATTGTATGTTGTGGTCTCATGGACCACTTTTTCAGGCAGGCATTAAACTTTTGCAAAGATGGATGAGAAGGTCTGGTAGACATGATGACGCCACAGAGTACAAGTTGACCCAGGGTTAAACAGAGACATTTCACTCAAATAGGTTTTTCAAAAGCTAGTGTACTGTTTGACTCTGCATTCGACAGCAAAAATACAAATGCAGCCTAAATAAAACCTGCATTCCTGACAGATTACAGCATTGCCCAAATGAATCAAAATGCCAGCGCTTTACAAAGCTTACATGTAAGGATCAAGGTGGTTCTAACAAAAAATATCGGAGGCCCATTCCGATATTGTCTCATTTGTAAGGAGAACTCTAGATTGAATATTTTCATAGATTTTCATAGGGAATCTTGCTCTAGATAGGAAGCTAGATCCAACAAGGTTACAAACTGTCTAGGCTTACTCTGTGAGTAAAGGCTTCTATAGCATTGCTGTGGTGTCTATGGCGCTCGTTTGCAAAATAGCCATTAGCCTCTCCATCCGTATGAAAGTATTACAGAATGTCTTGCATACTATGGCTTGGCATGAATGGCTGCATACATTGCTCAGTGCACCACTTACTGTAGTAGGTTATTCATCATGTACAGGTAGAGAGTCCATGATCAAACACTTCTGCAGTGAAGTCAGGGATCAGAGTTGTGCTCATGACACATAAAGAGTATGTTTTCACAGATATGCTATGAGACCTGCAATACTGAGCTACAATACTACTAGCCTTAGCCTTTTTCCCCATTTCAGATAGGCCTACACATATTGCTGTACCACAAAACCCCCAACAAAGGGATGATACACACACCTGTGTGTGTTAATTGTGTCAGAGACACAACGTAGCGCCAACTTTAGCCTTACTCTGGGGTGGCGCTTTTTCTGAAGTCAGAGAGAGATCCACAGAAAGCCCTGTTACAGGATATGACAGGTACTGTACGCTCACCAGGAGAACTGCACTTCAGGGAAGGGGATGTAAACACTGTATAGGGCATGCATGCATATTGGAGGCTTTTACTCAACTCACTGAATACATAAATGTAGAAGAATATTTCTAATGACTGCCTTAGGGGAAGGATTGGGTAACCCAACAGGTGAATGCAAGATAGGATGACTCATCTAGCAGCCTGGGCCTATGCTGAATTGGTTGTAGAGAGCAAGAGTAGATACAGGCATGTCTTACATTGAATGAAATACAAATTATTTGAGCAGAACCAGACACCGAAATTAGTAGGGGCAGAGGAAGGTTACACTTGCTTTCTACCCTTCGGAAGATCCGAAGGGTAGAAAGACCGAAGAAGCGAAACACAAGACTCAATGCAGAGTTTGTAAATATCACAGTGAAAACATTGTTAGAGTTTGGATTGGCACTCTGCATGTGGCTACTCCCTGAGAGGTATTCTACTGAGGAATATCTTCTGCACAAAGAAAAAAGTCTCAAAACAAGCTCATCCCAGCAGTTTTCTTCTGTCGAAGAGAAACCATAAGCACTTCCAGACGCCAGAGAGAAAGCAGACACAATGCCCCACCACATTGTGTTTGGTGCATACTTTGTGCACATCTCCCTGGCTCTTTGTAAGCATGCGCAAGGTGTAATATAAACAGTGGGGCAGCAAAGACCCTCTGACATGCTGAGATCAAATCAGGAAACAACAACGTAGTTGTAGTATACAAAATAGGTATATTTTAAAGAGCAAACATGTGAGCTACATCCTAATTATAAATAAAGACACACGGTATATCAATAATACATCCTCTTCTCTCACCATGGTTATTGCTGCTGTACAAGTCAAGTCTTAGAACCACTGTGCAACACCATCTTAGAACCACTGTGCAACACAGCCATAGAACTACTGTGCAACACAGCCTTAGAACCACTGTGCAACACAGCCTTAGAACCAAGGTGCAACTGTCTTGGAACCACTGGACCACAATCCCTCTGCACAGGCTCAGAAAGAAAATATAAATTAAAAAATAAATAACAAATGACAAACACAGAAATATGACAAAGTGGTACATTTCTAAACCTGATGGTTCAAATGGTGTGGTGTCAATACAAAAACAAATAAACTGTACTGAAATCAACACAAGCTATTAAACATGAACACACACCACCACTGAGCCTTTTACTAACCTTTACTGAAAGACAGGTTGCATTTGCATCTATGTTTGAGCATACTAGCGCATCTCAGTCTCTGGTCCAAGAGCTTGCTAGTGCAGAGTGGGCAGGGGCGTTTGCCTGGTATTAGCAACTATGATGTCCACTAAACGACGCTAACAGCTCTGGATGTGCGTGAGCACGTTCTTTGTAGGCGACAGTCATGCTCGTGCTGAACGTTCTTGTTAGAAATATATATTGTGCTCAAACATCTATAGCACTACTACAGATTAATGAAGGACAAATAAGTGCAATTTCAGGACTGTCTGTTTTATAATTAAGAACTGGTAAGAGCCAGGCAATTTTTCTTCATTTACAACAGCTCAAACCTGCAGATTCCGGACCTGCTAGATGAGAGAGACCGGGAAGCACTGATGGTGGGGGAGACAGGGGACTGGATGGGGGGGAGACGGAGAGATGGGGCGCACTGATGGTGG
Source organism: Plecoglossus altivelis (assembly GCA_036571765.1). Taxonomy (NCBI): domain Eukaryota; kingdom Metazoa; phylum Chordata; class Actinopteri; order Osmeriformes; family Plecoglossidae; genus Plecoglossus; species Plecoglossus altivelis. The sequence goes on from BROE01000022.1 coordinate 3,680,039, forward strand.
GGGAGAAGGAGAGTGGGGGAGCATGATGGTGGGGGGAAGAGAGATTTGGGGCAAGCACTTGATGGTGGGGAGAACAGGAGGAGAATGCGGCGCCTGATGGTGGGGGAAGGGGGAGTGAGGTGGCAAGCATGATGGTGAGGGAGACAGGAGAGGACGGGCAGCTGATGCTGGGGGGGACAGGTTAGAATGATGATGGGGGAGCGGAGAGATGGGGCTGCCTGAATGGTGGGGGAGAAGCGAGAGCAAGGGCCGCACTGTGGTGGGGAGCAGGTCGGACTGATGATGGGGGGAGAAGGAGAGTGGGGGAGACTGGTGGTGGGGGGACGGAGAGATGGGGCAGCACTGGATGGGGAGAGACCAAGGGCAGCATTAATGGTGGGGGAGAAGGAGAGACGGAGCATGTGGTGGCGGGAGACGGAGAGATAGGGAGAGAGAGACATGGAGAGCGAGATAGAAATTGAGGGAGAGAAAGAATGAGAGGGTGAGAGATGAGAGAGACCGGGAAGCACTGATGGTGGGGGAGACAGGGCAGCACTGATGGTGGGGGAGACAGGAGAGATGGGGCAGCACTGATGGTGGGGGAGACAGGAGAGATAGGGCAGCACTGATGGTGGGGGAGACAGGGCAGCATTAATGGTGGGGGAGACAGGAGAGATAGGGGCGTCACGGATCCTCCATTTTCACTGAACTCACACACAATAAACAACTGTCAAATACAAATGAACATTACTACCTTTTTACATTACAGCATGTTCAGTCTTGAAAAGAATAGACAAGCATAATAGGGGCTCAAATTGGACACGTTTGGCTGCATAACTCCGCGAAATTGTTTATAACGATCAAATATATTTGGATGCATTGTGTGAGAGAATTAATCATTTGGTGTGACGTCTTCTACTTTTTATCTTCACAAATTTTTCTAGTTGCTTACAGAATGGGGTGCTGCTGTAAGTGATAAACAGTCTAAACATTCTGGGCCAATGTTAACATCACCAGTTTACTTATCTTTATGGTATTGTATTTCCAGATTTTAAGATTGGTTATACATTAATATCCTGATGGAGAATGCCCCGTGGGCCCTCCAGATAAGCAGTTGACGACCACTGTCGCTCTCTTTGTTGTCATGTGACAAGGAACTAACTAGCACAAAATAAATACATACAGTGAGCACCGGTGATACCACAAACCTATTTATGATAGAAGTCAGTGGGAGGGTAGAAATAAACAATTTTCCCCAAAAGCTAGTATACAGGACATGAACTTAACCAATTGGTAGTCGTGTAAGCGCGCATTTGCTCCCTGTGATTCTACAACCCACACCTGCAGTGGATCAACAACCCACATCTGCACTGGATCAACAACCCACACCTGCACTGGATCAACAACCCACACCTGCACTGGATCAACAACCCACACCTGCAGTGGATCAACAACCCACACCTGCACTGGATCAACAACTTACACCTGCACTGGATCAACAACTCACACCTGCACTGGAACAACAACTCACACCTGCACTGGAGAACATCACATTATCTTTCAATATTCCAACCAATACTAATGGGCCCTTTAGATATGGTCGTGGCTTCTGAACACTGGGTTGCATACAACTGGGTCCTGCGTTCTGACTTGGCTTGCATCTGAACATTGTCCGCTACATGGCTCACTGCTCTGAACCTGCTCTGCTCTGACACAGCTGGCTTACTGCCTCTGAACACGCTCTGCCTCTGACCCTGTCCTCACATGGCTCATGCTCTGAGACCCTGCTCTGCCTTGACCTGTTGCTCAACATGGTCACTGATCTGACACGCTGCTCTGCTCTGCCCAACCTGGTCTGCTCTGCATGGCTACTGTCTGACACATGGCCCTGGCTCTGACCACTGTCCTGCTATCATGGCTACTGCCTTGACACTGGGACTGCTCTGAACATGTCCTTGTCTACATGGTCTGCTTGATTGTCTGGACTGCCCTGCTCTGGCTTGACACTGTATGCTTACTGACGGTTCTGCGCAAATGGCTCACTGCTCTGAACTGGGGTCCTGCCCTCTATGGTGCACTGGGGCTCTGAACCTGCTTCTGCTTGGAACACTGTTCTCTACATGGCTCCATGGCCTCTGAAACCTGATCTGCCTCTTGACCTATAGTCTGTCGCTGCTAACATTTGGTATGTTCTGACCACTGTCTGCTCTGCACATCGTCTGCTCTAATGCTCACTGCCTCTGACACACTGCTCTGCCTCTGACACACTGCTCTGCCTCTGACACACTGCTCTGCCTCAACCATGGCTCACTGCCTCTGACACACTGTCCTGCCTCTACCATGGCTCACTGCCTCTGACACACTGCTCTGCCTCTGACACACTGCACTGCCTCCATCATGGCACACGGCAGAGAAGACAATGTGGACGTGGCAGAATGTTGGTTGTCATCAATTGCTCAAGGCTGCTCTATAAAACAAAGGTCATTTTGCATTTTTCTTTGCATATTTCTTCCAGCCATCACAAAATTTATAAACACATACTTTTTTCTTTTCACCACCAGTTTTACTTTTACAAGTGTGGAACAGAGCAGTTTGTTATCAAAAGAAAAGGATGTTGCAATCTCAAAGCTAAAGTTCAGACAAGAAGAAGGACTAGCATAGACTGTGAAAGAGCTTGAGGATACTGTTGTAATCCTCTGCATTGTTTAAAAGCCCACTTTATTCAGAAGCACTGCTGGCATGCAGCATGGAAACATGTTACACATCTATAAACACAAACATTACGAAATAAACATTTTACACTACTAATTCACATTAGTGCTGGTCCTGAAAAACGAAGTACCACCACAATGTCAGGTATTGGCTTCTCTAAAGCAAACGATGACCCTACTTTAAGTCCTGTATGACCTGAGGATTCACCTGATTCATTGGCACATTACATTATGTGCTGCAGCTAGGCTAACAAAATAATGATATCCCTTGACACAAAAGATATTTGACCAATGCTGCTATCCAACAACTCTGTCAGTCATGTGCACACGAGCAACCAGGGTTACTGTGGTCAATCATCAACAGGGTTCCTGGCATTAATGTCAAACCATCACAGGACAGACTAACAAGCGTTTGATCAAAGCTCTGATAGTTGTGGGGTCAAATCCTTTCAAGTTATTTAATGGGAAGCAATCCAGTTCCAAATGTTCCTCCTGAAATCCAAATGAAAGACAACAATGCAGCATGTATATGGACTGAAATGTGTCACATAAAACTGAATTGGAATAATTAATGCTCTACATGACTGGTTGCATTTTGTGTATAAGTATTGCATTATAGCTTGAATATACTGAAAACAGAGGGTTCAGATCTGAGAATCGTGTTTCTAAAACATAGTTCTTATTTCACAACGACATTATGTTACTTAAATCTCTACTCTTCTCTTCAATGACCAGATGTTTTAATAGAAGAACTGGACTTGTATTACTGAATAAATATTACAAGAACTGAATCTGAATTGTGATAACTGAACTTGAAAGTATGCAGGATCAAATACAGTCTCAGAGTAACTATGTTATATTTCAGAAGCTTACATTCAGTTTCAAGCCAATTGGAGTTCAGTTCCAAACGAACAAATTCTATTGATGCACTCCTGATTTACTTTGTTAGTGCAATTATTCAAGATGTTAAGCATTTAAAATGAAACAACTACATTTCAGTTTGTAGTGACACATTTATGCCCATACATTTACTGTTTAGACGAATCCTGAAGGCAGCACACACTACTCTATGGCCTAAACAAACTTCAGAGTGGGACGTTTGTTTAAATGCTGACCAGGCATGATGCACTTGGCTGTAGTTGAAGTGGTAATATGCCTGGACATAAACACCTTTCCTTAACCACTGAACACAAAAACTGTTATATTACGGTGAAAATACACGTAAGGCTACTAATGTTTGAAAGATGTACTGAATGTGAAATGGCACTTTCCTCAGGGGACATATCTAGAAAGTGGAGATAAAACTCTGACCATGATCCAGACCAGGATCAGAGTGAGGGTTGGGTCATCAGGCTGAGGTTGGGGGTAATAGGCTGAGGTTGAGGTAACAGGCTGAGGTTGGGGTAACAGGCTGAGGTTGGGGTCATCAGGCTGAGGTTGGGTCATCAGGCTGAGGCAGGGGGTAACAGGCTGAGGTTGGGGTAACAGGTTGAGGTTGGGGTAACAGGCTGAGGTTGGGGGTAACAGGCTGAGGTTGGGTCATCAGGCTGAGGTTGGGTCATCAGGCTGAGGTTGGGTCATCAGGCTGAAGTTGGGGTTACAGGCTGAGGTTGGGTCATCAGGCTGAGGTTGGGGGTAACAGGCTAAGGTTGGGGTTACAGGCTGAGGTTGTGGTAACAGGCTGAGGTTGGGGTTACAGGCTGAGGTTGGGTCATCAGGCTGAGGTTGGGGTAACAGGCTGAGGTTGAGGTTACAGGCTGAGGTTGGGGTTACAGGCTGAGGTTGGGGTTACAGGCTGAGGTTGGGGTAACAGGCTGAGGTTAGCATAATCACAGTATTAATAGCAGTATATTTTCACAGTATTCAATGACATTTTGATACCCATATTGTGGTGATATTTTTCAGCAACACTGTGCCTGGGGTGCCAATATTTACACTCCTGAGTTTCAGCAGCTCCTCTCTGCTTACTGTTAGCATCTATTCATTAGCCTTAGCACTCTGTCTGCAGCTGGGCTACAGTAACAGTGCACATCTATTCATTAGCCTTAGCACTCTGTCCGCAGCTGGGCTACAGTAATAGTGCACATCTATTCATTAGCCTTAGCGCTCTGTCCGCAGCTGGGCTACAGTAATAGCGCACATCTATTCATTAGCCTTAGCACTTTCTCAGCAGCTGGCTACAGTAATAGCGCACATCTATTCATTAGCCTTAGCACTCTGTCTGCAGCTGGGCTACAGTAATAAACACAAGAGCCGCAGCCCTGGCAAACAGAAATAAAATTATCCAGAGCAAAGCTCTAGGCTGCAGATACACAGCACCAGTTTGGCAAGATGTCCACGGCTCAGGAAGAAGCTGTTAGCAAAGTAATTAGAACTGAGTAGCAGCTATCTTTTAAAATCAAATCACTACAGGTAAAAGAGGATGAGGTCAGTCACAAAGGCAGGAAAAGACAGGCTATTTTCTAGTTGACTTTAATATGATGACCTTGGTTGAGTCAAGCAATATTGTTCTGTGACATTTGTGCTTTGTACAAATTCTACTGCATATCAGTGATTAAATATCATATACTTAATTCACAAATAGATTTGAAAAAGCTTGATGTTTAAATTACTTGACCCTGTAGTTTTGCAGACTTTACTCACTGTAAAATACGTTTTTTTAAATGTAATCAAAACAGAATACAACACTTTTATATAACGTGGAGTTAGCATTCAAACAAGTCTGCTAACACATGCCTTAATTTAAAAAAACAAACAGAACATTTTATTGTTCAATTGAGAGAAATATTTTCTCCAATGTCATCATCAGCATACCATAATTTATTTAGTTCACGTTTTGAAGATCTCTACTCAATCCACCAACTAAAGTGTTTTAGCCCAGAGCATTACAATGTATCCCTTTCAATAAACAGCGGTCTGCACATGAGGTTACCCAGCTCTTACTGTTTAGGCAAGCAAACACGTCCATGAACACGACAACGTCTTAGAACGCATGGCAACATTTCACCTAAAAGTACGAACACCTTGATTCCAGAACAATGTTAACATGTGTATCGAACGATATATTTCATAAACACATCCGGAACACAAGCAAATTATCCCATGTTTTCATCCGTCACACCGAGAAGACGGCAATACTCACAGAATGTGTCGCAATTCCGAGTGAAGCAATGCGTTGTTACAGTAATCTTGTCCCCATTATATTTCGATAAAATAGGTTGTTAAATTCAACGAATGAGGCTTATGGTGGAGGAGCCTCATAAACGTATGTTGCTGTTTGCAACGTACAGCTGACCGCAGCGGACGGATCACTGAGCGGCCTAGAACGTTGTTGCTGTGTCTACTGTCGGGAGCGCGCAACGTGGAAAAGTTCGATTCTTATTGGCTGAGAAAGACGACAGCAGAGATCTTCCTCTTCGCCGCGAGCTACGTGAGTGCGCAATAGGGTTGTTGCTGTTTTCGTATCACGGATTTGATTGGACAACATAGGATCTTATACATGTAGAATCTGAAAACCGATTGGTTAACATCAGTTTGAGGGTTTTGCCTCTACACCCACAAATATGTTTTAGTAAAGAGGGCACATTTTGACTAAACAGTCTTTAGTGTTATACTTACAAACCAGTGACATTTTAACTGCTCTTACATATTACTGACTGCCTCAATCTCTTGTCAATATTTTCCTGATGATATGTTATAGACTCTCTTGACTAGCTAAGGGGACAATACTTCTCTTTTGCACTTTTTAGGAAATAACAGTTGCTTGCTTTTTACGAGTCCGCACTGAATTTGTGGCATTTCAGGTGTTTTGCACGTGCCCATTTAGCCAATTTGACCTTTTCTAAAGCAATATTTCAAAATTTGTATACAATTAAGTCAATGGAAACAGCAGTAGTCGTTTTCACAGACTGTAAACTAATTATAGTAAGAAATCATAATCACAGTACAGCTTTCCTTAAGAGCATTCATCCTAGGCCTTCTCCTGATGTCAAATACATGTTATGATCTTTTAAATTCAACATGTAATTCAACATTTAAATAACATGATTAAGCCTGGTCTTATGTCTCAGAAAAGGATCCTGTTTGATCAGGTTCACACAATAGTAAAGAACTTGCCTCTTCCAACAGCTAGACAAACCCTACCCAGCATTACAATATCTTCGTAAACTCTTGAATGATTTAAACATGGCCAGTGATGTAAAGATGCTCTTCACAAGCAGAAAAACCCAAACCTAACCCAAACATGTTTTAAGTAATACTTTGAAAATGGTAAAAATGTGAAGAATTGTGTTGCAGGTTGATTTAAGATGTGTGCCCCTAAATGCTCTTCCTGTGCCCCTGAATGCTGTTAAGAATCAGAATCAGAATTGGTTTTTATTCGCCATGCAAGATACACAAGCACAGAATTTACTGTGGCAGGGAGGTGCAAACATAGAACATACATATATATATATATATATATATATATATATATATATATATATATATAGCAAAGCAAGGTAAAAAATAAACAATAAACAATGTCCAAGTGACTTCAGCAAATGGACAAACATCCCAGAACCTCCTCTGTCCTTAGACCCTAACCCTAACCCTTAGACTCTTCCTGTGCTGGTATGGAGTCCTGCTTTAATCAAACTTAGTCAAATTTCGTACAAAATCATTAATTATCACAAGTCCTCTGAAAACTACAATGGGTGGAAGAAAAGAGGATGCTACATAGACACAGTATGTCTGTGTGTGTGTGTCTGTGTGTGCATGCGTCTGTGTATGTGTGTCTGTGTGTGTCTGTATGTGCATGTGTGTCTGCATGTGTGCATGTGTTTGTGTATGTGTCTGTGTGTGTCTGTGTGTCTGTGTGTATGTTAGTGTATGTATGTGTGTGTGTGTATGTGTGTGTGTGTTAGTGTATGTGTGCCTGTCTGTGTTTGCATGTGTGTGTGAGGTCCTGAAAATCCCCAACAGTGCGCATAAATATTGATGAATCGGCAGAAAAATGTAAAGCAGATTGTGCCTTGGCCATTCACAGTGCAATGAAACAAGAGTGTGTTACAAACAAGCAAGAGCTTGTGTTTGTGTGTAGGAAATACAGGATGACACACATTTTAAAACAGTGAGAGTCTGCAAATTAAGTGTGGGTGGATGAGTGGGCAATTGTATGTAGACATTATCAGACGTGGGGAGAAACAAAAATCAACAGAAGTATTTAAAACCGGATTGACCCAATTCACACTTTTCATACCCTCACTTTTGATCCTCAGCAACAGTCATGAAAGTGGCAAACCATTTCAAAGCTAACCCTAATCAAATAAAACAAACACTGGGTAAAAACGTTCTGTGATGGTTAATTTGATTATCTGAATTTGGATAGAAAGAATGTAAACTGTCCCACTCAGACATAGTTTTTGTGTAGGGATTTGCGTTTTAGTGCATTTAAAAATGTTCCCACAGAATTGATTTTTACTAATAGGCAAAAGAATAGCAAAATATGGATTGATTTGTCCTATGAAACAAATGTGTGTGCCTACATCAATCTTGTTACATACAGTTTGTTTAGATAGCATACTCACACAAAACCCTCCTCCACTAAAGGGTTAGCTTTAGGGTTAGGGTTAGGTTATGAGCTCAGCTCATACTGTCACCAGGCCAAGCAACAAGAAGAACCAACACACATAGAGACTAGCTGATTCTGGCTTTGAACACAGAGTACACATATCGGACGGATGCCTATGAACACACAGTTCACACAAAGAGTTCAATAGTTGATCTTTAGATGAATTTTATAGTTGTTTTCGTAACTGTCGTGACCTTTAATTAGCGTATCTTATAGTTGGGCTATTTCAATGCTTCTTCTCTTCCTTATGAGTCGAATCTTTATGGAACCATCAGTCATACATAGACTTGTTTTTCTACAGTAGGTACATGCATTGCTCCAGGGCATGGTACTAAACTCAGGACTTTATAGAGCACATTGTGAGAACAATAAAACACTTCTTTATGGGAAACAGTCATTGAATGGGTGTGTCTGTTTGTGCCAGGTGCATAGTGAGGCTGGCCAAAACACTATGAAACCATGTTAGCAGGAATATCAGGCACACAGTTCAAATCGGTTTTCTGTATCTGTGCACCTGCCAGGTGGCTTGGGTTGCACCAGTTAACCTCAGCCACAGTAGTCATGGTGTAGGAGTTGTAAGTCTTGGGGAAGGATAGGGCTGTGATTGTATTTACCATTGTGGATATAATAATATAATCCATAGTTATTAAGTATTGCTTTTCCAACAGATCAAAATAGTCATCTGTGTACTAGAGTTGATGTTTTACCAAACAAGCCAATAATCTTAAATTAATGGTGACATTTAACTGAGTAACTATTTGTATATGCTGCTATTAGGCCTTGATATGGATGAAAGCATTTGTTAAATGAATAAAATGTGAATGGAATGCATAAGCATATCCAGTCTCTCAGTTTAGGCATCATGGCTGACACTAAACACAAAGAGTAATACAGTTCCTCTTAAAAGGGAAATTAGACTCTATATTGGATCTGATTTCACAGACAACAATATGGCAGGACACTCAACTTGCCGACTGCTCCCTCACGCATTTTTTTGCAATTCAAAACTAACCTCAGGAATGAGAACAATCTCTGAATGAATCCCTTACATTGGTGTGGGTAACCCAGGAATCTGCTGTGGTTGACTTAATACTAACTCCTTGATTTCAGATTCTACAGCACTAAATTATCTGCTGAAGCTTGCACAGACTGAGGGTAAATACTTGTGATAATACAATGTTCTGTGTCAGGGTGTGAGGTGGGGTAGGACCCAAACGCAGGAGTGCAGCAAGGCATAGCTTCCAACAAAGGTTTTATTCTCATACATGAGCAAACAGACAAGGTACTCACACTCACATATGGCACACTAATGAGACGGGGGTACAGAGCAGGAACAAGGCTGGGGTACAGAGCAGGAACAAGGCTGGGGTACAGAGCAGGAACAAGTCTGGGGCACAGAGCAGGAACAAGGCTGGGGTACAGAGCAGGAACAAGGCTGGGGTACAGAGCAGGAACAAGGCTGGGGTACAGCGTGTCAGGGTTAGTGTTGGGGGTTAGGTCTGGAGCCTGGTTAGGAATCACATGTTTGGATAGGCCTTCGACAGCACACTGCAGGGTCCACCAAAGGCATTTTGTAGAGGAGAACAAAAGCCTTCATGACCTGTTTTGATTGAACCTGGTGTCACAAAGTCACTCGTTTTGTATTTGAATCTCAATATCAGTGGCTGGCTGTCAGTCCAAGTAAAACTTAGCGTGGACCAGGCTTGTAATAATTGCCGATACGAACACATTATTTGATCCTTAAGTCCTTGATGTGTGAGCTCAAAAGCAACTAAATGAATAGTGGATATTTGACAACCGTAACCTACCACCAAACATGGTTTACTCAAATGTCCATCATAGGACACTTACTTATAGTCAGCTATCTGTAATGTATGTTGTAGCAACAAAGATCAAGAGGCTCATCAAGTTCACTCTTAAAGAGAAAACAATCAATAGGAAAAAATACCTCTAAAAACGAGTTCTCCATAAAGAATACATAGAATACTATGAGCAATACAGATGCACCATTTGACAGCAATCAGGAGAAATAAAATGAATCAAATATAAACTTCCGTTTATTCAATTCAGTCAAACTAGCAAAATACAATAAGATACTTTCAATGGACAATTAAACACGAGACACAGCGATTTTGTGTTGGAGGAGACAGCACCCTGCAACTGACATCAAAACAGTTTCACAATCATTAGTAATCTCATGTTCTCTCAGCCTGTGTAATTCTAACATTTGACAGACTAATACATGCACACACACTCACTCCTCATCCAACATTACAGTACACCCACATGAATCCCCAATTCTTAGATTCCTTTATACAGACTTCCCAAACAGAAATGGTTATAATTGTTCATGTGCAAATGATAACTAGTACTCTGTGAGTCAGAGCACATGAGGAGGGCTGAACTGACATGCGGTGTGTCAGGGGGCAAGTCAGCCAAGCATGTCCCTTCTGCCTGCCTTTGCCCCAGATAATGACAACAACAAAGCACCCAGAGCATCCTGCCACAACGCTCCGCCGTTCATCTGAAGAGCAGAGGTGAAGGTTTAGCCAGTGTACACTGCGCTGTTCATCTGGAGAGCAGAGGTGAAGGTTTAGCCAGTGTACACTGCGCTGTTCATCTGGAGAGCAGAGGTGAAGGTTTAGCCAGTGTACATTACGCTGTTCATCTGAAGAGCAGAGGTGAAGGTTTAGCCAGTGTACATTACGCTGTTCATCTGAAGAGCAGAGGTGAAGGTTTAGCCAGTGTACACTGCGCTGTTCATCTGGAGAGCAGAGATGAAGGTTTAGCCAGTGTACATTACGCCATTTATCTGGAGAGCAGAGATGAAGGTTTAGCCAGTGTACATTACGCCATTTATCTGGAGAGCAGAGGTGAAGGTTTAGCCAGTGTACACTGCGCTGTTCATCTGGAGAGCAGAGGTGAAGGTTTAGCCAGTGTACATTACGCTGTTCATCTGGAGAGCAGAGGTGAAGGTTTAGCCAGTGTACATTACGCTGTTCATCTGGAGAGCAGAGATGAAGGTTTAGCCAGTGTACATTACGCTGTTCATCTGGAGAGCAGAGATGAAGGTTTAGCCAGTGTACATTACGCTGTTCATCTGGAGAGCAGAGATGAAGGTTTAGCCAGTGTACACTACGCTGTTCATCTGGAGAGCAGAGATGAAGGTTTAGCCAGTGTACATTACGGTGTTCATCTGGAGAGCAGAGATGAAGGTTTAGCCAGTGTACATTACGTCATTTATCTGGAGAGCAGAGGTGAAGGTTTAGCTAGTGTACATTACGCCATTTATCTGGAGAGCAGAGATGAAGGTTTAGCCAGTGTACACTCAGCTGCAGCAATCCTTTAAGCGCCTTCACACAGACATCACATGTATCATGTCCTAGTTTGGGCTTTGATGAGGCCAGTTTCTTAACATAACCAGCTGTGAGTAGTGTCATGAAACAGAAGGTAAGTCAATGAAGTGAATTGGTAAGTACATGTTCAAGTACATGTTCAAGACAAAATCACATATTTATTATAGAACTATAGATGCAGTTGTCTGTCATCCTGAACATCAGAGGAGTGGAAAAAATATACAGGAATCAGGGAAGTAATTTAGTATCACAATATTGGGGTTTTACTTTCACAAGAAACATCAGGGGGATCTCAATCAACATAGCCTTTGCAAGCACAGAAAGAGGACCCATGGACCCATGTTAGATAAAACACCTTGACACATGAGAAGCTGATGGATAAGCAGGACAGGAGGTGATGATGCATTCAAGTTCAAATCATTTTCCATAAAAGAGCTTAAATATGCATATATGCATACATATACAAGCTGTCAAAATGGGCTAGAAACTCAACATACATGTGAATGTTTCAGCTAAAGCGGAGGTCCAGCATGTCATTCTTTAGACAGACTTAATAAAGCCAGGTTTATTGAGTCTATCAATGGAGTTCACTGGTGGCAGCTCCTGGCCAGTCTTCTAATGTCCTGAATATTTAATGAGAAAATGGTGGTGGCCAAGCTGGGCCCCACAATGTTCATGTCCAATAATCTCTTCGGTTTGGCAAGACTTTTTACAAATTTAGGGTGGTGGGAAAGAAAAGGCAAAAAGCCAAACTTCAATAATCAGATAATATAACACAGTATCATAAACTGAATCCTAATGGTGTAAGAAATAGTGCAATTTAAATACTTTGTTTTTTATTCTAAAGTCTCACCTAGAAATCCTCACATAGAAGAGTACATTTGTACCAATGAGTTTGAAGGAGCTGGGATATGAGAGTTGTAGGAGAGCTGTTAACCCTCCATAGCACAGCTGATGATCGGTCTCATAATGACTTGCAGCAGGGTGTATTGTGATGTCTCCACTTTGAACAGTGAGCTTGGTTCAGATGAAGTCCTTAAAATGAAACACTGTTGAATGGGAGACACTGATGACTTCCAGATGTCTCTCTATATATATATGCATGCTAAAAATAGATTTCCTATTATGGAAAATAAAGTGCAGTGACTACATAGTTCTACTGCAGATGCTCAGCAAAAATATAGCAAGTGTTTCTGGAAAGCTCTTCCAAGACCTCCCTAAACCCCTGTGAGTTTTGCATGATGGAAAAAGTATGTTGCTAATACATCCTCAGATACGTAGGTTCATGGACAAGAATGGCAACCAATGATCTTTTTTCCTTCAGTTTTGTTAGGCTAACCCTAACCCTAATAGTGAAAGTGTATTATATTGGACTATAAACCTGAAATTATACAATAATAATAAATCAAGAAAGTGCAAGACCAGCTTCTATACACTTCATGAGACTAAATTGGCTGAATTTACGTGGTGAGCTGAAATGTCATCTGAATGCCTCAGAAATCAATTGTTAAGACAACTTTGGAAGAATACCTTTACTCTTTGAAGGTACGCAAACACAAAGGGAAACACATGAGGACAGAACAACTGCAAGTCATCCCAATGGGAGTCTGCTTAACTCTTTCAATCTGTTCTCTCTCTTTCAATCTAAAGGTTTTGGTTGTGTTTCTATGATTTTCTCAGTTGTCAAAGCACATTCTTGAGAATCTATGAATACACTGTCGCCCTGTAAATATTTATACTCATTTTTTTGTTTTGGTTCCATGCAATCCGAGTGTGAAGATATAATGCAAGAAAATGTAACGATAGTTATTTTACAGATTTCTGAAAGCTTTTGACCTCAATCCTAACCCGCTGTCCTGAAAGTTTTAGAAGGTTTTTTCCTGCTCCAGCACATCTGATTCTAATGAATGGGTCATTATCAAGCTCTGTGGTAGCCTGATAACGACCCATTCATTAGAATTAGGTGTGCTGGAGCAGGGAAACGTCTAAAACCTTCAGGACAGTGGCTCACGAAGACCAGTGTTAGCCACCCCTGGTCTACAGGAATGCTTTCACAGTGGCAGAGATGGTTTGGGCATACAGCTTGGTGATCTTTTAGGACAAAATAATTGAGATACAATAAAAACAGGTATACCTCAATTCAAAACCATTATATCTGGCAATAAGCAGTACCTACACCATTAAATACCCCTGCCAACTTGACAGAAACGTAGTACCACCTTCAAGGACAAACGCATTTCTAATTATGAAAGCAACCCCAATGGCACTCCAGGAATAGACTGTCTGAGTGTTGACATTCTGTTTTGCCAAAGTCACAGACACTGGGCATATCGATCTGAACCTTTACAACCCCTTCTTTCTTTTGTATGCTGTGTCCTGTCCTCAAGTAGTATACACTATGGAATACACATACACACCTTATAAATACTCCATCATCTAGAATCTACAGGCTACTTGTAAAATAAATATAATTCTTGAAATTTCTGATGACAAGCATCTCTAAATATGGTCTGCATGCTTGGGTGCAGTACTTTGTCCTCAGTTACTCACTTTGCATAGTGAAATGATTACATTATCATGGTTATACTTCAACTGGCTATAACAAACAACAAAGATTGATGTCACTTTATTAGGCCTTCTGTTTTATGTAATCATTTTTTCCACAGAGCTCAGTTTGCTCTTATGTCACACTAGACCTGAAATTTATATTACAGTAACCTTTTCTGTTATTGTTACGAGTGAGTCACTCGTGGATAGCTTTGACTTCTGAGGGTGTAATTTAAACAAAGACCCACATTTAAATCCATCCTCAATTTTAGGTAGTTTAGGATTGCATTAGTACGAGGGAAAACATTAATTCAGCTTCGCTTCACCCATCACCATTCAATGCAATGCAATTCACCATTCAACTATAAATCTGACAGTTTTTCCATTTGTGATTTGTGTGGTCCCTTACTATACTGCCATAACAAAACAAAAAATAACAGCTTGATGTGAGGCTGAATAGACAGAAATTATAGTTTGAGTCCAATGGTTTCATAAATTCATTAGAAGTATTATTTTATATTGCTTTATTTATTCCTTCTCCTAGAAAATAAACCAACACCTTGGGCACCTGGAGTACTATTCTTCTCCACTCACCTTCTAACAATAATAGGGCTTGGGTTAATAATTCCAAAAATACAATTGAAAGGGGCTATATGCTTATGGAGTGCGACAAGATGGGTTTAGGTAAAGTTAGAGTGTATGTCTCATGTATCCAGCTGTGTACCAGGTACTGTTTAAATGTGGGCAAGGTGAATTACTGAGTATTTGGGTTTAGCCAAATGTAGATGTATGCATGTGTCTGCGTAAATTGAGTTTGCCGACTGCCAGCATCTGAAGGATGAAGCTGAAACTGCTGCTGCTATTTTTATCTGACTCAATCGCCACAGGGGAACAGCTACCATCTGCGCATAGCACACCAAGGAGCTGGCAAGCCCTTTCCAGTCCTTCCCCAAATATACCAGCACCAGCCTCCATGAAGAAGCAAGTATTTACAACTGAAAACATGCTTAAGGCCCTTAGACATAATTTCATGACTTCTCTCATACCAGACGGGCACTGGATGCTGACTAGCACAAACAAGTATAACTGCCATGTTCCCAGTAGATTCACTTCTAACCACATTGTCAACCAGTATACACACAAGCCACATGCACACAATCACATTCATTCCCTTCTGAGTACCTTGAACAACACTTCTTTTAGTCCATTCTAGCGGAGCATAACCACATGTTCACCATTCATTGCCACATTGAATAATTACCAATACTAACCATAATGTTTTGTTTGACATATTCCTATGCCTCTAGCATCCCAGAATTTGCCTTTTGGTCCAACGAGCTTCATGCAGGAATTTATTTTTACTGTCTAATTGCCATATATAGCAATAACCCCCATTGATGCATGGCCCCTTACATTTCGTCTGCAGCATAGAGATGCAGAGTATAGGCACATGCTCACTGCAGTAAAACTGGACTCTTCATGATTCTACAGTTGTTTGTTGTGGCATAATTTTTTAAAACTTTCGAAGACAAATGATGCCTAGTTTCAGCTGTGAACTCAGTATTAATTTGTCACAATAATCGTAGTCTTAAAGATGACGCCATACCCCTATTTATGACTTTACCCAGCTGATGATATTGTAAACACAATTCTTAAAAGGCACTAAAACTGCATAAAGATGGCAATAGGGTGCATGAGATAAGTTTAACTTTAGAGCTTTCGAAATCAAGAAACGTATCTCAAAACAATGTGACTGGTGCGATTGACGTGTTTTTCATTGGGGAAGCAGAGACAGAAAAGCTTGTGCTACAGTAAACAATTGAGCAGGTCATCTTCTGATGTACCATATCTAGTAGTTTACTGAAACAGTAGTGACATCTAGTGGGGGTTTTTTAGTTTTGTTTTGAAAGAGTTTATTGCTTATTTACAGACAGCCAGAGCAATTTAAAAACACATTTAAGTTAATAAAATTCACATTTTCAAAAACATGTCTTAAAACACTTGGGCATAAAATTTTATAAAAACATATGTGTTACAATCGATTGTAAAAGTATGCATGTTAAAAGGTGAGACTAAAAACAAAACAATACTTTTAAAATAAGGTTAAGACATGCTCAACCCATAAGCCCATATTTCGTGTGCAGCCTGGCTGCACCTGCCTGGACCCCTTCACGTGGGAGGGGGCCCCTTCCGAAAGGTGCTCGGGATGTACCACCTTAGGATCTTTGTAGCCACTGCCTCCACTGCCTGGGTGGTCGTCTCCATGTGCTACCCCACCAGCAGGCTTTAGTAGGTCCATAAGGCGTCTTTAAAGTATGACAGGGTGAGCCAGAGGTGACGGAACCGTCCCATTGTTGTGGGTCTCCAGCTAACCCCATAGAGCACCAGTTGCGCATTCAGAACCTCCCCTGCTGGCAGGCTCGTGGTTATCAGGGGCCCCGCGTGTATCCACAGGTCCTGGGCGGTGCCGCACTCCCAGAGCAGATACCGCATAGTTTCCTCTCTACCACAAGCCAACCGTGGGCCCCCAGCCATTGCCACCTGTCTCTGGGAGTGAATAACGGCTCAGAACGGCAGTCTTGTCGATGGAAGGTCGGTTGGTGCATAAAACATTCATGTCGTCCTTGTATAAAACACATTTGTCTGAGAGCCCCCTGCTCCCTGGGTCTCCCAGCCCGGTGAACCGTGGGCCCCTCTCAACACCTGTTCCAGGGGGTCGACGAAGGAGACAAAGAGGAGGGGAGATAACAGACAGCCGTGACAGATGCTGCAGCGGACATTTACTGCGTTTGTCGAGTACCCGTTAACAAAGATTCGGCTGTGTACATCCCTACACAACAGCTCCATCCATGCAATAAACCTGTCCAGAAAGCTCATTTTTTGCAGTACCTGAAAACGTTCCTGGTGTGACACCTGATCAAAAGCTTTATCAAAATCCACATTTAGGACTGCTAGACTAATCTTTCTGTCCCTTGTCAGACAGATGGTGTCGCGGATCACCACAAGGCTGTCGGTGATCTTCCCCGGGACGGTGCAAGGTTGATCTGGGTGAATCACTCTGTCTAAAAGTGTGGACATTCTGTTTGCTAAAAGTTTCAAATCAAAATTTAAAAGTGTGATGGGTCTCCAGTTCTTCAGGTCAGTCCTGTCATCTTTTTAGTGTAATGATGAGACTATCCCTACTCTGAAGCTGTCTGGAAGTCACTCTAGGTCCTCTAAGTCTTTAAAAACAGTCAGGAAGTTGTGTGCTAAAATGCCCCAAAAGGTGAGATAAAACTCCAGGCAGCCCATCTGCCCCTGGAAACTTCCCCCCTTTAAAACCATTAAAACACCTGTTAAATTCCTCCATCGTAAAATATTGCTCCAACCTACCATCCTGTGTGACAGTTTCATCTAAAAACTCTAAAAACCTCCTTAGTTTTTTCCTTTAAAATGTCCTTCTCCCTGAACAAAACCCCATAAAACTCTCCACCCCTTTTAAAATGTCCTCTGTCTCTTCCACCAATTCACCCCTGTTGTTTTTAGGTTTTGACATGGTATCCCCTTTACTGATTATTTTTCTTCAAAAAGTACATGGTACAATTTCCCCTTGTAGGTTTCTTTCCTTCCTCCTTAAAATGAAACCCTGATCAAACCTGGTCCTAGAGTGCCGCTGTCCTAAAGGTTTTTGATGTTTCCCTGCTCCAGCACACCTGATTTTAATGAGAGGTCATTACCAGACTTCCACAGAGTTTGATAATAACCCATTCATTTGAATCAGGTGTGCTGGAGTAGGGAAACATCAAAAATCCTCAGGACAGTGGCCCTCGAAGACCAGGGTTTGACATCCCTGGCTTAATCCTTTCTTTAACAATATGTTCCCGCACCAATATATCAAGGACAAAAGGATGAAAAACAATTCAATATAACTTGATAATAAATCCAGTACCAATATAATATAAGATGATATATTGTGTGTAATAATGAATTAATATTCAATTCATTTTCATTCAGTAATTTCACAGTAATATAAAAGCTCTGGATAGTCTAACTATACTTCCCCCTTTATTCCCTCGGTTTCAAAAGATGGGATTTCATAATCTGGGTACTAAAAAGAGCTCTGGACCAATCAGCACAATTTTGATTATATCTCAAGAACGACAAGAGCCACCATCCCCATTATCGCCAAGATTTCTTCCAAGTGGCTGTCCGGTCATTCTCCGAATGATTTATGGTACGACAAGCATTAACCCTTTTCTCAATCAAACAATGATGTGCTAACTAGATCAACCTACGTTCATGTCTGGTGGAGTTGAAGGGTTTTATTCAATCTTATATAAACCTAGGTCTTCTTTTAAATTTAGCTGGTAAAACATTTTAATAAAAAGGCGGGAAAACCGGCATTACTTGAAAAGATCTGTAAACTACACTGACTGTCTTCAAGCACTGGGATAGCAATATATGGTTTGCAGAGATGGAGGGACACCAGACAGATCAAAATGATAAGAATCGATATGCTCTTTTTATTCATTCGGAACGGCTTCTGTCATGCTCCGCCCCCATTTGGCCACGATCGTGACCGTAGCAGTGTTTGTGGGCTGTAGGAGCATGGCATCCAGGCCTCTCTAAACAAATACATACCGTTTTTCTGATTTGAAACATGTTTGAATATGGATCTATTGATGAAACGAAGGTAATTATGATTTCTTACTTGACCGTCACAGTGTTTGTGGGCTCTAGGGGCATGGTATCCAGACATGCGTCTATTGAACATTGAGCAAATTCCGTAAGAATTTGAAATACATAAATGTAGGAAAACAAATGTACACGTGATTGTGAAAGCATTATATGTCATATACTGTGGCAGCCATGGTAACATTTTTTACTCTTGTCCATAGAGTGATTAATAAATTGGGCGGGAAAATCGGAAATGCTTGATCAAAATGATAAGAATCGATACGCTCTTTTAATTCATTCGAATCGGCTTCTGTCATGCCCCGCCCCCATCTGGCCACAATCGTGACCGTCACTGTGTTTGTGGGCTCTAGGAGCATGGTATCTAGACATGCGTCTATTAAACATTGAGCAAATTCCAGTAAGAAAGCGAAATAAATGTGAGCAAACAAATGTACAAGTGATTGTGAACGTATTATACGTCATATATTTTGGCAGCCATGGTAACATTTTTTACTCTTGTCCATAGAGTGATTAATAAATTGGGCGGGAAAATCGGAAACGCTTGAAAAAATGCCAGACAAATCAAAGTGATAAGAATCGATACGCTCTTTTAATTCATTCGAATCGGCTTCTGTCATGCCCCGCCCCCATCTGGCCACAATCGTGACCATCACAGTGTTTGAGAGCTCTAGGAGAATGGCATCCAGACCTCCCTATTTCAATACACGCATGATTACTGAATAATAAGCAATCCACAGTAAAAAATAGAAAGGCATATAAATAAACAATTATACAAAAGGTTGTGTAATTCCAAAACAGTGTGTGCATAGACAACTAAGGTGGCGTTTTTATACTGAACTCTTAAAATAGTTAAAAAGGCGGGAAAACCGGCAATGCTTGAAAAGAAATAATTTATACTCACTATCCTTAAGCACTGGGATAGCATTATATGGGTTTCAGAGGTGGAGGGACACCAGGCNCAAAAACGTCATACTAACCCCTTATGTATTTTCATCAAAAACGTCATACCCCCCCCTTACGTCTTTTCAGCCAAAAACGTCATACTAACCCCTTACGTATTTTAGCCAAAAACGTCATACTAACCCCTTATGTATTTTCATCAAAAACGTCATACTAACCCCTTACGTATTTCAGCCAAAAACGTCATACTAACCCTTATGAATTTTCATCAAAAACGTCATACTAACCCCTTACGTCTTTTCAACCCAAAACGTCATACTAACCCCTTACGTATTTTCATCAAAAACGTCATACTAACCCCTTACGTCTTTTCAGCCAAAAACGTCATACTAACCCCTTATGTATTTTCATCAAAAACGTCATACTAACCCCTTACGTCTTTTCAGCCCAAAACGTCATACTAACCCCTTATGTATTTTCATCAAAAACGTCATACTAACCCCTTACGTCTTTTCAGCCAAGAACGTCATACTAACCCCTTATGTATTTTCATCAAAAACGTCATACTAACCCCTTATGTATTTTCATCAAAAACGTCATACTAACCCTTTACGT
>BROE01000022.1:3700934-3743434 GCA_036571765.1 Plecoglossus altivelis
GACACATATACGGCTCAGGTAGTAAAATCAGTTTGGTAAAGTATTTTGTTCAGTAGTATGAGACTGACTTACCTGCAAATCCAAGAGAAACAAGACATATAATCCTAAATTGATGTCCCATTTCGACCTGCAAGAAAGACAGACTGATGGAATCTGATACAGCATATCAAGTCAGAAACACCACCAATGAACAAATGCTATTTGCCATTTACCTTCGATGTATTTGATCTAATTGATCGTTGTTAACCAGAGCCTAGTCTTAACCATATCACTATTCAGTTGACTCTGTAGATTTGATCAATTTATTTTTTGAAGACTTCAGAGTATCAGTCTAAAGATGCGTATTAACTAACGATTTACCCTTCCTGTCTATTGACTCACATGAGATCATGGCACTCAACTTCCTTGCATGACAGCGAAATAAATCTCTTTTTTACACTTACTATGATTCATGGCTCCTACTCAGAGTTCTACAGATCATCTTCAGGTCTTCCCTGCACTGTTTCTTGTAATGTTAGCTATTTTCCCTAGGATGCCAAGAACAACACTATCCTCACATCACACACAGAGATAAGACTCTTTTTTAAACCTGCTTAACATGAAGCATGATAGTATCCTACCTGCTTAGGCTCTCCCCTCGTTGTCTCCAGAAAATGTTGACGGTAAAAACAAGGAAGCCAGTATGTATAGCTAGAACTTTGATGGAACGAATGATAGAATGACTTCGCAATATGGTTATGGATGGCAAACAGCCAAACAGGCACACTTGTTTGTTACTCTGTCAAATTTATGATTTGACAGAGTGAACTGAAGAGAGAGAGAGAGAGAGAGGGAGGGGGGAGGGGAGGGAGGAGGGAGGGAGGCAGGGATGAGGAAATTCGTGATCACCCTCACAGGGAAACAACACAATTCTGAAATCATGAATATGGAGGGGGTGGGGGAGAAGGAGGGGGTGGTGGAGGAGGATTCTGTGCTTTAACTCTCTATTTAAGTCAGTAACCAGTGTTATTTGTTCCCGCAGTCTAGTAAGGCTTTGTTAAGAGCGGTAGGCTGACATGTTCTTGGCAGTAATTTGTCATGAGGGTTAAGAGATGTGAAATGAACTGCAGGCTTCTAAGAGGGAAATGAGTATGTGCTGTGTACCACATGACCACATCATTCTCAGCGCAAGTTTACGTTTAAAAAAAAACAATTGGAGCGATAAAAAAATGTATGAGATTATTTCATTATTCCAGGTCCTGAACTCAGTCACATCTATTTTTTTTTAAACCCAACTGGTTTAAATTCTGTGTAAAATATGAACACATGTAATGTGGAATTATGTGGACTGAGCTGCAACAGGACAGGTCTGATTTCTACTACTGCATCACCTATCCCATCACCCAACTGGTGATAAGGCTAAGCAATGAAGTTAGATTTGGACAATTAGCATGCTGTATACTGATACATCAATAGTATACTATTGTTTTATTTTATAGGCAACACAGACAACATTAACTACAGTTTAGCTACATAGCAAAACATGCATACAGGTGCTGCGTAATATTACATAATTTTTTAGAAGTGGAAATGATGTAATCCATGATAGAAACCGCAGTAGGGGTGTGGTGGTGAAGTGGGTGTGTGAAAAGATCAGCAAGCTCAAACTAGAAAATATCATCATACTTTTGAAAACCCCATCTTAACCCCTGACAAGTATGACTAACTTGTAGACTATCACCGTCAAGACGTGCACTCACGTTACATTCATCGCAACTTAGTAACAATATTGCTGGTTAGGTATTTTGCTACATCGTTAAATTGCAATGCTCCTGCAAATGTCTGCCAATTATTTTATCAAAAAAATAAGGGTAAACAAAAAGGTAGGAACATTCCTCCCATGTTTTGCTGCCATGGAAACGCGATCAAAGAGTTTTGCAAAGCAAACTTGGTTGTTGCAATAGTAACTACCCTTGCGAACTCTACATTGCTAACTATGATTACTAACTAGTCAAAGCTGACAGAAGTCTATTGTTGCTAACTCTGCTATTGCTAAATACATCATGACCAGCTCTAGCGTTGTTAAATCTATCTTTGTTTTTTTGAGTATTCACTCATTGGCCTTTATGGACAAATGAAAATACTGGCACACACACAAACAAATAGTAAACACGTTCCCAATCAATTCTAGTTAACTTTGTTGAACTCCAAAGTTAACATTCTTTCTCACATGTACAAACACAGACAAACAAGCACACGGAGACAAACACACACACACACAAACGGAGACAAACACACACACACAAACACACGCACAAACTGAGACAAACACACAAACGGAGACAAACACACACACAAACACACTCTCTCTCACACACACACACACTCTGACTGATTAATAGTTCCTGCAGTGGGAGAGAGAATTTTTGTCCTGCTGGTTTCATTATAAAACAAGCTGGCCAGTGGCTTTGGCAGAGGACGTTGCCATAGGTACGCTTATGGAAGGGTGGAGGGAGGGGGGTGGATACTGGACACAGAAAGAAAGAGAGAGAGAGGGGGAGAGAGAGAGAAAGAAAGAAAGAAAAAAGAAAGAAAAATGGAGGAGAGACACCTTGTTGCATAACCAAATGCCTTTGCATTCCTGCCGCAGACGTGAGTGGCTCTAACTCTTCCTCTGGGAATATCAGGAGAAAGGGACCAAAGAGTCGAGGGAAGAGAGGAGAGGCAGACGAACAAAGGACAACGCTGTGAAGCTGTACCGTAAGTGTCACGTCACGTGTCCGATGATGAGTTAGAATGTCTGGGTTCCAAATGAAAAACGGGGTGGGAAGGGAGTGCCATTATGTCACTGTTTCTAGCTTTAAAAAAATACGCTTAACGTGTGACGGCAGTTGCATCATGCGTTAAATGACCACATTCAATGTCAGATACACTATGGGACGCCATACACCATGTCACACGTGTAGTGTCTGAACACAGTCAAACTGGTTTAACAGACCAAAAAATTAGAGGTCGTCTAAAGTGTTATCTGATTGTTCAGGTTAATTAAAGCTACGTGTCAAATTCATTGCTCGTAACCCGCACAAATTGAATGTGGAGGGGTATTCGCAAACATCGCACGGGACTTCAAACGGTCGTAGTGTTCTTTTAACATCATAAGCGTTTAATCCAGTTTACGAACACTGAGCGTGTAAAATACACATTCCTGTGGTCAAATCCAAACTAAAACTTGTTATGAAGGGGTTACTTTTAGTAAATGATTAAGGTCTTAGATCTTAATGCGGAACTAACTCCGTGGGTGTGCAAGGAGTCTGGGTTGAAGCAAAACAGGAGCAGCTGTAGAACGCCACAGGCACTCAAAATGTTAGAAAGAATTCATTATCCGAATAATAATTATCCACAGACTTTGGAGAAGACTCATCTTGGTGACAAATATTCAGGGGGACGTTACAGTAGGGGAAGCCCCTCATCTGGTCTCAGGCTACGTTGGCGTCTGTCTCAAAACTCAGAAACATTAACGACTTGCTTTAGGTTCTCGGAATCGATCGTCTCCGCGGGAAACCACGTCTGGATTTTTTTTTTTTTAACTCGAGAGGAAGTGTTCTTGAATGCTGCATTTAGAAGCCAGAATAAGCATCTGTAAAGTCCTCTGGGCGGTGATTGTCTGGTTCATAGCAACACCGTTGCCACAAAAACAGTTGAAACACACGTGAATCATGTACCGGCACTCGAACTGAGAGCAGCATGCCCTTGTGCAAACATCGGTGTATTGGCATGGTCAATCGAGTGTGTAATCCACAGGCCAGAAGCATGCTTAATGTGCGTTTGTCTGTATGCCAGTCTGTTTAGAGAGAGCGATGATAAGTAGATCATAGATATTTTGTTGGTCCCCAGGGATGTAACATTTTAGATCCAGGCGCTCATAATAAGCGTTCTAACAGGGTATCTAGAGAGCACTGGTGTACCTACGGTGAATCAAGTTTGCACATCAGAAAGTCTGTATGTCGATTTACATGGGAGACTATGGGGGCAAATCAGTGACATAATGTTTTGCATTTTGAATTGAATACTTAATAGTGAAACTATTACGCTTTAACATAGAAACATATATCTATAGATCTATAGATATAGATATAGATATATATAAAATCAGATCCATACATTTTCTATTGGCAACATCGATATTTGAGGTTCAAGTTCCCGAGAGAAATTCTAATTGAATAAACTTAAATTTACTCAAATTCCACTGGTGAAATTTAGTAGGAGAAAAAAATCGCCAAAAGAATTCTTATTGCAACAGCAGGTGTTGCACCGTAAGCTCAGAGCCATATAAAAGATATATGCATTATTTTGTACATCTCCATTATAACGGGTTACTGTAATGAAGGAGTTTAACTTTAAAACTCAAGTTGGGATAGTTATGTCATCCGTTCACACTAATCTGAACACGTTTTCTAATTTATAGTCATCACAGAGCCAGTTCCACTAAAGTCACCATATATTATAAATACAGTAGCAGTCTTCAGAATATGTGACCCCCATTATAATGGCTTCATAACATATATAATTATATTAACAGTTCAATTTTAAAATATTGTTTGAGGTAGTTATGTTATCCAGTCACACTAATTTAGACACATTTTCTTATTTATCTGTTGGATTTTATATTTTGAATCCGAATGTCACCATCCGAATGCGCTACCAGAATATCTGAACCTTGATTTTTTGGATCAGAAATAGATTGTATGTTGAAATCTATTCATATTTCAGTTTTAAAGAGGTGAATATAAAACAAATACATTTGTTGACGTTAACAATTCAATATTAAGTAATCAATGCGTCTTAAAATTCCAAACATACATGTCACTGACTAGCCTCTATGAAACACTGGTGTCACACACTTTCTCACACAGGAACTTCTCAGAACTGAATTCTTTTGTGGCGTTTTTACTTTGTTTTTCTTTCTTTTTTTGATGGGGGGGGGGGCTTTGCTTTTTGAGTTCGTGAGAAAGTGAGTGTTCTGTGTTCTAGCTTTGAACAGAAGCCAAACAACCAAGCGTGCACATGCAACGAGTCCCTCAAGGCTGTTGAGGTAATGCTCAACCAAGGGCCCAGGACCAGCCTACGAGTTCTCCTTCTCTCCTCTCCTGACCCTCCAAAGATCAGCTCCACCACAACCAGCTAAAACACCAGTGTAATAATACAAGCCGCGATGTATTAGAAGAAAAACACATAAGGGAACATAAGTCATATTTCTTAGGTATTTATTTTATTTTGTACAGTGAATTGAATCATGTCGTCTCTGATTTTCGAATGGGTTAGATATGCATGGTGACTGACCAGGAATTAGATTTTCGTTCGGGATAGCAACTCAACTGCAGGTGGCAGTCACTGCTTCTCACATGCCTAGTCTCCCCTTGCATAGAAGGGGGAGCTAGCGGAGGAGGAGGAGGAGAGAGAGAGAGAGAGAAAGAGGAAAGGAGAGAGGGAGGACAGGAAAGGCTTGGGACTCGTGGAGAGAATGAGCAGAGGCTTCGCGTCTGTCATGTTACTGCAGTCCATTCATGCCATTCCGTGTTCAGAGAGTACGTTCTCCTTTTCTCTGTCCTTCTCTCATCCCCTTTCGCTCTCTTTCTCTGTTCTGGACTGACTGTTCCTGCCGTTTGCGTCCGTAGACAATCGTGAGGACTTCCAGTGCATCTGCCCCCAGATGTTCTTACCCTGCGTAGCTGTGCTGGGAGCCAAGCTCAAGCTGTCATCAACATGCCTCCTTGACTGCCAGAACACCCTCCGTAAGTACACACTAACACACTCCAGCACGCTCACGCTGAGCCTTGTCTCTGGATCCTTAGATAAAGATCGGTAGACAATGCTTTGGAGTGTTTGTGTGTTGTGTGTGGTTTGTGTGTGTGTGTGTGTGTGTGCATGAGTGTGCCTTTGGGAATGTTTGATAGAAAGAAAGCAACAGAGAAAGCAAAGGAGAGAGAGAAAGAGAAAGAAAGGGAGAGAGAGAGAGAGAGAGAGGGAGGGGGGTGAACGGGAGAGGAAGAGTTGATTTGGGTGGGTGCTTGCGACCGCATGTGGAACATGATGTCAGAGGAATGCTCTCTGCCTCTCCTTCAGCAAGCCCAGTCTGGAACTTTAGCCTCTCTCTCACTCTTTCTCTCTCCCTCTTTCTCTCTCCCTCTTTCTCTCTCCCTTAGCATCCGGCCCTGCAGCTGGAGCCTAGACAGAAAAAAGAAAGGACAGGGTATGGAGGGAGAGATTGGGAACGGGTGGGAGAGTGGAGGATTAAAACGGTGGCTAGAAAGGGAGAAAAGGAGATATGGTATCAGGAAGACTGAGAAGGGCCTTGGGAGGAAAAGAGAGAGAGAGAGAGAGTGTGTGGGGGGTGGGGTATAAGGGTGTGAGAACATTTGTAGACAGCAAAGAAACGGTAGGAGGCAGAGTTCAAAAGGGGAACAGCTGAAAAGGGTTGACTATTCTTAGGCTTGAGGGGAAAAAGACTGGGAGTAATGAAGAGTATACCTAGAAAGAGACAGACCGACAGACAGACAGACAGACAGACAGAATAGTTAGTTACAGTAGCTCCCAAACCTGGGACTCTTGAGGAAAAGTGTACCACAGAGCAGACACCTTTCACAAACCCAGAGCCACCGACAGAAACAGGTGGTTAGTGTTTCACTTCCAGGCTCTTCTTTGTTGGTTTAAAGTCAGACCCGCCTCTTCTTCTAGCCTATCAAGTCCAGTTCTGGCCTTTGTCTTCCAGAACTGTGCGTCCATTCAGCTGTTTTCTGGGTTTGTTGGTCGTGAAATATAACGTCACGGACTGAGTCACGGCTGCAAAGCAATGGATTTGGATTTCTGAGAGTGTTTGTAGTGTTTTCTTACTTCAGGGAGGGGTGAGTAGGTGACTGAGCTCCCAATCATCTGCCAGGCTTGGACTTGCCGTACCACTGGAGAATCAGAAGGGACTCTTTGCGACCACATCCATCCTATTTTCTTTCCCAGACCTGGTCTCAAACAACGAAGTACATTTTGTCCGCCTGTACTGCCAATCACAACATCGGAAAGTCCGCTCCTTCAACCCCCAAAAAAGAAGGGAAAATGTGCCCTTCTAGACGTCAGGCCTGCTTATTCATCTCTCTTCTCCTCCTCTCCTCGACAAGGAAAGAAAGAGGGCAGTGTTTTATTTTTCCTGCCAGTTTTTATGTGGCTTGGCCACGGACATTTACCACAGCGCAGCACGGCACAGGCACTTTTATAGACAGCCGTTTGCCATCCGCAGTAGCCCTGGGCATGGAAGGACCCCTCCCCAATAAAGTCAGAGAGCAAAAAATAAGCGGCTCAATTCTGCGTGTGCGAGCTGCGAACATGTCCTGGCCGAGACAGAAAGATTCAGTCGGCTGTCTCTCCCGCCTTTCGCTTGGTACCCAGTGAAAACACAGACGCGCATTACAAGCTGAGGGGAACTACAGGATGTTACCGCTCAAGGTGTTTTTGGGACAAATCACCATTGTCAGTCTGCCTGTTTGAATTCCATGTAAGAACCACAAAGTATCGTTATGGGTTTTCAAAAGGCACTTTCGAAAGTCATTCAATGGCTTGCTACCCTAGTAGAACGGCACTTCGAAACGCAAACACCTAGACGACTATCATTCAGATGAGCTAGATGTACGTGAAACCCCACGTAGTATTCCTTTCTGTCTCCTTTTACAGGTTTCATTTCATTCATCCCCAATAGACAGCAGGAACCAGTTCCCTATCTTAACTATCCATGTATAGGGTGAACTTGCTCCAAGAGTATCAACACCAATACCCACACTCAGGTTTATAAACTGTGGGTCCAGAGATGAGGGCAAGTGTGTGGTTGAGTAGATGATTAAGATGAATGTTCTTGAATAGTCTCAAGGTTGTTGAAACCTCATTTTAATTTTCTGTCTTTTTGAATGTTGTGCCGATTACTTAAGATCTCAAATGGTCTATTTTGATATTCTTTTTAAATATGTTTCCCTTTACTTTTCCAGGTTTGTCCAGATACCCCTACTTCAGCATATCCAATCAGTGAAGATGTAGTCTGGTAGGTTGCCGTGGAGATGTCTCTTAGCAGGACCTCCCCTTGGCTCCGCCCTCCAGTTCTGTTGCATTGCCTGCTGGGAGCCCTGTGTGCTCTGCTCCTCCCCTACGCCGTCGCTCCGACAACAGACCCCGCCCCTGCCCCGCCCTCCAACAGCACCCTGCTCTTTGACACCGGCGCCCCCGGCAACAGCCTGCGCAACTGCAGCTGTTCAACCGCCATCCAAGACTGCAGCGAGGCGCTGGCCAACCTGCAGTGCGACTGCCACACCGTCCAACGCTCGGCACTGGCCCCCGGAGGCCTGAGGGAGAAGGGGAGCTTGACAGTGTGGGTGCGCCAGCCCTGGATCCTCCAGGAGCTGCTGAACGGTAGCGAGGTGTCCGACCTGCGTCTGTCCTCCTGCGGCCCCAGGCCTCTGCTCACGCAGCACCTAGCTGTGTTCGGGCTCCGGAGGCTGTGGCTCCACAGCTCTGACCAGGGGGCGCCCCACCGTGACCAGGGACTGAGCATCTCCTCCGGGGCCCTCTCTTCCTCCGTGCTCCAGGTGTCCGTTCTGGACGTGGCGGTGCTGAACGGGTTCTCGGCCCTCAAGGCGTACAGCGTGGCTGGGCCCACTCTGTCCAGCCTCTCCCAGCACCTCCCCTTCCTGTCCCTGCCTCCACCCCCATCCACCCCAAACGACCCCCTACCCTCGGATCCACATCAGAAATGGGTCCTCACCTTCATTTACTAAAGTGTCTGGAACTGTCGATTTGTTCAACGTGTGAGGAAAATCAAATGATCTGGAAGATACTGATGTGCTGCAACCATGTCGCAAGATGAGCTTTCTTGGCATATAGTTAATAATGCCGTCTGGATCTTCGCAACCATGGCGACTGAAAATCCTACTGTATCATTCCATGGCAACAATGTCAAAAGACAGAGACAAAGACTTCTTTTGTTAGCATCTCTTATAACACACTAAATGTTTCTGGGACGTCTTTTTGAATTCGATCAAATGCCGGCAAAATGGTCTCCCATCTGGTCTGTTCTTTCTGCGCTCATAGAGTGCAGATGGACTATTAAACATGTTGTTATGAAACCGATTCGGACGGCTGTGTTACGAATGGGATCGTGCTAGGAGGATCGTTTTGGATCTGGCTGCAGATTCCTCTCCCTTGGATCAAGTCGGATTCAAATGTTCCTCACTTGAAACGGAATGCTGTGCTTCCTACTTTAAGCTGGACTTGGTAGGGCACCATGCGACAACAAGAGGATCTCTGTGGATCTCAACCGGTTCGATCTGGAAGCTTGCGATCGCGTCGGGGTGTTACATGGAATGTCAATCTGGTTTTGATGTTCTAGAGTGTCATTTTTTTTTCTGGATTTCCCAGAAGTTGGATTTGTATGGATTTGGGAGAATTGACAGGGATATTCTGCTTATGCTCTTAAACACGCTGTTTCTCTTGGTCCAATTGGAAGAATGTTCTACAACTACTGTCGCTAAGCACTTAAATTAGATGGCAGTTGGGATGAGTACAGATTAGCATGCAAAGAGGAGTGGGTATGAGTACAGAGCAGTCTTTACTGATCTCCTAACAGGCTCTCAGACTCTCGTCTGATCTGTATTTCCAGTTTATATCCTGAGAGAGAATAGACATCATTACTCTGAAACTGCTCACACAAACAAGGACTGCAGCCAACACTTCTGTCCCACAGATCCAAAAGGGAGCTGTGTATATACATGCGTGCTTTCACAAGTTTGTGTATGCGTATGAATGCGTTTAGTGTATACCGAATATGCACGGCGTCAGCATTATTCGTGCTTCAGCGCACGTGTGTACATATTTGCCCATATGTGCCTGTCCCTGGGAATACACGTGTAACAATGTCCGTCTGTGTGCGTGCACATGACTAATTCTGGGATATTTACAATTGCTTAGGTAACAGAAACGCTTCTGCTATTTTGGCGCTTTGTGGTGGCATCAGCTGCAATAGCCTGGTACTGTTGACCCTTTCCCATTGCCATCCTGATCATGTGTCCATGGCGGTGGGTGTTGGCATCTTTGATACTGTCTAATACTCTGCCGGCCTTGTTTGGTTTGGCCAAAAGTTGACAGTATTCAATTCCGTTTTGGTAAAGGACTAATCACACACCGTTGACAACAACGTAGCAAAGTATAAACATTTGACTTTTACCAACAAAAATAAGTAACGTCTCACCCCTTACCAGCTGACACTGCATCCTGAACATTCCACCAAGACCAGATCTTTGGTGAGGGGAGTTTACCACCTGCTTCAATGTTAGCCATTACTGTTTTGGAAAGTGAGACCTCTTTCATTCAAGCAACGTTTTTCACCTGATGGATATGTTCACTTGGGATTCATTTGAAGCCTATTTGCTGTCTATGTAGTTGTATAAATTATTTAGATTGTATCTGTTTTATAAGTGATTCATCCCCTTATGCTATTACGACAAAAGTAGTCTATATTTGAAAAAGGTTTGGTACTTTTGATTTGTATATAATTTGGTTTGTGCAGACAGATCACTATAGCCTACCCTGAATAAAGGAACTTGTGCGTCAAACCTCGTGTGTGAATCATGGCTTCTCCACATATTAGGTGTACTTTACAGATTAGTACGTCATATTTAAAAAATGCATAATAATGGGTACGAATTAACTTTGGCCATGGCAGCTCCCAGTCGATGAAGAGGACAATTCATACCAACGAAAAAAATGCCAAAATACTTTATTTACTATACTTGAGGGACCTCTTATGGATAAGGAGGGTATTGACTGTAAAGCTCGAAGTGAACTGTCCAGCGAGCTAACGATCCTATTCGTTTAGACGTCAGTCAATCAAAATGGCTTAACCAATAGAAATCTTTTTGTTCGTCGTCAATATTGTAGTTCAACTCATTTCCGGTTTGCGCTGTTTAAAACCCGACATGCTATTGGAAACTGTGATCGGAGAGGTATTCCATAAACGTCTCTAAGTAAAGCCGCGCTTACACAAAAAAACTTCACTTAAATTAGCGTCAACTTAGACTTAAGTCTCAACTCGTTCCGTTCCACTATCAAGCCAAGCGAGTTTAAGATAGACTTCAGTAAGCTTTACTTGTGCGCGCACACGGAGAACAGAAGCAGACCAGATTAGGCGATCATGGAAAAGAGGAGTTATGTAGCAAAAATCAGAGCGTAAATTGTAATTTGATGTTATTTTCAACAGCGAAAATCGACTTTTGGGGGAGAGAGGGGGTTGTCTACCTAAAGTATCGCCGCAATTAACACACCGATGGAGTCAACTTGTTTAACCATAACGTCCGTTTAAATGCGTAAATCGTAGGCCCACCAAATATACTTAACAAAACTAATGTATCTAGGCCTACTGATAATTAGTGTGACTTGATGAGCTGGCCAATATACTCTACAGGAGATCGAGAATAATAGCCAAAAAAGAACGTGGCAGACCATTTTATAAGTAAGATGAATTTCAAAACACAGGCCGGCTTGCACTTAACGTCGGCTGAAAAGGTTTTTGTCTGCACATTTTGAACAAAATTAATAAATTACTTCAAATAACTTTGCTACACACATTTGACAGACAGTTGGGCACTTTGTCTCATGTTTGCCACTCTAGAGGGAATTTCAGACATGCTTTTTCAACCCTGGGGCACCAGGCAGTCAGCCCATGAGTGTTCCAGTGGGTCTGGATACACTCATGAGGAAGGTATATTGCACGTATAACATCCATTCTACTATTAAAGTGTACAGTACTCTCCTTTCTAATATGTTCTACTAAGGGTGGTGGGCTGCTCTCATTTGATCATTGCCATCCTTAAGAGAAAGTGTGTGTGAACGCCAGAACGCCATTTGTATAATCGGAGTACTGAGCCTCTTCATTTAGTGGGTTGAACGGATATGCCATAATTGACAAAGTTGATCAAATTTCAAGACGCACTGCTCAATTTAAGCCTAGTTTATATAAATAAATATATCTTATA
This sequence comes from Plecoglossus altivelis, assembly GCA_036571765.1. NCBI lineage: Eukaryota > Metazoa > Chordata > Actinopteri > Osmeriformes > Plecoglossidae > Plecoglossus > Plecoglossus altivelis. The sequence continues at coordinate 3,712,976 of BROE01000022.1, forward strand.
TCAATAGATGTGTTCGGTATGAATTATATGCATTACTAATACTGTTAGGGAGCCCTTCTATTCCCGTATTAGACATTCACTGAATGAACTACAATACCAGACCAATAAATTCATAGGTGACGTCACAGACATGCGCCTGTGTTGTGACTCTTTGTTTCTTTTTTACTTGTTGGTGCGTGTCAGGAAGAATGAGTCGAAGTCGCTATGGAAAATAAAGGTCAATACATTTCATGCAAGGCGTCGATTGCAAGCCTGGGAACCACAGCCAGGTGTGTTCTGGAACCAGACGAATCTGCGAGCTCATACTTGAAGTCGTTCTGACAGATTAGGCTATTGGCAGACAAGCATCTGGGAGGGAACTAAAGAAGTCATGTCTAAGATAAAACATGTGATTGTAAGGAAACTCCCCGCAATTCGTGACGTTTAAAAAGCTACGTATGGACCTTGGCACAGGGAAAGCTTTCTGTGAAACATGGCAATTCGCTCAGTTTACAGTGTGTATTTTTGAGAAATGTCTGTCATTTTCGATTCTGCTTTTTATGCTTACGTTGGTCAAACGGATACTTCAACACAATACACTATCCGGATGCGGCCGTCCTCAGGTAAATATGACACATCATGTCATCAACTTTATTATAATTTTAAACAAAATAATTGATCATATCGACAAACGTGTTGATACACATTGAACGGAGTAGTTCACAACTGAAACCTTTATATTGAATCAACATTTTGATTCAATATGAAACTATTTCATTTGATCTCTAGAATTGATAACATCGAAATGATTGTTCTCTTTTTAAGCGTAATTCCAAGAAAATGCAGCCTACCAAGAGAATGACGACTCATCAGACGGGTTACGTTTAAGAGGAAATGAAATATTCACTTCCAACTTTGTATTTATTGCTACATTGTTGTAATGGTAAGTCAGTCACTTTTATTGCACTTTTATTGCAGTGAAACCAAGTAATCGATTTTCAGTACCTGGGATAATACGCATCTACTCATGCACCGGTGAAAAGGAACGCGTTGCTTTCTTTTACGTTGTGATCAAATATGTGCGTTTGGAAGTGTACGCACGCAGTCACGCACCCCTTTGTTTGCTGATACAGCCAGTGTCGTTGCGTGTAAGCCTAGAAGTAATTGTATAAATCCCATTTTAACAGGCTTGTCTGTCGTCTCTAACGTTGTCTCCTGTAGCGTTCAGACCTCCTGCTCCGGTTAATGTGTCGGTCGTCTCACACGACTTCCACCACGTCCTCCGATGGGACCCGGGACCAGACACACCTCTGGGGACCATCTACAAGATGTGGAAGTGTCCCCAGTCGGTTCGCAAAAAATGCAAACCTGTGAAAAATCCGCTGCATTTGAAACCGTCCAACAAGTACACGCTGCACATTCAGGCAGAGTACAACCGTACGGACTCCGAGACAGTCGAGATTGTTTTCACTCCCTATACAGATAGTGAGTTTTCTTGCTAAATGAAGCAATCGACAAACTTTCATCCTGTGTTTTTTTTGTGTGTGTTTTTTGTAGCTGTTGACGATCCAATGTTTGTTGATAATGTGTTATATGATCCATTTTTGTTGCTTTTTGAAACCGATTTGATCAGGCTATCGGCCGTAGGTTTTGCCTCTCACTCTGGATCGGGTTGTGTTTTGAACATGTCTTTCGTTGACACCTTGCAATTTCATTATCTGTGGGAGTTTGTCCAAAAACGCAACTGTTATTTTTTATTTCTCCTAGCTGTCATCAGTCCTCCAAAGTTTTCTTTGACCGGATGTGGCGACTGCCTTCAGCTCCAGATATCTCCTCAGATTCCCTCAGATACGGGATATGATTTTAAAAATGAAACGATTCAGCAGTTTTATGGAGCCAGTTACGCCATATTCTATAAGAAATCTGGAGACTCAAAGGTGAAAACAGCGCTCTTTAGCCATGTCATCTTTTTCATCGTCACTTCCGTACTGAAATATTGCCAATCTTTGCAGATTATTGAGAAAGAAACCTTCGAATTGAGGGACCAACTGCACAACTTGGAACCGGGTGTGGAATATTGTGTACGAGTACACCTGCCTATTACTACCAATCCCAAGACACCTTCCTCGGAGTGGGTTTGTGCGTATACCAGTCATGCGAAGCCTAGCCGAGGTGAGTGGTTTGGATTGAGGTTTTTTATCACCTCTGCATTTCTTACTCTGAAACAAAGCAAGAAGATGAAGAATATGATTTCATGTTGTATTACTCACTTAGCAAACGGATATCTAAGTCCATTTCCGACTCGAAATAGGATTCATTTTCTACACACAAAAGAAGAAAAGAGTCCCTCCTGATGACACAGCTCACACTGTTTCCATGTATTTATGGTAGACACATTTTGAAGGTTTTTTTTGTTGCTATATAACAAAGACAAAAAGGGCTTTAATAATGCTGGTGCTTCGCATGATTATAATTGTCAAACTGGTGTACTTACAGAGGCCACTTTCCCTTCCCATCTTATCTCTCCTCTCTGCTCTCTCTGTCTCCTCTCATCTCTCTGTCTCCTCTCTCTGTCTCCTCTGCTCTCCCTGTCTCATCTCTCTGTCTCCTCTCTCATCTCTCTCCCCTCTCATCTCTCTGTCTCCTGTCTCATCTCTCGGTCTCCTCTCATCTCTCTGTCTCCTCTCTCTGTCTCCTCTCTGCTCTCCCTGTCTCATCTCTCTGTCTCCTCTCTCATCTCTCTCCCCTCTCATCTCTCTGTCTCCCCTCTCATCTCTCTGTCTCCTCCTCTGCTCTCTCTGTCTCCTCCTCTGCTCTCTCTGTCTCCTCTCCTCTCTGCTCTCTCTGTCTCCTCTCTGCTCTCTGCTCTCCTTTTCTCTCCTCTCCCATCTCTCTTTCTGTTTCATATCTCTTCCTATTTCATCTCTCTCATTTCAGTGCCAGCTATTCTATCAGGGGTATCAGTTCTGCTCATCCTGGCCAGTATAACCTTACTGGTCTTGGGCTTTGGGCTGGTGTACACAGGCTTCCTGTGTAAACTGAAGGCCCATCCACCTAAAGCACTCCTGGTGAGTCAATATACAGTCCCATCCCTCATGCCTGTTTAATTAACAATGTGGTTTCATAGAAGATGCTACGGTAATTACATCTACAGTTCAATGCCCTGCCACCCAGCTGTGACTAACCCTGAGCTAACAAGAATTTGACTAAACTAACTAACATTTTTGGCAAGTCTAAAACATATTTGTGAGGGTAAAAAGGGTGAAGGGCTAAGCCCAAAGTTGCCTAGGAAACCCCAAATCTTGTTTCATAGTGTTTCTGTACTGTTTGCTTTAGCAGATGCAATGCATCAACGATAACTTCAAATAACTAAGGTTGAGACATTCAAAGCCAGTGCATATGTTTTTGAATCAAGAATGACTTTCAAATGCGATCTAAAGTACTTACTTGAGAAACAAACAGCACGATGATGCTGTTAGCTAGTGGCAGGCCATGGTACTCTCACCCGTCACCAACTCCAACCTCTCTTTTGTCTCTCTCCCTTCAGACCACACTATTCCACCGCTACATCCTCATCCCAGAGAGGATGATCCCCGATCCGCTCTCAGTGCACTCGCCACCACAGGAGCCGGCGAAGAGCATCAGGGCAAAAGCGGGCCCAGTCAGAGTCGACCTAGACCCGGCTACCTCAGAGGAAGAGGAGGAAGAGGACGACGGTAACCATGGTTACATGGACCGGCCTGTGGGGTTCTGCTCGAACGTGGGCTCCGATAGAGAATCCCAGGATGCATCAGGTGGGGTGGGTGTGCCCCTTCCCGACATTGCAAGGGATTCTGGGGGCTTGAGTCCTGTGGCAGAGGAGGGGAAGGCGTCCTCAGGTGGGGGCAGCTTTAGAACTTTCACTGAGGCAGAGGTCCACGATTATTCAGTGAGCACCTCTCACTCCCTCGAGAATTCCGCCACAACCACTGAACAAGAGATGGGGGGACAGGAGAGGGAGCGAGACACATTGGTTGAGCCGGAAATGTCAGGCAACGTTAACCTGTTCTCTGTGACCCTGGGGATGAGGGCGAGGGATAAAGAAGAAGAAGAAGAAGAGGAGGAGGAGGTGGATCAAATAACCTTTCTTGTCGGCAATCTGTTATCAAAGCAGCAGCCTTTGCTGGTCGATGTGAGAAGAAATGTTGATCTAGACGTTAGGGGATCCCAGAATGAGGAACATATAGACTCCCCGTGCACGTACTCTGAATATGACAGACGGGACAAGCTCTCGGGGTACCTTGCTTCACATGCAGGCAGAACGCAGGCGGGTAGTGAGGAGGAGGAGGAAGAGGAGGAGGAGGAAGAAGAATGTTCAGGTTATATGGGGCGTTGAAATGTGTGTCACATAATCCATCCACCATTCCGAGCAAGCTCTGTTGTACATTCCTGTAAAGTGAAGTTGTTGATCAATTAAAAAAATTATCGATTTTATATACAATTGCTTGTCTGGGGTGGGTTGACAGTGACACTGTGTGCGTGTGCGTATGTGTGTGTGCGCGCACGCGCGCGTGGGGTTAGGTGCATGCTTTTAAACCTTTCAATAATGATGCTGTTATTTTTTTAATTTGTTGTATATTATGTCAAGAACAGTCAAGAAATGATGTCAATAGAATCGCAGTTGTATTGTCAATAAATCAGTATAATATAAGTAATCAGTCTTTTACATGAACACTTCCGTCTTTAGAAGCCGACGCTCTTCGCAATGTAGCAAGCCAAACTAAAGTCATTACTCCTGCGCAGCCGCGAGCTAGTTTTGCTCAGAGCCATATAATAAGATCTTTTTACTGAATGAAGTTAATCCCTATGTTTTGGAAATCCGACATGACTCGCTCGGGTTGGTCCATGTTTTTGGAGGTCACGTGATTTCCAGTATCGGCCAGCAGACCGGAAATCGCGGAGACGAGAGTGGCAGAAAGTGGCACGAGCCACCAACTGTACGAAGACAAGGTGCGGGCGATAAAGCGTGTTCCCTTACATACTAATCAGGAGGGAAGAAACTGAAGGTAAGCGCAGGTAACTTTGGAACCCGATCTAGGTATAGCATCCTGCTTGATTTGGGAGGGAGCCTGGTTACGGTTTGTTTTGAAATTAGTTTCAAGCTCGAAAACATTTTGTTTCCGTCCAGTTACTCATAAAGCTTGCATGATAATTTGACTAATCACAGCAGTATTACGCTGATGTGGTATTAGTGCTATTTGGGAACTAGTTATGATAGTTAATATATTTCGATTTTCTATTCGACACCTCAGAGATGTGTTTTTTTTATTTATTCAAAAGCCTTTTTTTTTCTTGTATGGGTGCTAATTACGTTTGTCCTAGAATTGTTCTGAAACCCTATCCTCTCCCTTCTCAGTCATGGCTTGTGAATGTAACCCATTGCAGTAACATCAGCGGAAATGTATGACAACTGACAGTGTGCAGGAATGTCATGCGTCCTTTGGTGTTGATGCTAACTTGGATGCTTCGGGCTCAACCAGGTTTGGGGTTTGACGTTCTCCACAACTGCCTCACGTATTTTAATATACATGCCATCCAGCAATTGTTAATTGTTTATTTTTCTCAGTTTGATCTCGTCTCAAAAGATTCTTTCTCTTTTATATTCCGTTGTTTTCGACCACACAGTGATGTGCGAGGTTCCTGCGCCCATCAATGCGAAAATCTCATCCCATCATTTTGTTCACCTTCTAACCTGGAAACCCGGCCCTGCATCACCCACAGATGTGTACTACAAGGTGTCCATCACCTCCTTAAAGTGAGTGTGCGTGTGCATGTTTGTATGAGACAGAGAGACCATGTTTGTATGAGACAGAGAGACCATGTATCTGTGAGACAGGGAGACCATGTATCTGTGAGACAGGGAGACCATGTTTGTGTGAGACAGGGAGACCATGTTTGTGTGAGACAGGGAGGACGTGTGTATATGTTTGCGTCCCACCTTTCCCGGCAAAAACATGAGCCACTCCCTATAATCCAGTGTCTCCCCAGGGCATTGAGTAATACAGACTCACTCAGCTAGCTGAAATTGGAGCACACCTGTAGGAGCAAGCCCCACCCCCACCCCACCCCACCTTCTCAACAACAATACAAATGCAATCTTGTGTAACATCCTGTCGTCTGTGTCCTACCTGTGTTCAGGAGCGGGGCGTCCTGGGAGCCTGTGGCAGGTTGTGAGCATGTGACGAGGCCTCTGCTGTGTAACATGACAGAAGCCTTCACAGACCTCTACCAGGTCTACTACTGCAAGGTCCAAGCCGTGGTGGGCCCACAGATCTCACCTGAGGCTGTGACCGAGGGCTTCAAACCCATCCAGGACAGTAAGTGCAGAAAGCCCTCAGTCAACAACCCTCACAGAGTTGACTGACAAGTGCAGATGAGAGGAACCCTCCACTACCCTACATAAACAGTCCTTCAAATCAGAGTGGTTTTCCTGTTTGTTTATATATTTTTTTGGGGGGGATAATAAACCACACAGTAGAGGCATTATTTTTATTGCTGTGTGTGTGTGTGTGTGTGTGCGCGCGTGTGTGCGCGCGTGTGTGTGTGTGCGTGCGTGGACCCCCAGCCCACCTGGACCCCCCCATTGTGAGCCTGCGACCCTGTGAACGAGGCCTGTGTGTGGGGCTGCAGCCTCCGGTGGCCGGCCTGGATGAAGTTTACGACTCTCTCAGCTACGCGCTCTCTGTGTTCTGTAATAGCATGGTCCCTGACAAGGTGAGGCTCCCCCCATCCTGCACCCCCTGTACTCCCTCAGTTCCTCCTCAATAAACTACACACACACACACACACACACACACACGATTACCTTGATTTTTAAAAATAGGGAAAGAAATAAGTCTGTGAAAGACTCACTTGGTTCTCACTGTCTTCTAGTATCTGGTTTAGAAATTTCGCACAAATCACAGGTCCTATAGGCGTCTAAGCCGGATTCCCCCCCTTACCTGTATCCTCCTTTCCAGTTTTCTGTGTCTACCAAGTCCCTAAAAGAGGTTATTCTGCCAGACCTGGCGCCTGGTAGAGAGTACTGTGTGGCCGTCAGTATTTCTGACAATCTAGAGCGTCGGGACTCTTCCTACGGGTCGTTTGAGTGCGTGCATACCAAGGACACACACACCCCAGGTAGGCATGCCGGAGTGTGTGAGTGTGTGTGTGTGTGAGAGTGTGTGTGTGAGTGTGTGTGGTTCTGATCAGGTGTGCTCCCTCTCTTCCCCAGACAAGGAGGCTGCGGCAGCACTGTGTGTGTCACTAGTGGTAGGTGTTATAGTAGTCATCCTGCTGGTGTACACAGGAGTGTTCTGCTTACAGACCAGCATGCCAGAGCTACTGGTAGGTCATCCTCATCACGCTACTTCCTGTTTGTCTTCTTCTTCTTCTGTATGCATGACAAACAGGCTCACAGGAACAGACGGCCCCAAATGTGTCACCCACCTTTAGCCTGCACTCGAATATCATTAACGTGCAAGCGTTCTGTAGAAGACAGGAAGGACAGGCAGGTGGAACATGTCACACACGCACACATACAAACCCACAAGCGCACACACACACAGGTTACAGATGTCTTCCTGTAGTGCAGCTGTGGGTTTTTTGAAAAGATCACCGAAGTTGCTTGTTTACCATTGTGCTCAAGTCAGTCTGCAGCTTTGATCTACCATCTGCATTGCTCTTGAAGCAGATCTGTCCTTTTTTAATCTGTCTATCTTATCCATCCTGCTAACTATGTAGCTAGCTAGCTAGCTAGCTATCCAGACCATCCAACCGTACATCCATACTTTCCATCCATCCATATCTGTTTGTCTGTCTGTCTGTCTGTCTTATCCTTCTAAATATCTCCGTATGTATGTTCATCTGTCTTATCCATCTACCATTTATTTATATATTCAACATACATCAATCCGTCCATCGATTGATCTTATCCATCCATCCGCCCATCTTTTTATTTGATTGACATGCATCTGTATCATATACTTAGTCCAACACTGCCATGTGCTGGCAAAATAAAGCACAAGTATGCAATGTATGCTAAGTCAACACCCACTTAAAAACGTGACATTCAATCCTATAAAGTGACTTACTGTTCCCAGGCCGCCCCCTCCATATCATCACAGTACCTTCTCACGCTAGCTAACGACAGTTTGCCGCATGGCTTTGTCTCTGTCTGAACCACAGGCTGCCTACACGCAGAACTGGTCCATGTTGAAGAGTTTGTGGTATCTTATATGAGGGTGGTTTAATCATTGCTAATGAAATAAGGCGAGATCTTTTTATTTGTCAGATTCACTCTGCGGAGCAGTGGAACGTGTTTACCACTCGCTTGAGTTGGGTTTCCCCCGCTGTGTGAAAGAAGCACACATATTGTTCCACGGGTTTCAGGAAGTGACAACAGCTTCAGGGTTGTTGTGTGGTTTTTTTGTTGCGTTCCTTTGCACCCATCTCTCTGGAATACAGGAAGTGCTTCTGACTGGCAAGGCGCCAAGCACCCTAACTGTGTTCTGTCAAAGCGTTCCTTTTTTGTGTTCGCTTAGCCTGTTATACCGTTGTCCGTCGGCCTACTTCCATTCACGGTTTCGATGTCTCTCTCCATCCTTGCCTCCAGAGATACGTAAAGCACCATGAGAAGCAAATGGTGACAGACCCCGCCCCGGAAACCGTGTCCTCCACGGTGTACGTGGAGGCGGTGCCTCCCTCTGCTTTTAAGAAAGAGAACAGCAGCCAGACCTGCCAGGACAGTGAGGAGGAGACGGAGGACAGCAGCGGGGGGAGGAGAGTGAACTACGAGGCCTGGCCTACCGCCATCTCAACCATGGCAAACTCCTCCTCCTCCTCGCTTTTCTCCTCCTCCTCTTCGATTTCCTCCAGCTGTCAGTTGCTGCCCGGCCCCAAGCCTGGTGCCACGACCGACCAAACCAGCCAGTCGTCAGGCGTGGCGTTCGAGTCCCAGCGTGTCCGTCCCCCACCTCCTTCCCCCGACCTCGTCCAGCAGGCCCAGCCGGTCAGCACAACCCACAGGCCGTCTCCTGCTCACCCTGGCGGCCAGCCGCTGTCCGCGCGTCCTCTCTGGAGGTTGGGGCCGGCGTCGAAAGCGGCCCCGTGTTCCCCAGCGAGCGTGGAGGTCAGGTTGGAGCCCCGGCCGGCGGTCTTAGAAACAGACCTGAGGACTGAGGAGGCAGGCGGACCAGAGGAGGGGAGCGGGGAGGACGTCAATCTGCTGTCTGTCAAGCTGGGGGTCTGTTGGCCAGAGGAGGGCGTTGCCTCCAAAGCGGGGGTCAGCAAGGAGGCGGCGTCCCCCTGTGGCGAGGAGGGGGCGGCCGTGAGCCCCGTCACGTCAGGAGACTGGTGCTGCGTGGACACAGAGGACGAGGAAGAGGATGAGGAGTGTGATGGTTACATGAAGCGTTAAGGGCACATAAGGAAAGTCATGAATAGAACAAAGCACTGTTACTGTTACAATACACTGAATGTCCTTTACAGACACCAGATAGGTGACACACATTTTAGAACAAGGGTGATGTTACACTGTGTTTCAATAGTAGCACACAAAGGTCAAGCCAAGCATTTTAAAACTTTTTAGATTCTTGATACTGTATCCAAAAGGGCTATTTTACAGACCTTTGATATTTCAAAGCATTTGTTTTTGCGTGATGTCACAAAGTTTACCGTACTGCATTTCTATCGAAAGTATTCAAAGAAGTGCTGTTGATGTGCTGTTGCCAAAACCTCAGTGCACAAACGACTCGCTCAGTTACCAAGGTTACAACTGTCAGTGTTAAACAAGCTGCCTGCATAACTTGTGGGGTTTTTAATCATTCCATTCATCATCATGACCATGTGACTCATACAAGGACTAATTGAGAACACAGTGGTGACTGACAGGGTGTCAGCGTCACTATGATGTTTGCATCACTGTAGTCGTGGGTGGAAATGTATATGGAAACACCCGCTGTTTCTTGGTTCAAAAACATGGTATACTCAATTCTTTACTGCTAATGTCAAATTTCTGCCAAATCACTATTTGAAAACGTGTTTTTTGTGTGCGGGAGCAATGCTAGGAACTCTAGTGCACCTTATTGGACATCAATCTTCAGTCCTGATTGGCTAGTAAATGTATTGTGGATTCTGTCACTAATCAAGAGGCACAATGGGTGTGTTCTAATGACATTAAGTATTTAGCCTAGTGAAACTACATATTACGATTGCTTTAATGGTGGAATTGCTTGTTCTGTTAATAGTGGGGCAATTCCAGTCAGCTACATTTTAATATTAGTTTCAAAATACTTGTTCATCGTGAAAATATATTTGACAGATACACTATATGTCTTCATTTAAAAAGTACGCATGCAATACTTGATCTGTCCTCATTAGACAAATATTTCATTTTATTTTTTTGGTGTTTAGACTTGGTAAACCATATTTTATAATCATTATTACAGATGTACCCATTTTTAGGGTATGGGATGATACAATATACCGGCATTTGAAAGGCTTGTGTAATGCCAAGCCAAATTACTGACATTTGGATCTTCAATAACAACCTATAATAAAGTACATTTTAGAAAACATGTTTCATCTATTTTGTGTCAGTGTATAATGGAAAGTTATTTATCTACCATATCATCTTATCTTGACTTTATAACCTACACACACGAATAAACCCACCAACATGCATCCGATTAATGTACTCACAAACACAAACAGGACATCCAAACAGGACATCCAAACAGGACATCCAAACAGACAGTCCTAAAGTTAAAGGTCCATCTTCTTTGGAAATGTGTCAGTCTGGTAAATGTTTAGCTGAGGTGTCGTATGGTTCTGAAATCCAAGTGTGTAAGTTAGGGGCAGGGAACCTGGGAGGGACTTCTGGGGAAATGAAACTCAACTCAGACTGCAAAACAACATCACGATACAGGACACCTCTGCCAGCAGCCTTCAGTTCGATCCAGCCACCACATGTCCACATACCTGTCCACGCTCTGGGCGAGCGGGCTGTGGATCGCCCTGCTCCTGCCCTGCGGTAAGGTCCTTCCCTGGGGGTCTTCGGAGAGACCCCCTGGCTCCATATTCAGGGAAACAGCCATGACTTGCAGATTCTTTAAGGGCAAGAGTGGGGGCTGGGGCCTGCTTTGGGTAGGGGAGCAGGGGAATGCACACACCCTGTTGTGTTTAGGAAGAGAACAACAAAGAAGAAAGGCATCGGTTCAATTGTGTGATTTGTGTGTCGAGAAATTACGTCAAGTTCTATTTTATGACAATGTGTTGACAATTGTACGACGTCTATAATGCAATATTCATTTGCAAATGATTGTAAAGATGTGTGCTTATAGAAACCGTAGAGAAGTCTCAGTTGTAGCCCTCCTCTGGATCTCCTAATCTCAACACAGCTTTAGTGAAACATGCTCAACTTGCTTCTTATCTGTTATCTTATTACTTATCTCATTTCTCTCTTTGATCGCCTGAACCTCAAGTGTTATGACTTTGCTTTGTGTCTACACCCGTCACACCAAGTCGAACTGCCTGTCAATTTGCTTTCGATTTTTCTTCCTTTTCTGTATCTTCCTTGTTAACAGTTCTCTGCTACGTGTTTAGCAGATTTTTGGAACAAAGTCACTTGATTAGCGTTTCCTCTGTATTTCAGACCATTTACAAGGTTTATCTCCTCTTCTCGCCATCTCTCCTTGCTTCTAATTCTCTCCTCTTCTCTCTCCCTCTTTCTCTCTCTGCTACCCTTCCACCCCTCCCACACACCCACACACACACTCTTCTGTCCTCTCTCCAGGTGAGGGGATGTTGCCAGCCCCCCTCAACGTGTCCGTTCTGTCTTACAACCTGGAACACAGTCTCACCTGGCTTCCAGGTGTGGACACGCCTGCACATGCTCAGTTCAGAGTGCACAGCCTGCATCTCCGGTAGGTTTGCACAGTCACTCTGGTCCCAGCACAGCTTCCCTTACAGGAGCACCACACTCACAATACGCTGACTAAGCACTGAACTCAGCTGGGACACTTTCGTTTTAAATGCGGCCTTGTTTATTAATGTGTCGGATCAGAGACCTCCTAAACCCTCCTCTCTTTCTTTCTTTCATTCTTTTTCTTCTCTCTTTCTATTTGTCTCAGTCTTTCCTTTCTTTCCTTATTCTATCTTTCTTCCTGCCTTCCCTTTCCTTCTTCCTGTTCCTCCTTAATTCATCTTTCGAATCTTTGTCATTCTAGAGGAATCAGGGAGTCTGTGGAAAAAGGTTGCTAAGATGGTGAAAACCTAGCCATCGAACACCAAGCGCCAGACCAAGGCCACGCAACCGGAGGCAGCTACAGGCCAGCACTGAACCACTCGACCAAGGCGATTGTATAACAAACGGTTTTATCTCCTTTAGAGCTTACATACCCACAAGGTCTCCATCAGCGTTGTCCAACCCTTCAACACATGTGTCCATCTCTGCACTTCTCTTTCTCCAACTGGACCCTCTCTTCTTTCTTTCACCCTCTGACTGAAAGTGAGACCAAATCCTTTTTTATTCTTGGGGCTGCATCTCACTAAGTAAAGGAACATCTGAATATTGGGTTTTCAGAAATATGATTTATACCTTTGGAAAATCTCTCTCTCTCTTCTCTCTCTCTCTCTCTCTCTCGCTCTCTCTCTCTCTCTCTCTCTTTCTCCGCCTCTCTCCTCTCTCTCTCTCTCGCTCTCCTCTCTCTCTTGCTCCCTCTTCTCTTCTCTCTCTCTCTCTCTCATCTCTCTCTCTCCCTCTCTCCTCGCTCTCTCGTCTCTCCTCTCGCTCTCTCTCTCTCTCTCTCTCTTTCTCTCTCTCTCTCTCTCTCTCTCTCTGCTCCCTCTCTTTCTCTCTCTCTCTCTCTCTCTCTCTCTCTCTCTCTCTCTCTTGCTCCCTCTCTTTCTCTACCTCTTCTCTCTTTCTCTCTCTCTCTCTCTTCTCCCTCTCTCGCTTCTCTCTCTCCTCTCTCCTCCTGCTCCTCCTTTTCTCTCTCGCTCTCTCCCGTCTCTTCTCTTTCTCTCTCTCTCTCTCTCTCTCTCTCTCTCCCCCCCTCTCTCTCTCTCTCTCTCTCTCTTGCTCCCCTCCAGCGGTTGTGGGACCTCCCAGGGTTGCTGTGTCAGGCTGTGGGAGCTGCCTGCTTGTCAAGCTCACTCCTCCTGCAGATAGAGGGGGGCATCTGTCCTTCTTTTACGGGGATTTCACTTGTCAGGTGCAGAGGACTAGGGACGGCTCCCAGGTAAGGGTCAGGGGTCGAGGCTGAATTACCTGCCTTAGAGTAAGGGTCAGGGGTCAGGGGTCAAGGCTGATCTAGCCTGCCTTAGAGTAAGGGTCAGGGCTCAATGCTGAATAACATGCCTCAGAGTAAGGGTCAGGGGTCAAGGCTGAATAACCTGCCTTAGAGTAAGGGTCAGAGGTCAGAGGTTGAGGTTGAATAACCTGCTTTAGAGTAAGGGTCAGGGGTTGAGACTGAATAACCTGCCTCAGAGTAGTCAAGATTTGAATTCTGGCTTTGTTTGTTCCTTTGATTTTAGCAATGAAGAGATGATGAAACACATTTCTGGATATTTTGGCTTCTGTGTTTTGCTTATCCACCGTTCGTGACTCGAATGACATATACACTTTAAGAGGGTAGCTAGAGGTCTTTCTGTGTACAAAGGACCTCATCTGTAAGTCCTGTAAATACTTTTGGAAGTGAAACCAACCCACACATTTAAAAAAAAGAAGAAAAAAAAGAAAAAGTACGTCAAAAGCGAAGTAGAACGCCAAATAATGAATATTTCAGACATCTGCATGCTATTTGAAGGAAATGTTCCTATCTACATTTTCCTATCAGTCATGTGTTCAAGCAAATCCGCTCTGAAGGTCGCCACCAACACATATTTAGGGGGCGGGAAAATATTCTCATCGCTGATTGCCATAATATGTAGCTTTTAGTTTACAGACAACCTTGTGGCTGTTTTGCCCAGGAGTAACATAATTATAACTTTATTTAGAAAATAATCAAAGCAGAAACCAAACCAGAATAAGTGACAGAATGATTATTGGCCTTGTTTTTGGGGGGGGGGTGGCGGGGGCTGCGGGGGCGGGGGGGGAGGTGGAGTGACAAAATGCAGACTGAACACGTCACACATTGATCCCGCATTCTCACTGTGTTTCCCACTGTGTTCCAGTTCAGTCTGTGGGTGGTGTCCACTCAGGAAACTGTGATTGATCACCTGGAGCCTGGGGCCGAGTACTGCTTGACAGCCATGGCTTCCACCGCTGTGAACCCTCACACAGTTCCCTCTGAACCCCACTGTGCCTTCACCAGTCCCCCGGCCCCTAGAAACGGTTCGCCCTGATACAAGACCAAGAAACGCTTCAGAAAGGACGTTGTTTTTGTTACATTGTACCGTGTAATATTGATAGTTGAGATTGGCGCAGTATAGTTGTGGTGATTTTGCGCTGTAACTGGAGGAATGACTGTAACCACAGGAATTATGTTAAAACAACACACTTCTGATTTCTGAGTTTCTGCTGTAAATTCAGCTTTTGTATTTCTAAAGAAACATTTGTTATACAGATCAAAATGTAGTTTTAGTTTGTAGTTTTTTAAACACTTTTTTACATCTGAAAATGTAGGCATTCTCAGATCAAAAGTAAAGATAAGGTTATTGTTGGGGTTAGGGGTTATGGTTAGCCTTGGGTTATCCTAACGTTAGCCTTACTCTAACCCAAGGGCTCCAATCCTGGTCCTCGAGGGCCGCTGTCCTGAAGGTTTTAGATGTTTCCCTGCTCCAGCACACCTGGCTCTAATAAAAGGTCATCATAAAGCTTCTACATACCTTGGCAATGGCTCTGTCATTTGAATGAGGTGTGCCGGAGCATGGAAACATCTAAAACCTTCAGGACAGCGGCCCTCGAGGACCAAGATTGGAGACCCCTGCTCTAACCCTGACCCATTACAGTTACAATAGAGAATCCAGACCTAGCAGTGATCCGTCTCACTAATCTCCTGGCTGTGTTTGTTTGGTTCTGTTCCTCAGTGCCCATGTTCCTGGGCCTGCTATCTATGTTCAGCGTCCTGATGGCGCTCTTCATAGGAGGGCTGGTGTACACAGGTCACCTGCTCTGCTGGGCTAAACCTCTTCCTAAAACTCTGGTACTAAACTGCCAGCACCCTTCTACATACCATGTTTGTTTGTTTTTGTTTTTTTCACATATGCCCCCTCTCTTTCTGTCTCTCCCTCTCTCTGTCTCTCTCTCTCTGTCTCCGTCTCTCTCTGCCTCTCTCTGTCTCTGTTTCTCTCTCTCTGTCTCTCTCTCTGTCTCTCTCTCTCTCTCTCTCTCTCTCTCTCTCTCTCTCTCACACACACACACACTCTCTCTCTCTGTCTCTCATACTACCAGTCGTCCATTCCTCTTATTGGTCGGAGCTCACAGCAAGAGCAGCTACCAGACGTCTTCAGCCAGGTCTCGCTCCTCACTCCAGGATGCTCTGAATGCAGACGGGTCGTCGCCGAGCAAGAGCCTGTGCAGAAGACTAGCCTTGGGGAGGAGGAAGAGGAGGAGGAGGATGAAGGCTATGGACAAGTGATCTTATCAGAAGAAACTGCCAGTGTCCTCGATGGACTGTCGATGCCTGGCTGAGTTCTGGATGGGGCCAGGGAATCATTGTGCCAAAATACTTTAATTTCAGTGTGCTTAGTGTGTATTTTCAATTAGTCTGTTTGCGAAGCTGTGAAATGCATGTCATGTCTCCCCAATCATGAGTTGAAATAAAGACCGTGTTCAAAATTAATACATAAACGTTTATACAGAATTAAAAAGTCATGGACATAATTGTGTTTTCAAAATATGATAATTTATCCAGAATGCCCTGTGACAATTGACGTTATTCCCACAATGTTTAGGGGTATCAAAAGCACCTCAGACTGATGCCAGGAGCAGAGTAATGTAGAGTATAGTAGAGTACAGTAGAGTCCTCATCAACTAACTCTTTAATGAGGCGAACTTTTTTCCCCTCAAATATTTTTTTATCCAAACAAAAAAGGTTGAAAATATTTTTTCAACCTCTCAAAAACAAAATGTTTGGATCTGTATGAACTGGGCGGAGCTGTGTGAAACTGTTGACACGCTGACGTTAACTTAGTTTCGCTTTCCTAAGTTACAGTCGATAGCCGTGAAACCTGAAATTACAGTTCGCCATTCTGGTTACCGAATGGCTACAAGGAAATAACCCTTAATACAGATTTCAGACTGACAATCCGAAAAAACAAGAATATGAAATCAACATTTTGTATAACTATTGTATTACTCTTTTTTATGGATGTGGGTAAGTTACATTTATAACTATTTAATGGCTGTGTTTTTAAAGTAATATGTCACAATATTTTGCCAATTGACGGTGTTCTTTGTATTTAAACCCAGTGACGTTACGTTAAATCGTATTATTCTACGTCCAAATCTACCACTACTACTACTGTATGGTTCGGTTATGCTGAAGGTGTAGTCTTCATACTATATTTTGCTCTTAATTTCTTTCCAGTGATATTAGCTGAAGTCCCTCGTCCCATCAATGTGAGGATAGCTTCCATCAACATGGAGCTGCTATTACAGTGGGATGCGGCTCCGAACGTCACGGCCCACACCACATACACAGCAGAATACATGTAAGTTAACACCACATTTAGGTCGAGGGGGGGTTATTAAAAAAATTAGGAAGTTCGTGTCAAGGAAAGTACAGACACACACGTGTCTGCGTGCAGATCTGCTCATTCTCAGGAACTCGCATAAGCTTGTTGACGTTTTTCTTCAGTACTAGTGATTACGTACATCTCCCTTTTATTACCGCAAAATGACACATTTGCAATGTGATCATTTTCTTCCCAGGGGCTTCTACCCCCCCTACAAGGCAGTTTGTAGGAACATAACAGCGCACTACTGTGATTTCACCGACGTTCTCCGGCCGTTTGGAATGTACACTTTCAGAGTGAAGGCAGAGCTGCAGGGAAAATCCTCTACTTGGGTGGAAATGTCAAATATTGTCTTGGACCAACAAAGTAAGCACAAACGTACACAAGCACTGTCAGTGTACTGGCTGGCTACAACACCCACAAAGTAATTCAGGACTGGAGCCATATTTGTATTTTTTAGAGGATCCCATTTTAACAATCAGGGCGATGTGGACATGTACATGAGGGGCCTCAGGCCTTCTTGTGGCTACGCTACTGAACCAAGGGTTACAACTATGTTGCCGTAGAAACTATGTTGTAACGAACATGAATGTGAAGCCAAGTACAATTTCTCCATAAAACCAAGCTTAAGAACGTACTCTGAGGAATATAATGCTGTGATGTGCGTCCCTAGGTAGCAGAAGTTTGAGCTTTGAACCAGTGAATGACAGGTAGGGTCTTTGCAGACACCTTGGTGACGTTCTGTAAAACTCACTTCCTGCTCTGTGACATTCTCATCAGCTGACATCGGGCCCCCCTCTGTGATTCTCAACGCCAGCGGGCTCAACATCGAAGTGACCATCAAAGATCCAGTGTTTCGGATCAAAACCTTCCGAGATATTTATCCCAGAGCCGTCTACAACATCTCCTACTGGGAGAAGGATCAGAGAGACATGGTGAACAAAACAAAATGGGGATGTGATCCATTGCAATCCCCCCCAAATCTGAATGCCTTCATGCAGAACTAAAGACTTGTTTGTCAGATAGTAGATGATTAGCATGCGAATCGAGAGGAAGAAACGAAACGCGACATACGAGATTTCAAAACAAGAGTTGAAAGTTTGTAGCTACTTGAGTGAGGCAAATCAGACCAAACTCAACGAGGACAGAACTCACCTCGGTGTTGATGTAAAACACAACGATCACGCTCCGCCAGCGGTGTTGACGTCTCAATGATTGGTTAAGATCGTTTGACTTGAGTCAAACGTGTGGCTGCGAGGCTGTTTGGGGTTCACCTCTGCTCTGTCGCCCCCTTCAGGCCGTTCACTATGACGACGTAGTGCAACTCGGGCTGGCTCTCCGTGACCTTAAACACTGGACCACCTACTGCGTCCAGGCCCAAGTGAAGACCTTCAGGTTTCACAAGCTCAGCACCCCCAGTGCCGTGGTGTGTGAGACCACAGCAGGGCGTGAGTTTCATTCCCATCATCCTTTTCTTCTCTCACCTTGAGTACCTGGTTTGTTACTGCCTCACGCTTACTTTTCATTTCATATTTGTTCTTCTTCTTCTTTCAACCTGTTTTGATATGTTTACCACTTTTACACTCTTTGAATTGTGCTTGGCAGATTCCCTATACCTGTTTTAGGAAGTGTTTGACAAGACAGCGGTCAGTAACTCAACTTCTCCTCCATGCTTCCTTCTGCTTCTTCTAAACACTTTCACAGGAGGTGGAAAAGCATGGGTTGTGGCTGTGGTGGTCATTGTGCTCGTAGCTGTGATGGTGGGCTTGGTGGTGTGTGGGGTATTATATGGGAAAAAGATAGTCCGATTCATCTGGCCCAAAGTCAAACTCCCAAAACACTTCAAAGAGGTATTGTATTCCACATCTTCACAGTTGTGTGGTGCGCATGTACGTGCGTGTACGTGTTTGTGTGTGTGTACGGTGTGTCAACGGTGTCTACCGTGTGTGTACGGTGTGTGTACGTGTATTTTGTGTGTGTGGTGTACGTGTGTGTACGTGTGTTACGTGTTTGTGTGTGTGTGGAGTGTGTGTACGCTAGATTTGGTGTGTGTGTACGTGTGTGTATACGTGTGTGGTACGTGTTTTGTGTGTGGTTGTAGTGTGTGTACGTGTTTTTGTGTGTGTGTACGTGTTTGTGTGTGTGTACGTGTGTGTACGTGTTTGTGTGTGTGTACGTGTGTGTACGTGTGTGTACGTGTGTGTACGTGTTTGTGTGTGTGTACGTGTGTGTACGTGTGTGCGCGCGCACGTACACAATTCCTGTCTTCATCCTTTGTGTTTAGCCATGCGAAAGTGTGTCATACAGTCATAGGCTTAGCAGAACCAGTTGACTCCATTGATGCTTTAATGAAGAATACAGCATTGTGTGCTCAAGGTATCAGTCTGACCTGAATGAACTGAATTAACGTCGTTCTTGCCGTTGTACATTGGGACACCATCCTCTCAGGTGCAATAAGTAAACACACTGTTTTTGAAAGGACCTAAGATAAAAAGGTAGCAACTCAGATAAAAATGTACCTAAATAGAAAAATGTAGTAAAATAAGAATAATAAATAGCTCCCCTCTTCTCCTCCTCCCCTCTCAACCTCATTCCCTTGTCCTCCCTGCCTCTACTCTCCCTCATTTCCTTCTCCCCTCCTCCCATCTCCTCCCCCTTCCCTCTCCTCCTCCTCTCCTCCTCCCTTCTCCTCATCTCCTTCTCCTACCCTCTCCCTCCCCTCCTCTTCTCCTCCCCTCCTCTCCTTCTCTCCTCCTCCCCCTCCTCTGCTCCCCGGTCCTCTCCTCCTCCCTCTCCCCTCCTCCACCTCCACCCCTCCTCTTTCCTCGCTCATCTCTCCTCCTCTCCTTCTCCCCTCCTGTCCCCTCTTCCCCTCTCCGCCTCCTCCCCCTCCCCTCCCCTCTCCGCCTACTTCTCCGCTCCCCCCTCTCCGCCTCCTCTCCTGCTTCCCTCCTCTCCTCCCCCTCTCCTTCCTCGTCCTCTCACCCTCCTCGCCTCTCCCCCTCCTCTCCTCTTCCCCTCCTCTCCTCCTCCCCAGTATCTTTGGGAGCCTCACGGGTCCCCTGTGTTCCTGGCCGTGCAGACCAGCCCCCCTCCAGAGGAAGTCTTCCACCCTGTCAGCGTCATGGAGGAGAACACTCTCTCAGAGCTACCATCGACGGCAGAAGGACTCAGCCTGGCGGACCATGAGCACCAGGAGACAAACAGGGGAGGGACAGGGAACAGAGGGTCCGCTGGGCGAGCGGAGTTGGAGCGGATAGCGGATGGAGACAAGGGCTGCAATCCAGACCTGACAGAGTGATGCGCTGCCTGTTTGAGGCCTGTTTGGGGCCTGTTTGAGGCCTGTTCGGATGACTGTTTGAAGGCATGGGATCCCCATGACGATGTATGAGGTTCCACTGTGGTGTGCTTATGTGTTTGAAGATGTTTGGAGGCAAGTTTGGCCAAGTGTAACAGAGATAAGCATGTTTTATGAAAGGCGATGATCTGAAGGTCTGGTTGCACAGTGTTGAAGTGTTGTGCATTATCAGTGTGCTTCAAACCTAATAGTGAGTACTGCCTATTTTTACTGCCTTTTTAAAATAATGACCTCAGACTCATCTTTATTTATTAAAAGCTGTGTTGAATCCGTTGTCGTACATTTTCCAAATTGGTTCTAAATCTTGCTAGTTGTAAAGCATAATAATGGCTTCAGGACACATAATATGTCTTAAGCTTGGTTTTCACCGTGATTTTATATTTTCGTATTTTATCATCAGAACACGGGTTGGTGTCGAGGAAAGGAGACAACAGTAGTGTACGGAGGCCCAAGTCAAAACTCGGAGCACTACGAGTTATCTAGTTATATTTATTCAGCTCTCCATCAAGAGTTTAGTTTGTCCAACGATACACACATGGACCTTAACAGTTTGGTCTGAACAAATGAGCAAACCAGAAAAGGGTACAGAGCAGAGTATACAACGGTTTTTAACTGTCCTTTAACAGTCCTTAAGGGGCGACTCCTGATTTCGACTTTCTGCGAGCCTCATTAGAGCACAGGGAAGTCCTTCACTCTTGACTCACAGATCTTCCTTCCTTCAGGCGAGGTGGGTCCGTGTGTGGGTGTATGTTAAACCACCTGTGTGTTTCGTATTCTTCAAGGAATGCAAGGACACATGAACAGGCTGGTGGTGAACAGGGCTGGTGCGGGAGTCTCATCGCATCCTGTTATCGCGGTTTTAACCGCCCTTCTTATCAGAGTGCAATGTGGCTTCAGGGCTGGTGCGGGGTTATTAATTTTTATGGCCGGGATGTAATGGTTTTTCTTTCGCAACTAAGATGAATTGTGTCTTCTGAATAGTGCTAATAATCTTTCAGCTCTTGATCAATGTATGTCGATTTGGGTCCTAGGCCCAGTATTGAAGTTAAACTTCATGTGGTAAAAAAAGAGTATTTAGTAATGATGAGATGCATTATATGTTTTATCAACATTAGACTTAAAGAAAAGACAAAGTCTCTTGTTCAAATCGTGATTCTAAATGGGGTTTTTGTAAAGACAGTATCTTTTACGCAGTGGTTAGGCCATGTAACATCACCTTCTGACGTCCTTGGAGCATGCGCAGTGTATAGACAGCGCAGATGACGATGTTTGTGATTTGATCGGACGCCACCTCCAAGACACTCTCGACAGGAGCAGTCGAGGGACCGTAGAATGGTCGCGATTGTGTGTTTTGGTCGATTTGAGAAAATGTTAGGACTCTGACCTCTGGACTATGAAAAAATACATTCGTGTAGTTTAAGAGTTTAATACGAGAAATATTTTCACCATGAATGTCGGCGTCGCCTTATTTCTGCTCGGGTTTCTGCAAACAACATTCCTGAACGATAATGGTACGTAGTCTACCAGGACGCTTTACAGCTGTTTGTTTACATGATACTATTGTGTTCGTGTTGATAGTTCCTTGCTTTTCTTTGGCCAGCGGTAGCTAAATAGTCTAGGGTGAGAATCGACATTATTGGGCCTCGCTTTTTAATAACAATCGGCAAATAATGTTATTATTCAGCTGCAATTCGTGCCTGAATGCCATCGCTGACGTCCATACCCGAATGACTCCCAGTTATCAATTGTTACAAGGACGGATTAAAGTCCATTCATACATGATACAGTTTATAGGTTGTCTGTATTTGCATAATGGGATCATTACATTCCGTTCGAGAGTGCGTGTGTAGGGGTGCGCGTATGTGTTTCTGAACACTCAAATGTCCGTTTTTTTAATATCTTGATAGACAGTTATTGTCTCCCTGCCTCCCTGATTTGGTCAGCCATCTTTGGATAACCTTTTAGAAACCGTCTAAAAAGTGTTCTTGAAACATGAGGCTGTGTTTTAGAGAATACCACACCCGTACCATTGTCCACACCCAGAGCTGAAATATGAACCACCGACCACAAAGTACTTAGATATGGTACAGGTACATCAGACGAACTTAAGGCTGCTGATACTAAGTTCAGTCCATTTTCTAACCCAAGGTTACATTATGAATCACTTCCTCAATAACAGTTAGTATTCTAAAACGAGTTTGAGTTGAGGTTGTCACAATAAATAAGTCATGTTTATCTTATCACAATATCAGTTATTGTTTAATGTGTCGATTGAAACTATTTATAACTGTGTAGTTCACACAGTTGTGTCTGCTGTAGGTTACACGCACACAGTTGTGTCTGCTGTAGGTTACACGCACAGAGTTTTGTCTGCTGTAGGTTACACGCACATTGGTTTCAATAGATATGGGTTGTAGCTCTGCAAAGCCTTTGTGTTGCTAGGTTACTGAGCCAACAGTATAGGGCCTATACTATAGGCTTGGCCTATCATCAACCAATGCTGAGATGAATCATGATATACTGTTTGTATAAGGAGAGGAGAGTCATTTCCATCAATAAAGGGCATCATTGGGTTTTGGTGAGTCTGGAAACGTACAAACCTTTTACCACAGAGAGTGAAACAAGCACAGATAGGTTCATCAGCACTGGTTGAACCGAGATATTTCCATGAGTGCAGACCATGAGACTGAGAGTGAGTCAAAACAAGTCTAAAACAAGCGTGTTGCGAAACACTGTCAGCCACATCCTTAGGGTCCACACACACACACACACACACACACACACACACACAAACACACACTTGTAAACGTCGCCCATTGTCAACATTTCAACAGCCCGATGTTTTCGCGTCAGAATCAGTCCTAAATATTATACGGGGTGTCCTCAGACCACGTCTCACTGCTATTCAGCCTTCAAAGTATGTGATTTTGTGCCCCCAGTCCAGGCAGCTAAACTGGCCAAGCCACACCTGACCCTCCACACCCTCAACACCCGCTACATCCTGACCTGGGAACACGATGTGGCCAGCCAGCTTGCCGTCAACTTCACCACACAGTACCTGTCGTAAGTCCACTCGCACAACCATCCTCGCGTCGTTTCAACGTCTTTTCAGGCGCGCACATGCACGAGTCGCACATGCACGAGTCTTGTGGGGTCGTCTGTTTGTCAGAGCTTGCATTGGTTCATCATAGAACTACGCGTCATGTCATTGTGAAGATTTTCCATTCAGCAGGTGCTTGGCCGTGAACTAGAATTCTAGAATTAGAATGTATTGTTAATATTTCGCAGTATAGTTAGTTCAGTGGTCACTTTTTGGAAGTACCCTTGTGTTTGGGCTTTATCTTTGTCTTGTCAAGTTGCAAGTTTGTCAGCGCGTTTTAGTGGAGAAGGACATCAAAGTGTTGGGGTTGTTTTTTTTCTAAGACTGATTCTTTTGTGCCTGAGTCAACATCTTTTCCTCCGACAGGAAGTACAAGCTGAGTTGGAAGAGGAAGACTTGGACCTCAGTGTGTGTCGGCCCAGAGCCCAGCTGTGACCTCACCAGCGCCCAGCTGCACTACCACGCCATGTACGTCCTGCGAGTCCGAGCCAGCGCCTATGGGATCCACTCCGACTGGGCCGAGAAAGACTTCTGCCCCGACATAGATGGTGAGAGGAAGAGACGTGGGAAGTTTCAGTAACGAGAACTGCAGGATCTCCCTCCCCTCCAAAGAATGGTCAGATACAAAGTAACAAGTTATATTCAAGACAAGTTATGCAGATGGTTGTTTGTTTCGCCTCTCCTCAGCTGACATTGGTCCACCATCCAGGGTGGAGCTATCGCCTGTCAGTAACCTCTTGGGTGTGGCCATCTCTCCCCCCCTGACCAATGAGGGCGTATCCATGAAGGAGAACGTTCCTCAAATCTACTATCGTATACTCTATTGGAGTCGCCTGGCAGACCCTCTGGTAGGTTGGGGGAATTTACCTCAGGTTTGGACATCAAGCTACCCTCAGTTTGACGAGAAGTCATTCAGGCCACGAAAACATCTCTCTTCCTCTTTGATTTCCGCATGACAAAAAAAAACGAGGTCTTCCGTTATATCATCCTTTTTAGTTGCGCATTGAAACTTGTAACCATTTTGAAATACTTTGTTCTGTAATACCCTCCGCACGGTTCTCAGTTTTTCTGTTGACGACAGACACCTGTGTTCTGAAACCTCGTGACCAAAGTACAATCGCGTACGACCTCAGGAACCAAAGAGATGTTGGCACCAGAGAACTTTGCACCTGGTGTTTTGTTGTGGTTTAGGGTGTTGTGGGGAAGCAGGGGACTGCGGTTCTTCAGCGAAGATTTGTTGAAACACCAGCGATAGGAAGAGTGATTTGTTGAAAGACCAGCGATAGGAAGAGTGATTTGAAGGGCTTACTTTAGGGTTTAAAGCTGCTTACTTCCATGGCGATAAGGAGTAGACGGGTTGGTTGAGTCCGAAGCATACTGTATCCTGGTGGTTAATAACTAAGCAAGATTTGAACGCGATTATATGTATGATGGCGGCATCCAAACAATTATTTATTTAAACGCAGCCAAAGAAACCACATCATCTTCACGAGCGCCTTCGCTTTTTCAAGATATGCTTTTTTATGGGCATCCGTTATTTATTCGTTTTTGACCAAGTGTGCATGGAGAGGATAGGACTTGGGGTGGAGAGAGAGTTAGTGGGGTGGAGATAAAGGGCTTGGAGGGGATTCAAATCCCCTGTGGTTGAGTGTCTTCTCCTTGAGCCCATGTTCCTGTAGATCATCTTAGCGTTTCTTAACTCACCCTCCATGGTTTCCTGTAAAGCGGCTCAAGATGAAACCGCGAGCACGCTGCTCTGCGTGCTTATCCAGAAACAAAGGACTGGCTTGATGTTGACAGCTGTCAGACGCTTTCTCTGTGTCTATGTATCTGTCTGTGTCTCTGTATCTGTCTCTCTCTGTGTCAATGTATCTGTCTCTGTGTCAATGTATCTGTCTGTCTCTCCTTGTGTCTCTGTATCTGTCTCTCTCTGTGTCAATGTGTCTGTCTCTGTGTCAATGTATCTGTCTGTCTCTCCTTGTGTCTCTGTATCTGTCTCTCCTTGTGTCTCTGTATCTGTCTCTCTCTCTCTCTCTCTCTCTCTCTCTCTCTTTCACACTCCCTCTCTCTCTGTGTGTGTCTATGTATCTCTCTCTGTGTGTCTTTCTCATAGTTATATCATATTAGATATATCTTTTCAGTTCAGGGTGATGACAGGGAGTCCAAATTCCAAAATATGACATTTCACAGACCTTTAGCCCTATACACCCATCCTGCAGACTCACACAAGGTGCCTTCCTCAAACATGACCGTTCACTACGGGGAGGGCTCTTTCACTTGAAACAGATGGAGAATACACACAAAACATGCCACATTCTGCCCGTTCAGAGCCCCTGTCAACCCACAATTACAGCCAGTGTTACTGAAAGTTCTAGCCAGCCATGACGAGGCCCCAGCCTGACTCTCTGTGCTGTGTCTGCAGGGTAAGAATCCTTCAGTGGTGAACTCTGGGTCCACGCATGTGATTCTGCCTGGGCTGCAGAGCTGGACCTGGTACTGTGTGAAGGTTCAGGCACGCTTCGACTACTACAACAAGACCAGCCGCCACACCCTGACTCAGTGCATGGAGACCGCAGGTGAGGTGGCTTAACACACATACGTGGATATTGACAGACACACAAACGGCTGCCTTGCTAGAGTTGTAAGATACATGTGTTATGTGGTTGAGGTTGGAGTGGATTGTGTAGTTTTTGTTATTTAGAAACTGGTGAGGTGGTTAGCAGGATGTGTGTCCTTTCTTACAAAGGGTGTGTGTGTGTGTGTGTGTGTGTGTTTCGTGCTCCCAGGTGAGCTGCCATACTGGCTCATCTTCCTGGCCTTCCTGGCCTCTCTGGTGGCAGCCTTCCTGTTCGTGCTGGGGTCATCCTACGTTGTGTTCAAGGGCTACAGGGTCCTAAAGTCCACCTACTTCCCATCCATCCAGCTCCCTCCTCACATGCAGGAGGTAGGCACACACACAGCCAGCCAGTGACAAGCATGCTTCTGGCCATTTAAAGAGACAGATGATTCAGTTTATCTATGAATAAACGTTCTCTCTCTCTCTCTCTCTCTCTCTCTCTCTCCCCCCCCCCTTACAGTACCTCTCTGACTCCGCCCATTCGGACTTGCCCCGCCTCCTTAGCCCCGAGGCAGAGGTGGAGCTCGTCTGCGATAAGATCAGCGTGTGTCTGGAGAAGGACTTTCTGGAGGTCCACAGCCCTCCTCCCCTAGAGCCAGGGCTCGCGGCGCCCCCCTCAGGCCTGGAGGATGACTGCGGCAGGCACAGCCGCCAGGACAGCGGAGACTCCGGGATGTACTCCACAGAGGGCGGCTCCGCCCAGAAACATGGCGGCCACAGCCAGCCAACGGGTGAAACGCTGGATTCCTGGGATGCGCCCCTATTGGAGCACGTGAAGATGAAGGAGATGGGTGGAGAGCTGCTGAATAGAGACGCAGCGGACGAAGGAGTCCTGGACATGGGTGTCTGATAGAGGATGGTCCTCTGAGAAAAGACTGTTGGGAAAGAGGAGAGATGGAGAGACTTTGTGTTCCCTCCCTCTCTCTCTCTCCCTCCCTGCTCTCTCTCGCTCTCTCTCTCGCTCTCTCCCCCCCCCTCTCTCTCTCGCTCTCTCTCCCTCCCTGATCTCTCTCGCTCTCTCTCTCTCTCTCTCTCTCTCTCTCTCCTCTCTCCTCTCTTCTCTCTCTCTCTCTCTCTCTCCCCCTCCTTCTCTCTCTCTCCCCCTCCTTCTCTCTCTCTCTCCCTCCCCCTCCTTCTCTCTCTCTCCCCCTCCTTGTCCTCGTGTGACACCACCCAGAAGTAGATGTGGTGAAACGCAACCTTACAAGCTTTGACGCCGAAAAACGTCCTCAAGCTGTTTAGCTCAAAGTGCCCTTAGCTTGTCACACTAGCCTGTGGAGGAATGATCTAGCTGTGGTTCATTCACACGGCGATTCAACTGGAGAATGTGTCAAAACAAACTATCAGTGTGTGATATAGGTGATGTGTGGATGCACATAGGTTCAAATGACTGACTGATAGTTATTGGAAGACTTTCTGCCCTAAACTGTAGTCATGTGTCTGGAAGAGCCATTTTATTCTATGTAAACTGGTTCTAACTCCCTCGGTTTGGCCAGATCTTGGTTACTTGTTGAACACTTGGAGCTATTGACATTATTTATTGCTGAGAAACATAAGATATTACACATAAATTGATTTCCATGATGTGTAACTGAAGGAAACGGATTCCGGCATTGTTTCGATCATTACGAATCCAGTCAACATATTACAGGCCATCCAACAGCCTCCCTAATCCAGCTCTGAAAGCTAGGCAGGAGTACAGGCTGAATCTCCACCCATCCACCCAGGGTCAGGACTGAATCTCCTCCACCCATCAGAGCCATAGCCGCCCCTCCAACGAAGAGCAATTTGATTATAAATTCAATCGAAATTTCTCAACAATTCGTCTCCATGGGAAACACGGTGATGGCTTTGGATGTGCTGCTAGAGGCCCAAAAGGTGCTGTGTGAATTCGGCCCGTTCACCGTTTGCTGTCGTAGTCGTGGTCGTTTCTGAAGGTGTTATATCCTACTTTGTGAGACGTCATTCCCATGTCACAACGGAGGAAGGTTCCAGGTTCCCTTCTGGCTTCTGACCTCTTGTCAACAGAACGTGAGAGACTCTAGAACAGGTCTCCATCCTCATCGTTCCGGTGCTCGGGAACTCTGGGAGAGACTCTAGAACAGGTCTCCATCCTCATCATTCCGGTGCTCGGGAACTCTGGGAGTGTGGTGGCTGTCAGGGTTTGTGAACGTCCTGACAGAATCTGGATCAGTGGTGTTTACCCTGCCAAAACCTGGGTTGATGTCTTAGCTTGGGGAATAGGAGGGGTATGGCACTTAAGAACAGTTGTTCTTACCAGTAGGCGTGTGCGTGCGTGCGGATAAACAGCAAAGCAGGGTCTTTGAATCTTTAAACGCTATTTGTTTGTGCTTCAAGATGTCATCATGTGTTACAATGAAGGTTTTTTTTGTTGTTGAAACATTTAAGTGTATGATTCTTGTAGAATCGTGAAACATTATTCTAGTTGTAGTATTGTGTATGTTATGGGGTTTGGGGTCTGGCCTCGCCTCATATGTATTAGCTGTGAATGGCGCTTTGGTTTCACTTCAAGCTTGTTTGTCACCTTAACCTTAAAAATGAAGGGAATCTCGTTCTTCAGTAAGCTTGAATCTCAACCAGTGTAATCATGGCCTTTTTATTGAGATTTAAACTGGTCATAAAATTATTCTAACTAAACAAAACAAGACACCCATACAGTAGATAGACATGTCATAAAAACTTTAACATTCATAAACTTCGTTTTCTTGTATAGTCCATTGAAATGTGCCATTACTACACAAGTCTTGGGTTGTTTGACTGAGTACGGAGCGCTTATATGTACATGTGTAACGTTACTTCCATGTGTATACATGTATACTTGTATTCACAAGTACTGTGAGAAGGTCTAGGCACCAAATATTTCTTGCATGAATATTGTCTTGTGTAAATAACATAATCTTTATTGATGCAGCATTATAAAAGTGTAACTTTACAGAAACAGTTGTTGCGTACTTTGTCCTACAGTCATGAAGTTAGAACGGGTAATTTAAGACTGACCAGACTCAGGAATGCAGTAAATATTTGACACAGATATCCGGGAGAAGAAACCACACAGAAAAAACTGCCACGCATCCTGTTAGAGTAGCCATAGCAACAAACAATACGTTTACCAAAACCATGGGAGAAATGGAAAGACTTTCCATTGGGAGAGTTGATCCAAATGGGTAAATCAAGGCTTACACGTATATGACCGTACCATCTTAAATGAATACATGGATACCCATCTATTGTACTCGTTTGTGTGTCGCCGGCCCCAAAAAATAAAAAAATAACCGGTTGCGGATTTTTTTTATTTTTTTTTTAAGAATCTGTAACCGTACTGTTAACCTCTGGGCACTACACCGGAAACAGTTGGGATAATGAGGAAGTGTATTCGCTTTGTGAGTACACAGTGGCAACGTGCCTCTATAACCATTTTAAGGATGCTACCGACAGTCGATAGAGATGTGTAGGGTAGTGCATTTGATCACTTATTGTGTTTTTCACATTCAGATTGATTTCCACGGTTGATTCTCACTTTTACCCACGCATTCATTGGGTAAGTGGAGCCCGCTATCAAGCTAATCACCGATGTCGTTAGCCTGCTAGCCACTGCCTGACGAGCTGTTGACAAGTTGTAGAAGGTTACTGCACAAGTTTTGCTTTGGCTATGGGTCAGCTGGCATGCTGATAATAAACTACGTAAAAAAATAACGCAACGGAAACCTAGCTACTAGTAGCCGCTACACACTTGATCTCCACCCACGGAGATCTTAGCTTCTGCCAAGGAGCTTGGCTGGAGCACCATCTAGCCAGTACATTAACATTCAATAACGTAACGACGTGTTTGGGACAGGGATAAAGCTCATTCTTAACTTACAAATAAGTGTCATCTGCTTGCTGATCGAATGCATGTCAGGTCGTTAACTAACTTCACCTAGCTAGCCGCTAACGATAAGTGGTGAGTTGATCTAGCTACATACAAGTGACAGTGTAGAACGTGATGTGTCATATACGCATGGAATGTATAAAGTGATCAAATAGTGAGGGAGAGCTGGGAGATTGCGTGCATAGATGCACACAAACATACACCATGTACACACGTAGTTGTCTATCATTCAAATGACAAGTGATGGCAGGTGTTACTGTTGTTTGAGTCATCGTGCGAAATGCGCCAAGGATTGGTCCTGGCCACGACTGATAAGTAAATAGTGAATTCATCCCTTTACGTTGGTTTCTCTGTTTCAAAGACTAGGGACCAAACCGTAGCCTACTGCTTCGCAACGCCAGGGTGACGCTTGAACGCGTAACCGTCCAGCATGATGGACCGGAGGAATGCCTTGACCATCTCACTGGCGGTTGATAAACAGGACGATTCCATGGTATGTTCTCTCTCTTTACAGTTTGAAGCGGTAGTAAAGATTTGATCACATGGGTGAAGTCAATAATATTGGATCATTTTTACGTGATTCAGTAAACGCTGTCGAGCTGATGTTGATGAGAGACAAAACAACACAGGGTTCAAGACGACCAATTTGTACTTGTCTGTCAAACAAGTGCAAGGACACATAAAAGAAATGCAAAGGGAATTCAAATGGTCGGTCAAAGATAAACAAATGCAAGGTTTGGTTAGGCCTCAGTGCTATTTTGGTTACAGCATTTAATGCCCTCATTTACTTGCACCCTGCTGCACATTTTCTTTTATTA
>BROE01000022.1:3748434-3755157 GCA_036571765.1 Plecoglossus altivelis
ACTGGATCTGCCCATCACTCACCTCTTCTGTGGGGGTCTGTGGGCTCAGGCCAGCGCAGACGCTAAGGTCAGAGAGGCGTACACACACACAAGCAGGCTTTCGCACGTACAGTATCGCTCGTTAACAGATACTCATACATTTACGATTGACTCCTGTAGATCTCATCCCAGAGAATCACCATACCTCTGAAAGGTAACAATGGCCTGATCCTGGCAAACCTCCTGAGAGGTTTACTACAGCTCTCTGTCTCTGTGTCTGTCTCTGTGTCTGTCTCTGTGTCTGTCTCTGTGTCTGTGTCTGTGACTGTCTCTGTGTCTGTCTCTGTGTCTGTGACTGATTGTCTCTGTGTCTGTGTCTCTCTTTATCTCACTGCCTGTGTCTGTCTCTGTCTATCTGTCTGTCTGTGTCTGTGTGTGTCTCTTTTTTTCACTGTCTGTATTTATCTCTCGCTGTCTGTCTATCTCTCTTTCTCTCTCTCTCCCTCCCTCTCTCTCCATCTCTCCCTCCTCCACAGCTAGGCCTGGCAGCATGGATGTGTGTTAGAGTGGATGAATTAGCATGAGAGTCCGTTTGCATGAGTGTGTTTACATGCAAGAGATTCTGTGTTTGTCAGAGAGAATTCATTTGCACGAGATTGAGTTTACATTAGAGGGATTGTGTGTGTGTGTGTGTGTGTGTGTGTGTGTGTGTTCACCCATGACCTGCCTGTGACCTTGTGTGTTTTCTCTCTTCAAAATCCACTAAGATCCTCCTGTGGGCTCTGTCTGCACACAATGCTCTGCCTGAGATTACTGGGCTATTTCTGCGTTATGTCTGCGTTTCTGTGTGTGTGTGCGTGTGTGCGTGTGCGTGTGCGTGTGTGTGTGTGTGTGTGTGTGCGTGTGTGTGTGTGTGGCAGGATAAGACCCTCTGGTATTAGCGAGCCGTTTCACCTTCCTCTTCCTGAAGTCCACCTTTGCAGATTAGCCAGATTAACCTTCTGATTTCCAAACTATACAGTGCGTGTGGATGTGTCATGTTTGTATCTCAAGTCAGTACGAGTGATCCAAAATCAACCCTTGCAAATGATTGTAACTGACCTGCTAATTGGCTGGTCGACTCACAAGCTATCTGATTGGCTGCCTGGCTCACTTTCCAATTGGCTGGCTGGCTGGCGTGTTATGTGATTGTCTGGTGTGTTTTGTTTGTGTCTGGCTGACCATGCGGGAGGTGTAATCCTGTCCGCTGTGTTCCCCAGGCGGGCGTGGCCCGACCCAGGTGGTTCTGCAGCACCCAGGGTTGTGGAGGTACAGCATCTGGGAGCAGACGGACCTGACGGAGCAGGGCCTGGCCTGGGAGGGCCCCCCTGGGGAAGCGTCATCCCCACCCCCCGCCCTCCTCCTCCTCTACATCTCCAACGCCCAGGCCCTCTGCGTACAGAGGCAGCTCCGAAAGCTGTCTGTCAAGTCAAGCCCCGCCCCTACGGCCGGTGAGGGTCCATATCACTTCACACTTTCCATCTGTTTTTGTTAGTTGCATCTTAGTTGCATTAAGGAGATGAAATTCTGTTATTATGGATTTCTTGTGTGTGTGTTTCTGAGGCCTTATCACTTTGTTTATACGTGTGTGTGTGTGTGTGTGTTTGTGTGTGTTTGTGTGTGAGCAGACCAGCCCAGCCCCTTCCTGCTGCTCAGTCTATGCTTCTCCCTGGACGGGGTGGAGGGTGCTCTGTGTCGCTCCATCCTGGACATCCTGTGCCTGGGCACGTGGCCCTTCCAGGCCTCCTGCAGCATCCCCTGCGGCCTGGCCCAGACCCCCTGCCTGTCCTTGAAGGAGAGCCTGGAGCTCATCAACACCAGCGAGACGGACGACCAGCTGCTCCTTCTGCTGTGCCGTGCGGACCAGTCCAAGCCAGAGAACCAGGTTCTAGTCCTGGACAGTGTCCAGGCTAGCGATGAAGGACATGGGGATGAGGCGTCGAGGTCAGACGGAGAGAACGAGACGGAATCACACACACAGCTGGAGATGCTGTCAGAGACCCACAGCCAGGCTTGCACTCAGGTTAGCATCCAGGCTAGCACTCAGGCTAGCACTCAGGCTAGCACTCAGGCTAGCACTCCAGTTAGCAGCCAGGCTAACATCCAGGTTAGCACACGGGCTAGCACCCAGGCTAGTATCCAGTCTAGCACCCAAGCTAGTACCCAGGCTAGCATTCAGGCTAGCACCCAGGCTAGCATTCAGGCTAGCACCCAGGCTGAGCCACAGACTGAGCTGCAAACAGAACTACTGACAGAGTTGCATCCTGGGACCCAGATGGACAGACTGAATCCAGTGGAGGACAGGACAGAACATGAAGCTGGAACTTCTATAAAGGTGAGCAGTAAGAATGGATCCTTGCCTGGCAAGGGGGGGAAGATGGAGAACAAAGTATGATGGTTAATGGAAATATTTTCTCCTCGTATAGAGAAAATGATCATAATAATCTCCTTGCTAGTCTCGATGATACAAAATATACCAGCTCCAGTCACTTAACTCCTAAACATCAAATTCAACTTCACCTGTTCTGTGAGCTGCATTTGAACTGAAACAACGTCATTAAGGGGCCCATCCTGTATGCCCCGCCCACAGGAGGTTGTGTCCCTGCCCAGACCCCTGTACACATTATGCCACCGCAGAGTCGGAACTTCCTACTCTGTCTCCCTCTCCCTCAAACCAGACAACAGCTGGACCCGTTACAGACACAGAGGACCGGCCTGCAGGCAAGTAGCTCTTAATGACCTCACCAACATGGCCGCGTGGTACTGTGACCTCACCAACATGGCCGCCTGGTGCGTTCTACTGAACTTCCCCTGTATTACGGTCATGTTTGAGCTCATCATTCCTCCTTTCTCACCTGCCGCTCCTCAGTCTGATTCAGTTCCCTCCTCCTCCGACCAAGGGGGGGATCACCGTGGCGATGGAAGACCTAGAGTGTCTCAACAACGGCCAGTTCCTGAATGATGTCATCATCGACTTCTACCTCAAGTGAG
This sequence comes from Plecoglossus altivelis, assembly GCA_036571765.1. NCBI lineage: Eukaryota > Metazoa > Chordata > Actinopteri > Osmeriformes > Plecoglossidae > Plecoglossus > Plecoglossus altivelis. The sequence goes on from BROE01000022.1 coordinate 3,751,444, forward strand.
TAACGGAAAGACACAAGGCATGCATCAAGTTCACTAGGCTGCATGTGCTGACTGAATGTGTGCGTGTGTGCTGAAAGTGTGTGATTGTGTCCCGACTGAAAGTGTGTGTGTGTGTGTGTTGACTGAAAGTGTATGTGTGTGCTGACTGAACGTGTGTGTGTGTGTGTGCGTGTGCGTGCGTGCTGACTGAGTGTGTGTGTGTGTGTGCGCGCGCACGTGCGTGCTGATGGAACGTGTATGTGTGCTGACAGAATGTGTGTGTGTCCTCTAGGTATCTCATCTTAGAAAAGGCTCCAAACGACATAGCCGAGCGTGCTCACGTCTTCAGCAGCTTCTTCTACAAGCAGCTGACACGCAGGGACAACGCCAGCGAAGACGGCTCCAGCGCCACGTATGAATTAGTGTGTGTGAGAGTGTGTGAGAGTGTGTGAGAGTGTGTGTGTGAGCGTGAGCGTGTGAGAGTGTGAGAGTGTGTGTGTGTGTGTGTGTGTGTGTGTGTGAGAGAGAGAGAGTGTGTGTGTGTGTGTGTGCGCGTGCGTGTGTGAGAGTGAAAGAGAGTGAGAGAGTGAAACATCCTTCCCCCTGGGTTCCCTCTCCTCCACATGTGTTTACATGTTTGTGTCCTGTGCTTTCAGGGCTCGACAGAAGAGGCACCATCGAGTGAAAAACTGGACTCGACATGTTGACATCTTCAAAAAGGACTTCCTGTTTGTCCCTGTCAATCAGGAGTGAGTCGACCAATACACTGGCTGTATTTGTGGCTTAATCAAAACATGATATCGAATGCTTTCAACATCTCTCCTCTTTCTCACAGAGCTCACTGGTACCTGGTGGTCATCTGCTTCCCTGGTCTGGAAGAGCCCCAGTACGAGGCATGGGCTTGTCCAGCCTCGCACAGGGAACCAAGGGAGGAGAACTCAGGCAAGCCCCAGGCTGACCAGGAGGCCTCCGGGGCCAAGAGCAACGTCAGTGAGGCACCAGATAGGCAGATGGGTATGTGGGACTTCACAGTTTTCACCAACCTCTTTGCATATGGAGCAAGTGACCAATACCAAAAAACGACTTAAGATACCAGATGGGTTCTGTCAGTGAGGATGATACAGTGATGATGGTGTTAATCATGATATTGATGATGATGATGATGGTGTTAATCATGATATTGATGATGATGATGATAGTGTTAATCATGATGATGATGATGATGATGATAATGGTGTTGAACACGATGGTGTTAATCATGATGTTGTTGATGATGATGGTGATGATGATGAAGATGATGATGGTGTTGGTGTTGATGGCGTTCTCTCCAGGTGTTACGGAGAGCCCCCAGATTGAATCCAACGTTCAGTCTCCGGCTAGTCCTCTGGTAAGATCTCATCTCCTCCTTGGTCCAGACTGCACCGCATGTCCACCCCACCCCCCCCTGTCCATTCCTCTCTGTCCTGTTACCTTCCCATCTCTTTAACTGTGTTGCTTGCTCCCTCTAGGACTGCACACAGCAGACCTGCCACAGAGAGACCATCTGCAAGAGGTGAGTAGATAGTGGTGCTATGCTAACACCGAAAACTGTCTCCAGGCTATTCGTTTTACACACACTCACACTTACAAACACACTGACACTTACACACACACACACACACTCATAGGTCCTTCCAGATTGAGGGTGTTTGTATTTGATGTGTTATGATGCTCTTCTCTCCCTCCAGACCCTGTATTCTCATCATGGACTCCCTCAGGTTCTCTCTCCACGAGCGCGTCTACAAACTGTTACGGGAGTACGTGTTTCCTTTACGTGTGCGTGTGTGTGTGCACTGCTGTGTTGATCCTGCCGTGTGTGTGCGTGCGTGCGTGCGTGTGTGTGTGTGTGTGTACACTGCTGTGTTGACCCTGCCGTGTGTGTGTGCGTGTGCATGTGTGTGTGTACACTGCTGTGTTGACCCTGCCGTGTGTGCAGGTACCTGCAGTCAGAGTGGGAGGTGCGTCAAGGCTCAGAGAGAGACTTCAGCTCTGAACAGATGAGTTGCTTCCACTGTCGCGTCCCCCTGCAGGACAACAGCAGCGACTGTGGCCTCTACCTGCTGCAGTACGTGGAGAGCTTTCTCCAGGTAACACGCCCGCTTCCTCGCACACGCATGGCCCGCACACGCATGGCCCGCACACGCATAGCCTGCACACACATGCCACACACACGTGTATAAACACATGCCAGCCCGCTTCCTTCAATCCCTCCAACTTCCTCAATCTTGCACACACACACAAACGCATGCGCCTCAACCCCCACACACACACACACACACACACACCCTAAAGCTCTCTTCCTCCTTCAAGGATCCTGTGGTGCATTTTGACTCTCCCCTGCGCCTGGAGCTGTGGTTCCCACGGCAACAAGTACGCCGGAAACGAGACGAGATCAGAGATCTGGTGCTTCGCCTCTCCAGACTCCAGAGGGACAGTGGAACCCTGGGAACTGTAGGCAGCTAGGAGACTAGTTGCTCAGTTTCTGGCGTATTGTATTAATTTGGCTCATACTGAGCAATGGACATTTCAGAATGTGATCTGAAGTTATTTGTGCTACTATTTCGATATGCTTGTATAGTTATACATCCAGCTTGACTGCAATCTGAATAAGATTGGATTTGGGCGTACGTTTCATGTTTCATGTCAGTCGAACCCTGTGGGAGTAATTCACAGTGGGCTTGTTAACACGTCATCATAGACGTGTAGCCAGGAAGTGACAAGAAGCACGCATGAAGGAGTACAGGTTAGTATTATGGGTTGGTTGGTTCCGGGAGTTTGAAGGAAATGCCTTGCAGACGGACGGGTTCTGTAGACAGGTTCAGATGAGTCTCCAGAGTCTTGAACTAAAGTTCCACTTTTCATAGACTAGAAGCACCAGGCTTCACCAGAGAGACACGCGGTACGAGAAGACTCTGCACTCATTTGGGTGTTTTGTCCGCAACCACTTTTACACCTGGTATCACGTGAAGCTTGTAGTTTAAGACATTCCTTTGAGTGGTCATCTCAGTGCTACATGTAGCATTTGTTCAGAACGTTCATCCGTGTTCAAGGTAGATGTTCAGGTGTGCTCTTACCTGAGATCTGCTGCTGGGGTTCAACAGGCAGAAACACTCAGCAAACAAGTGCATCTAAATTCTGCTTGAATTTTTATCGTACATTTTTTTGGTTAGTATTTTACAATTGATTCCAAATTTTAAGTCATATGTAACTTTTATATCAATATTTTTGTTGTTGTTGTTGTTAGTTTTTTGGGGATGTTTTTAACGAAGAGACAAAAAGCAGGGTGTTGGAATGTCAAATCAATTAAAATTGTATGTGGACAAACATTTTCATCTCAGTGTGTGTTTTTAAGGTAGCTGTTGAGCATCATCAAGTAAGTCACTTCTGAGAGCCTTTTGAGATATTCTGGGTGAAAGGTTGCATGCAGGCTAAGACTTGAATGCGGGCGGTTTGCAGGTTTGATTCCTACCCTGGGTGTTTCCCTTTATGCTCTCTCTCCATCGCTGTCTCTCCATCGCTGTCTCTCCATCACTGTCTCTCCATCACTGTCTCTCCATCGCTGTCTCTCCATCATCTGCCCCATGGTCTACAATAAACCTGGTTCATCATCGCTCCGTAGCCTGGTCTACTGAAGTGCCTGTTTGTCTCAGTAGAAGATCACAGGTTCAATCTCTTTTACTGACACTCCCCCCCCCC
>BROE01000022.1:3755231-3760231 GCA_036571765.1 Plecoglossus altivelis
TGTTGTTGTTGTTAGTTTTTTGGGGATGTTTTTAACGAAGAGACAAAAAGCAGGGTGTTGGAATGTCAAATCAATTAAAATTGTATGTGGACAAACATTTTCATCTCTCAGTGTGTGTTTTTAAGGTAGCTGTTGAGCATCATCAAGTAAGTCACTTCTGAGAGCCTTTTGAGGTATTCTGGGTGAAAGGTTGCATGCAGGCTAAGACTTGAATGCGGGCGGTTTGCAGTTTTGATTCCTACCCTGGGTGTTTCCCTTTATGCTCCCCCTCCATCACTGTCTCTCCATCGCTGTCTCTCCATCTCTGTCTCTCCATCACTGTCTCTCCATCACTGTCTCTCCATCGCTGTCTCTCCATCATCTGCCCCATGGTCTACAATAAACCTGGTTCATCATCGCTCCGTAGCCTGGTCTACTGAAGTGCCTGTTTGTCTCAGTAGAAGATCACAGGTTCAATCTCTTTTACTGACACTCCCCCCCCCCCCCACCCTTCTCCATCTAGACTGGTTACAGTCACACTGTCCCCTCGCCCCCTTCATATAGACTGGTACAGTCCACTGACCCTTCCCCCCTTCATCTAGACTGGTACAGTCCACTGACCCTCCCCCCCTTCATCTAGACTGGTACAGTCCACTGACCCCTCCCCCCCTCATCTAGACTGGTACAGTCCACTGACCCTTCCCCCCCTCACCTGGACTGCTACAGTACAGATGTGCACTGGTCTCATGTCTTCAGTGGAAAGGTACCATTTAGTTCAGTGTCTTGTTAGATTACTGCCATTCCCTGTACTGTAATCTGATCACAGATAGACTCCCAGATTAGACCTGTTTACTGTCTATGACTTTGAGAGACCTCCCACCCATCCCCCTTCTCCCTCCCCTATTCTGCCTCCCCTCTAATCCCCCTCTCCCTATAATCCCCTCCATCTCAGCAGACCACCCATCCACGGACAATCCACCTACTACAGCTAATGCTTGGAGAGAGGGGGGGGGGAGAGAGAGAGAGAGGGGGAGAGGGAGAGGGAGGGAGAAGGCTGTTTAGCATTTGTGTGTGTTTGATTACCGACCTCAAGTTCCTGGTCAATGATCTCAGTAGCATTACAGTGCCACTACACAAGCTGTTGTCTGCCTGACAGCACAATAGCCTTGGCTCTCCTGCCAACTGCTAGGCTCCGAATTTAACCGCTAGGCTCCGAGCCTAACCGCTTGGCACCGAGCCTAAATACTTGGCACCGAGCCTAACCACTAAAGGACATTGTTGTTGATCGTTGGCGCGGACGTTGTAACTCAATGAACGTTCACCTTCTCTGGAATTAATGTAAAGCAGCGGTTTGTTATCCTTAACGACAAAGCGTTCAGACGCGATTAGTTCATTAGTTGTCGTTGTCTTCGTCCCCTTATGACCTGTGTCAGCGATGCCAGATGGATTTAAGTTATGTAACCTGCGTGTGTGACAGTTGATTAGGGAGACTTTTAACCGATCTTGAAGTGCGCCTATAAGGATGAGACAATGGACGGTAAAACTGATTAAGTGTAAACAAAACTGAGGTTAAGGTCAAATTCGGTAATTTACCGTATAGTGGTGTGTGAGAGAGGGGGGGACGCGTTGCTGTAGATTTTCCCAATTTGGTGGTGTTGTAACCGATGGCTATTGCCCTGGACAAGCCATTTAAATATAAGAGGAAAAGCAAAATTAAAGTATTTGGAAACTGAAATACAAGTGTAAGATAACGCGAGAAAACCCCTTTAAAAACGATCATAATCTGACACGGCCTTTGCTGCGGCTATATCAACCACGCAGTGCTCGAATATGCGGAGAAGAAGGATGATGTTTATGCGCTGATAAACGTGGGCTTTGGCGATGTTTAAAAAGAGCGAGAGTGAGGTGTTATGGGTCAAGTTAGCCTAAGACCTTGACTACACACACACATACACACACACACACACACACACACACACACAAAGGATTTCATCTATAGTCCCCCTCAGCTCATTATCTCGAAGTTCCTACCCAGACTTGTTTGCTAAAAGCAGGCTGCTTACAGCTTCTTGAAGGGTCATCCCTGACCTTCCTGAATAGTATTTAGAATGTGTGACCTCTTGGTGAAGGCCTATCGACAAAATCAGCGTCAATGATCTAAACTCTGCTCTCTATTCATAAAATGTTTAGCCTACTGAGGCCCGAAGATGTGCTTGAGGGGTGGTTTAGGTGCGTTTCTATGGACCGTGTGCGATGCCCTCAGTGACGTTGCTTGTAAAGAGGGCCTTAGACAACTCAATTTGATTTACGTCTAAAGAATTCAGTCTACGTCTAAAGCAATTTTTTGGAACTTTCGCGGCTCCCGTCTCCGCCACTCCGGATTTAGGGATCTGAACCCGACTCCCTTTAGATCAGCCGGGGGCGACCGAGGCCATGGCCCCTCACTTTCGAACGGCGTTCGCCTATTTTTTTTTAGGATTGACTGACCCATGTTACGTCAAAAATAGCTTTAGACGTAAATAAAGGGTACCGATGTCCTAGAAGCATTAAGAACATGCGTACTCTCTGTGTGTAGGCTAATGGAAGGCTGGAGTCTTGCTGTTGAGAAGAGTTCATGAAAAGGCTGATGATTCATCATTGGCGAGGTTCATTAAGTCGCGGTTCGTGGTGACGAGCCAAACCTGTCAAACCGTCTGGTAACCGGACTGATCAAGGCCTCAGATAGTCCGGGTGCTTTCATGCTTCCAGTCGGCTCGCGCTGTGGGTGGCCTCCTCCTCCTCCTTCTCCCTTTATTGGATCCATCCACGTTTCCTTTGCTCTAAGCTCTATTCCCAGTTCTGCTCCAGTAACTTCTTGACGAGCTCGGCTAAAGGGATTAGCAAACAAGATTAGAGAGCAAAAAAAAGAGAAGATGCGCCTCTCTCTCTCTCCAAGTCCCATCTGCCAAGCTGAGAAGACCGAGCGCTGTCTTCAGCACCAAGCGGCGTTCTTTCACTTGGCTACGCGACAGGAGCGAAGAGAGACTGTAATGCTAATTAACTCATCAAAATGAATTTGAGGCCGAATATTCGGATGCGGTCAGGGAATTCCGAACTATGCAAGCTCGCGAGGTGGTAAAAATTCCTCTGTTGGTCGAATCAAGAAGAGGACCCTATAGCCTTGACCCTGCAGCAACACACAGGAAATAAACTCTCTCCGGATTTATTATGTTGGACTTTTCAGGGTGTTCACTACTATGTGCTCTAGCGATCGTTCTTGTAACATTGTTACGGGCAGGTAAGGAGTTCTAAACTACTCATATTGTCTCGACAGATTTCACCTGTTGACTAACGATGTGTTTCCTTTAACAGATGAAGCGCGCGGGCCTGTAACGATTGCAACTTGGTTTCCTATAGAAATGGATCATTTGAATAAACCCGTTGGGATATCATCCGGTCATTCAACACTGACAGTTCCTCAAAACGGTGTTCAATTACCGACCCACGAGTTATCTCACGAGGACAGTGGAGCTATGCCGCGACGGAAGCGCAACGTTCTGTTTCCAAGCGGGGTCACACTATGCGCGCAGGAGACGTGCGGCAGCCAATCGAACCTCTGAGCTTTTTCGACCTCCGGAGGTAAGTGTGTGTGTGTGTGTGTGTGTGTGTGTGTGTGTGTGTGTGCGTGCGTGTGTGTGTGCGCGTTCGTGGGCATGTGAGTGGTGTGGTGTGAGTGCTTCACTTAATCAAATACAGCGCAAATTACATAGACAAGTGATATTGAGTAGTGGAAGTCTTTTACACTCATTCAGCAGCGATTTCTCAATTTTGATTCTTGTGGACATCATTATATGCAGTCTTTTAAAGTAAGCTAATATACATGAAATTACGAAGGATGTCTGGATGTAACCTGCACAATTGACAGAGACTCCGTCTGTCCCTCCCCTGTTGTCTAGATTAAAGGTTAGGTCTTGTGAAAGGACAAGTGTCAGCAAAGATCAGACACCAACCAGAAGCGCTGCTAATCCAGACATCTGGATGCTAACGAGCGCTAAAGCGCTACCTGATAAGGTCTGTTGCCCTACATTCACCCCCAGCAAGGGGAGCTGTCCTCTGGTCACCTCGAAGACATCAAGGTGTCCTTCTGGAAGTAAGCCAGGCTGGTTAAGTCACAGTAAATCAGGATAAATCCATTTAGTTACCTGAGCGAATACAGGAGAGCCATGGATCACAATTGTGGAGTCATGGCTTGAGGGTGGGGACAGTTTTGTCACCAAGAAGGGGATGGGGGGTAGGTGGGGTTGGGGGGGCATGGACAGTCAGGTCGTTGCTTTTTTGGAGGGGGGGAACGTCTCGGGGAAACTCAGAAATCATCGCCGCCATGAATCAGCATTAGAGAAGCTTACAAGAGGGGCGGGATAGCTGTGACCTTGGCGCTGAGCTCTGATTGGTCACCGAGGTTCGTCTTTGACAGAGCATAGGTCACTCGTACAAAAGGAAGCTTAAAAGGAAACTGTTGTTCTCTAGTGAGGCCTACGCAAAGTGACTCACAGACTCAAGGACATGCGTGTTAATTATGAGCTAAGCTTAAATATATACACAAGTACATATAAAATATGAATCATGACCTGGTGATTATATGAGACAGTCGTATATTTGTGTGTTTTGACCAGTGTGCCAGGAGATGGTATGGGAGGCATTCAAGATTTTTTTAGACCGCCTTCCTGACCAGGAAGAGTACAAGAGCTGGATGAGCCAGTGTCAGGAAGGCACAGCTACAGCCGTGGAGATTGGCAACCACTTCAGCCAATCAGAAGAGCACCTGGCCATAGTTGAAACTGTGAGTGGAAGTTGTAGAAAAGTGTCTTGCGATTGGAATCGTCTCAAAATGTGCATGAGGATGATCATACTCATCATACACTGCTTCTTATATCTTCTGTCTTTCTGATTTCAGAGAATCTCAGTAACTGGTTCCAAGGGGTAAATATACACCACCAAGTGTCACATCTGCTCTGTGCATCACACTCAATACTTTTGATGGA
>BROE01000022.1:3762731-3773847 GCA_036571765.1 Plecoglossus altivelis
CGTGAGTGTCGCTGATCAGGAATGTTCCAGGCGCTGCATCAATCTATAAACAACACGATATATACTATATATGTATACCTCGACTAATAAATATTCTGTTGTTTTTCTGTTGACCTCACAGGCCCCAGAGAGACGCTCAGGGGTGAGTGTGTGCGTGTGTGTGTGTGTTTGAGTGTGGGTCATTGTGTGTGAGTGTGTGTTTGTCATTGTGTATGAGTGTGTGTGTGAGTGTGTCTCATCGTGTGTGAGTTTGTGTGTGTCAGTGTGTGTGTGTGTGAGTGTGTCTTTGTGTGTGAGAATGTGTGTCTGTGAGTGTGTGTGTGTCAGTGTGTCTCAGTGTGTGTGTGTGAGTGTGTGTGTTTGCGTCAGTGTGTGTGTCAGTGTGTGTGTGTGTGTTTGCGTCAGTGTGTGTGTTTGTGTCAGTGTATGGCCATGTGTAAGCTGAACTGTGTTTACCTGTGAGCATGTGCAGGGGTGTGACCCAGGAAGTGAGGTCGTAGGTTTAATGGTGTTAGCATAGTGGCTAAAACAGACTGAGCCAGATGCTGCTCACCCACAGAGGAGATTATCACGCAGGCTTTACGACTACATCAATCAGCTTCCTGCTCTGTCACCAGACCATGGATGGATGCATGGGTGGATGGATGGATGCATGGGTGGATGGATGGATGGACAAAGAGAGGGCTCTTCTCTGAGATAGACCAGCTCTTTCTCAGTCTCTCTCTCTCTCTCTCTGCATGTCTCTCGTTCTGTATCTCTCTGTCTCAGTCTCTGTCTCTCTCACTCTCTCTCTGTATCTTACTGTCTCTCTCTCTCTGTCTCTCTCTCCCTCCATCTCTCTCCCTCTCCCTCTCTCTCTCACTCTCCCTCTCTCTGTATCTTACTGTCTCTCTCTCTCTGTTTCTCTCTCTCTCTCCGACTCTCTCTCTCTCTCTCTCTCTCTCTCTCTCTCTCTCTCTCTCTCTCTCTCTCCCTCTATCTCTCTCACCGAGCTGACAAACGAGTACCAGAGGTCGAGTGTCAGAGGCACGCGCTGAGGCGTCTGCCAAGCCAGAACGATCTAGGTCAGAGTCGAAGGCTCCCAGAAGCCGTATGAGACTGATAGATAGCTTGTTGTAGCCCTGGGCCCAGTCAGCCTGCTCTTCTCCTGCTAGCGCGTCGCTTCCCCCCCCCCCCCCCCATGTTTTCTCCGATGACAACCGTATCATTCTCTGCTGACTGGACTCGTGTTCAGCTCTCTAATCGCGCCGCGCTCCAGACTGGCGCAAATCACTCCGATCAATCTATCACGCTCCTTCTCTGGAACGGGTCGCTTGTTAAATCAGAGTCACCCTCTGTCTTCCAAGGGAAAGTGATCTCCACGTCCAAGAGCTTGTATTTTTAAGCGGTCATCTGAGATGGGATGAATCGGAGGGGAAGAGAATGATAGCGTTGTGGGTGTTTCAGGTTACTGGCACGGTGTGTTTTGAGGCCGGCCGTTCACGTACGACGTTGTGTTTCTTTGTTTGGTACGGCTTTGGTTTGAGAGGTGTTTCTTTAGCGCAGGGTCATGGATCCATTCATTGAAAAGAATGGATAAGAAAATAAGATGTTAGGTCTATTTCCATCTGCTGGATGGACAGACTGAAGGATGTTTGGAATGATTGACCGAGTGGTTGATGGACCCTTGTATGATTGTACTGAGGAACCTCAGTAGAGACTCAGTGAGTTCATTCTCATTGGTTGACGGTCGTGTGTCGTGCTCCTTGTCAGCAGCGCAGACGGCGTGTTGGGGTTGTACGCTGTGACGCTGGAAGTGGAGGCTGACGGGGTGAGCGTGGAGCAGCTGGACTACCTGACGCTGCTGTCCAACCAGGTGGAGAACTGGTACAGGGAGGTGGAGGAACGGCCTACCGTAGTCTACGGCATCGCAGACGTCCAGGACTCCGTCACCGGGGCGCTGCACAGGGAGAGCCGCCACGGCAACGCCACCCTGGGCCTGCATGACTCCGTGCAGCTGGAGAGCGGTGAGGGTTTTGATGGACGTGGGGCAGAGCTTGTTGTTTATGAGAAGCGTGTGTTTACAGTAATCTGCAGATTTAACCTCCTAATTAAATGGCCGGGCTGATAGAAGCAAGCCAGCAGGGGTTCGGCCAATCAGAAACCTGACCTCGCTTGTTCTACTTACAGTAAATCCCAGCATCCTGGCTGGGAGCCGGATGTTTGTCTATCTATTTTTTATACACGCACACACACACACACACACACACAAACCAATATGCGCACACACACTCATATGCGCACACACACGTGCACATTTAGCTCTGCAGCATGTACCTCAGCTTAGCAAGCTCTGGTATAGTTTTCATTGCCAGCGAATGGAACAAAGTTGTGGATGATGATGACCGTCCTCTGCCTGTGGGGCCACCGCCTGGCCATGTTGCCAGAGAACTGGCCTCATTCCTTTACCGCTCTGTCACCCAGATGATGGACGCCATCTGGCATCCGTCAGTGGCTTGAGACGTGATCTTAGGGGTACAAATTCTCATATGCCTGGCAGCAATCAGTAGAGGAATGACAGGCCGTGCTTGGCCCAAGGCCCCAGCCTCCATCCAGCCTAAGCCTCCAACCTTGGTCCCAGCCTCTAGCCCCAGCTACTGACGTCTACCTTTAGCCTCCAACTGAGCCCCTAGCCCCATCCAGCCTAGCCTCCAGCCCATTGCTTGGCCCAAGGCCCCAGCCTTTAGCCCAAGGCCCCAGCCCCCGTCCCCAGCCTCCATCCCAGCCTCCATCCCAGCCTCCAGCCCCAGCCTCCAGCCTCAGCCTCCATCCCAGCCTCCATCCCAGCCCCAGCCTCCAGCCTCAGCCTCCAGCCTCAGCCTCCATCCCAGCCTCCATCCCAGCCCCACCCTCCAGCCCCAGCCTTCAGCCCCAGCCTCCAGCCCCAGCCTCCAGCCCCAGCCTTCAGCCCCTAGCCTTCAGCTTGGCCTGGGGGGTAATGCAGTAATGGTTCTGGCTCTGGCTGACAGCCTGGAGACCTGCTTAGTGGGGATCCCCCCAGGCTGATGCCGACTCAGCACAACAGCTGTCAGCAGGCATGGAAACCAGAGAAGGGGCTCATTCTGCATGGAGGGAGAGCTGTGCTCACTGCCACGACTTGTGTCTGCCTGACATTTAAGTGTGTGTCTGTGTGTGCGTGTGTGTGTGCATGTGCATGTGTGTGTGCGTGTGCTCTCTGGTTCTTTCGTGGCAGGGTCTCTCTCGCCTGGCACCTTCCAACCGACCGCCGAACCCTCCACGTTTGACAACACGGTGAGTCAGACGGTCTCCTTAGTGTCTGATAGTAACCTGGGAGGAACCAAGGAGTCTTGATGTCGATCAAGGCTGGGTCTTTCCCCACTGTGAGCACAGCAAAGGGGTGTGTGTGCACATACACGCAAGGCTGTGTGTGTCGTGTGTGACTGAGTACTGTATGTGTATAAGTGTGTGCGCGCGATGTTATCCAGGCCTCACCAGTGCTGAGGTAAAGGATGAAGAAAAGATTTGTGGATTAGCTTGGCTCTTGCTATCGTAATCCACAACTATTTTGGTCAGTAACTACAGTCACCCAGCACACCAAAAGCACTGTGTTATCCATATGTAGTAGATGAATCCATGTGTGTGTGCTCCATCATGGTTGTGTATGTATGTGTGTGTTTGTGTGGTGTGTGTGTGTGTGAGTGTGTGTGTTTGTGCGATGGAAGATGTGGTACTTTTACCTGACTGCAGATCTAAAATCATTCCTGATGATGAGACATCTTCTTTGGTGGTGCGAGTTTGACTGCTAGTGCCTGGTAATGTGATCGCTGCTCGGCTGCCTTGGTCTGGTGTACTCGTATACTTTACTGCTCGGTGCCTAAGTGATTAAATGGCGTAATTATACGGACTGGGAGCATCTGGCAAAGTCCTTGTTAGTAATTCATTTACAGGCAACAGTACACCCGCTAGCTACTGCAGAAGCACTTCTCTTGCTGCTGTTTCTAATCATCCAGTGGTTTCTAGTGGTTTCTAGGTGGAGAAAATGTTTGTTCTGGGGTTTAGCGTAATTGTGCAGAGCTTAGTCATGGAACTGGCTTGTGTTAACGATTTTGATAAATAGTTAGATAAAGATAAATACACTTTGTGTCCAGCGGCATTTTAACGTAAAAAAAANTTGCGGAGAGACCTCCTGGTGACCCGGAAGGAGACTCCGATGACCTCAACGACGACGGCTTCCTCTTGGGCCCGGTGCTGACCTTAGACACCTCGGCGGGTTCTGAGGGCGGAGCAGCGACGGATGGCGACAATGACGTCATTGTCCTGGACGAGAGCGAGCCGGTACTGCTTCTACCCGACCAGACGATGGAGGAGACGGTGGAGGAGGTGGAGCGGACACCCTCCACTACGGCCATGCCCCCCCCTGAGGGTGAGTGTGGGGGGAGCAACACAAGCAAACCCTCTCACACCACCGAGGGGCACATGAACACATGAAAACACCTGTATTATTGGGCTGTTGGTAAACAGCTGAAACACACAAAACGCTTGCCTCGTATCTGTAGCTCAGTGAGAAGTCTGTCCTGACCTTGATCATCTTTCTGTCCTTTTCTTCTCCAGCCATCGAGGATGAGGGTCTGCTAGTGGAGGACACGGTGGCTGCCGTGACACCCCCTGCTCAGACCCTCCCAGCAGACGACCTTCCTGGGGATGTGGTCGACCTCGAGCTTCCAGAAGACCTCACCTTAGCTGAGCCTCCCCTGGGGACTGAGGCCTCCGGTTCTGGGGCCGGCCTGGACGACTTGCCCCTCACCTCCACCGCGGAGGAAACCCTTGCAGAGGAGGACACCACAGAAGAAGACGACGCCCCTGGAGAGGTGACCATAGAAGAAGAGAAAATCCCAGAAGGAGAACCTCAGGATAAAGCGGACTCGTCAGAGGAGCTGGAGATCTCCACCATAACGACAGAGACCATAGAAGAAGACGCAGCTGCTGCCTTCGTTCCCATAGCGACCCAGACTCAGAAGGCACCTGTCTTTGTGATGCCTCTGTACCCTGTGGTAGCTGTGGGCCCTCCGGTGGTAGAACCGATAGTGGAGGAAGTTGTTGAGGTGGTGATCGAGGACGGGCCTGAAGAGGGACCGAAAGAGGAGGTTCCAGAGGGGGTGGAGTCACAAGGAGAGGTGTCTGTTAAAGCTCCAGATTCAGAGATCTCTGAAGAGGATCTGGCGAAGGATGATATCCTATTGGTTGAGGAGCCTGCTCCGGATATACCGGTGGCTTACACTCTGAGCCCAGCCCATCCAACTCTCCTGTCCCCTGAGAAGGAGTCACCCTTCACTCGCGTCTCTGACAACGTCATGGAGGACGAGGAGGAGGCCGTTGCCATGGCGACAGATGCACCGTCACCTGGCATCACTATAGAGGTGGGTGGAATGCTCCTGGAACAGGCCTGATTGGCTACCTAATTAACCAATCAATAAATCGACCAACCAAAAGCACGTAGTCCATACGTCAACATGTTTTACAGTTCAGCATTCAACCAACAAACTACTAACTCAACATCAAAAGTTCCTCAACACAGAATCTGAACTCACGTTCTTGTAGAGTCAACACTCACATCACAGGAAACTTTGAACCAGGGGTCTCCAATCCTGGTCCTCGAGGGCCGCTGTCCTGAAGGTTTTAGACGTTTCCCTGCTCCAGCACACCTGATTCTAATGAATAAGCCATTACCAAGCTCTGTGGAAGCTTCATAATGACCCTTTATTAGAGTCAGGTGTGCTGGAGCAGGGAAACATCTAAAACCTTCAGGACAGCGGTCCCCGAGAACCAGGATTGGAGACCCCTGCTTTAAACTGACAGTTACTGAAACTTCCATCCTGAATGTTCCTCTAGGTCCAGACGTCTGAGCCTAGCTGGGCCGTCGTTACGGAGGCAGACCTGGGCTACGAGGTGATCCTGTACGGAGGAGCGAACCACACAGATGAGGGGAGCAGCGGGTTCCCCTCTGGTGCTCCACATGGTACGGACCAGGCCAGCATTGCCATGCCAACCAACCCTGGCAGAGCCCTCATGGTCTTCTTCAGCCTGAGGGTCACCAACATGATGTTTTCCGATGACCTCTTCAATAAAAGTTCCCCGGAGTACAAGGCTTTGGAGCAAAGGTTCCTAGAGCTGGTAAGAGTTGCTTTTTAGTACTCCTTGGTTCTAGGGACTTTTATTAGATCATAATTATTATCACAAGTTGGTGGTGTTCAACTCTAGAAGCAATACTTTTAGTGTAGTGTTCAACTCTCATGAACGATCATCTGCAATTCTGCACAGAGTGTAATCAAAATAATGATTTGGTTAGGGTAAGGAGATAGTTTGTTTAAGTTAAATATCAAGTAAGTGATCATCTTCTTGTGAATGATCTCTGATGTTGATTGGGCTTCCAAGAGTTGATCCATCTTGTCTTTCCTGTCCCAGCTGGTTCCTTACCTGCAGTCCAACCTCAGTAACTTCCAGAACCTGGAGATCCTTAACTTCCGTAACGGCAGCATAGTGGTGAACAGCCGGATGAAGTTTGGCAAGCCGGTTCCACATGGCGTCACCAACGCCGTGTACCTGATCCTGGAAGACTTCTGCAACACGGCCTACCAAACCATGAACCTGGCCATCGACAAGTACTCTCTGGACGTGGAGTCAGGTACAGAACGCTCGCCGAGCTACATACCGAAGACACGGTGATTCGCTGGATTTAGAAAAGCCTGTTTTATTGAACCGCTAGTCTTGTTCCGAAGGGTGAAGAGTCAGGTCAGCTGTGTTGTGATCCGTAGAAACCAGATCCACATCTGTATGATGTGAGAATGAGAGAATTGATGTGAAGGAGAGCATTAGCAGAGCTTGGAGATCCCTTTTTATTGGAGATCTGTGTAGTATCTCAGCTAAATGTGGTGAATAGCACAGCACTGAGTCACTCTTGAGGGACCTGTGTGTGTGTGTGTGTGTGTGTGTTTGATTGTCTGTGAGTATGTCTGTGTGTGTGTCTCTGTGTGTATGTCTTTGTGTGTCTCTCTGTGTGTATGTCTTTGTGTGTGTCTTTGTATGTGTTTGTGTCTGTGGTGTGTGTCTCTTTTAGTCTGTGTGTGTGTGTGTGAGAGAGGCCCCTCATGTCTGTGTGTATGTCTGTATGTGTGTGTGTATGTCTGTGTGCATCTCTGTGTGTGCGTGTCTGTTTGTGTCTGGTGTGTGTGTGTGTCTGCTTTTGTCTGTGTGTGTGTGAGAGGCCCCTTGTGTGTGTGTGTGTGTGTGTGTGTGTGTGAGAGAGAGAGAGGCCCCTTGTGTGAGTGCAGATGTCAGATTCCTATGGGATGTTTCTAACTTCCACACAGCATTGCCTGCAAGTCCATGGTCACGCTGATTAGCCAAGCGAGATTCCTGCAGCAAGATAATCATCTTCTCTCTGAGGAGCAGAAAATCCAAGTGCTTTCTCAATCACCCCTCGCGCTGGACTGGTTCCTGCAAAGGACTGGGAAGGATGCAAGACTGCTCGTTGAATTGGGCACAGATCGAAATGGAAACAAGTTTGATGGGAAGCGCTAAGGGGAGCTCCCATTCGCACTGCCAGAGTAGTCTCCAGTCCTGCTGCCTCAGTCATCCAAGTTAGCTGAAGCTAATCTATCTAAACCTTATAAATGGTTCTTAAGGATGTCTTTTTTCCGCCTCAACATTTCATCGCACTTCCAAAGTCCCCTTCATGGCCCTAGGCGGAGCGCCTTTAATAAAAAATGTGCAACTTCGTATGATTGGGTATTAGCGACGAGGGAATGAGAAGAGCCCATGAGGTGATATCATAACGATGACTCACCCCTGTGTTTACATCTCCGCCCACTTCCTCGTCAGCTGAGCCAAGATAAGTCATCTGAGCCAATCAAAAGCGACACGATGACGGCTTGTCACTATCCTCCCTGTCTATGTGCCGTTGGGCCACGTGTTGGTCAGGGATAGAGAGTTGATGAGATTCTTATCAGCAGATTAAACTCACATGGCTCATGTGACCCTCTTTCCCCATGTTCACCTGAGGTGAATAAAGAACCAGACTAGTTCCTGTTCCCTGAGATGGGTCAGGAACAGGAACATAGCTAGGAGTCGTGAAGGTCAAATGTTATCGCATTGTCAAATATGAACCTGATGTGGATTATCATAGAAAGTCCTAACAAACTTGAGGCTGAACACCCCAAGCATCCCAGAAGGATGATGAATAGTGATATAGTGATGAATAGTGATATAATGATGAATAATGAATAGTGATATAGTGATGAATGATGAGTAGTGATATAGTGATGAATGATGTATAGTGATGAATGATGAATAGTGATGAACGATGAATAGTGATATAGTGATGAATGATGAATAGTGATATAGTGATGAATGATGAATAGTGATATAGTGATGGCGAGATGATGTGGCAATGAGGTAGGTAGTAAGTGAGTGAATTGATGATAGTGAGGATAGTGAGTGAATGATTGGGAATAGTGGAGTATGAGTGATGGGATGCATAAGATGGGTGATATAGTGAGTGATAGTGGGTGGGATGATGGATGAATTGATGGATGGGTGGATGAATGATTGAATGGATATTGTGGGGATGACAGGAAGGGGGATTCCTGTCTTGAGATGCTGCGGGTACAGGCCGTCTACGAATATGGGCTTTGGTTGGGGTTCTAGACTCTAGCGGACTGAGATGCGAGGACTAACATGATGGTCGCGGATCGTGCTCGTGACCGTTGCCAGGGGGACCGGCGGGTGAGCCCGCTGCAGGAATTCCAGGGCGTGAACTGAGTGGTTGGGCAGTGTGGCTCCGGGGTGGGAACAGAGTTGGTCGGGGGCGGGCGGGAGTGGGGGGGGGGGTGTGTGCAAGCGGCGCGGTGTACGGTTCAGCGTGGACGGGGGCTGCGGCTGGTGCAGAGCATCTGTGAGCTGCGGAGACATGGGGAGCTTCGCGTGCGGCTGCAAGCGAGGGCGAAGTGTTGACATCAGTACCAGGGCGAGAGGGAGCCGTTCTTGGCAGGTGGGACACCCGGAGAGGTCCGGTAGGGGAACAGCACGCAACGGCAGGTCCGAGTGCACTCAAACACGGACGCAGGGACGCACGGATGGGCACAGAACCGTGGCAAACGCGACGTTGCACAAGACGCACGCGAGAGACGCCGATGCACTCAGAACACAGCGCAGGGCGCACTAATTGCACACAAACAGCACGGCAGAGCGCGCATGGGCACACGAACACACGCCAACGGCGACATGCACACAAACCTTGCAAACGCGGCGGGCACACGAAAGGACACACGCAAGAGCGCAGGGATGGCACTCAACACAGCGGCAGGACGGGGATGCACACAGAACAGCGACGCAAACGCACATGGCAGCACCAAACACTTGGCATAGGACGCTACGACACACAAACACCACGCAAACTGCACAGATGCCACACAACACTTGGCAGAACGCAGCATGCACACAAGACAGCTTGCAGAGGACGACGGGATGGGCGAGGCACAAACACTGGCCAGAAGCCAGCGATGCAGCACAAGAGCAGCACGCAGACGCGACGATGCACTACAGAGACACTGCAACGCAGCGCGAGACAGGCGTTACGACGGCCTACGAGGCGGTAGGCGAGCTAGGAGTTGCGTCCGTGGGTTGGTCTTGGGTGTTGAGTGGTCCTGCTGTCATAGAGTCGTAAAAAACTGAAGACAGGCTGTCATCGCGAGATTGCCTCTGGCGTCGTGTGTGTTGTGTTACCGATCGGGGTGATTCTGGGGCGGTCAGAAGGCTTGCGCCCAAGGTTTCGCTTGACCAGCCTTCCCCGGAATGTTCACACTTCCGAGCGGCTTCGGCAGCGGTAAATACTTTCAACGGTCAGGCGATTGGGTGTCCGGCGGTGACCTTGGGGCTTCGCCGGTTGTGGTTTCTAGGGGGGTTGTGCGTGTCGGGGGAGAACTGGTGGGGGGGTAGCGGCGGAGGAAGGAGGCATTGGTGAGGGAGGTTACGGGTGGTGCGAAAAAAACCGGTTTGGGTTGGTTTGGGGGCAGGTAAGGGGAATCGGGGCTTTCGTGTTTTGTTTTTGGGCTGGGGGGGCTTTTTTTGGTCCTTATGTGGGTTTGTGTGTGGGGGGGGGGGGGCCCCCCCGTTTTTTTCAGGGAAGGGTTTTGGAACACACACACACACACTCACACACACTCACACACACACACACTCACACACACTCACACACACTCACTCACACACTCTCACACACACTCACACACACTCACTCACACACTCTCTCTCACACACACACACTCACACAGACACACAAACACATACAGACTCACACATTCTCACACACTCACACACACACACTCACACACACACACATTGTATTCATCCTGCCCAGCGTCCAATGCTAACATTCTCCAAATGTGTGTGTGCGTGTCTATGTGTGTATCTGTACGTGTGTGTGTATCTATGTGTGTGTGTATCTGTGTGTGTGTGTCTATGGGTGTATGTGTGTGTGTATCTCTGTGTGTGTGTCTATGGGTGTATGTGTGCGTGTATCTGTGTGTGTATCTGTGTATCTCCTCCCAGCCGAGGGGAGAGCATCCCATCTCTGGAGAGAGCCACCAAGTATAACCCCATGTACGAGAGCGAGGCCACCACAGGATACAGCCACTACTACCGCCGTTACCCAGAAGCCCCGGCGTTCAGTAGTGCCAGCGCCGAGGCTTCCACGGACTTCAGCAGCGAGGAGATACGCCACATTTACGAGAACAGCGAACTAACCAAGGAGGTGCGTGAGTGTGTGAGTGTGTGTGTGTGTGTGTGCGTGTGCGAGTGAGTGTGTGCGGGTGTGCGTGTGTGCGTGTGAGTGTGAGTGTGAATGTGTGTGTGTGTGAGTGTGTGTAAATGTGTGTGTGTGTGAGTGTATGTGAGTGTGTGTGTGTGAGTGTGTGTGAGTGTATGTGTGCGTGTGTGTGTGCGAGTGTGTGTGAGTGTGCGTGTGCGTGTGCACCATGACAAGTTCTCAACACATGTGTCTGCTGGCGCGTTTATAAAAGAGTCGTAAGTTCTAGAAACGTCCCCCCCCCCCCCCCCCCCC
>BROE01000022.1:3781699-3818217 GCA_036571765.1 Plecoglossus altivelis
CCCCCCCACCCGACTTTTTTTGTCTGTCATCATTATGATCTTTCTTTTGATCTTTCTGCCAGTGTGTCAGCCTGTACGTGTCTGTCAGTCATTTGCTCTCTTTTAATCTTCTCTGAGAAGAGACAGGCTGTGCTGGAAGAACATGGAACAGACGTCCCTCTCCTGACATCGCCAAGATCTGCCGGAACTCTCCCCCGATTCCTCCGGTGGCCATGGCAATGACCACGGCGATGACCCCGGCAATTAAACACCTCGTGACTGTCTGCCTTCATCTCCTCAGGCGCTGCAGACGAGACCAGGGCCAACTACCCCCCCCCCCGCCACCCACCCCACACACACCTCACTCAGACGTTCCAGAAGGTTCTGCTCACCCCACCTTGACACCATGGAGCGAAGCCTCCCTGTATGAAACAGTCAAGGGAAAACATGTTGTTCTGGTTCTCCAGACCTAGTCTGCCGCCTGATTGGATGAAAGGGGACCTACGTTTTGGGTGTCAGAACCATCACATGGACCGTCATCCCGGACGGACCCTACATGTGCAGGTCTGATCTGGTACTAGAAGAGCTGTTGACAGGACAGGTTTTAAAGGCCTGTAAAAATGTCCACCAAGCTAGGCCCGCTGTTGCCCACCAATAGTGCTCAACAGTCAGACTGGGGTCAGCTGTCTTATATAAAAGGTGCACTTGATTTATAAAGCCTAATGCTATTTGGCCATTAGAGCTGTCTCAAATGTCCCAAATGTAGGTATGAAACAAGGGCACCCTAGATATGTTTAAGACTTAAGACAGTTTGGACCCATTGTATATTTTCAGCTTATGTCTATTTGGGGGGGGGAAGTCATTTTGAAAAATTCTGAATATAATATCAGGGAACCGACAATGATATGAGGGGATTTGAATGAAATACGACGTGTATGATACTAACTGATTGCGATTAACAGACAAAATAGTCAACCCTTACAGTTCTCCCACAAAATAATTTGTTAACCGTTAACAATTTGCTGCACGTCACGGTTAATGATAGTGTCGGAGTGCTGACCAGGGCAGTTTGTCTTCTACACTTACAGGTGAACTCGCATCCCTAAGCTGTTTTAGTTTGCTCGCCTTGTAACACTGCCATGATTGATTCCCCCCGTTCTGGTCCTGTAGTGAATAATACACCGTAAATCTGCTTTTAGGACGAGATGAAAGCATCGGGCGAATCCGTTTGTCATCATTAAAAGATACCATCGCCTGACACAGCGCTAAAATAACCAGGGAAGACTGTTAAGGGAGGCAAACCCCAGTTGAAAGCCTGTAAGCTAGGAAAACAGTGATTAGAAGAGAGCAGGATGGAGAGGGAAGTCCTTTAAGTCTTAGGAGATCAAGGCTAAAGCTCACGTGTATTTTACGGACCGGCATCTCCTATCCCAACATATTAAACTGGGCGCGCGGTCGTCCGGGTATTCCGCATCATACCTGCGGTCAAGTCGTTTAGTTTAGCCCAACATCCCGCTGTTCTTTACGGGACGGTGTTTTACACCGCGAACGTTTGCTCCTAATTAGATTTCCTGTAATGGCATCCGTTTTTTTCTTTACTTTCATTCATCTCTGGAAACTAAAAACAGAGATGGATCTCGCCATGTACAAGGAATGGCCTTCATCAGATGACAGATCGCTTCGCAAGAGCGATTTTCTCTTGGCTGGATCTGGATTGAATTCTAACTTTGTCTTTAGACGCGTCTTTTCTCATCCTAAAAAATGACCTAATATTGTGTACACATCTCCAAATGAAAAATGTTAAGATTTCCCCCCCCCTCCATTGGAATAAACTAATATCGGAATTTTAAAGAAGTGAATTCACAATCAAATATTGTGTACACGTCTACAAATGAAAAATCTTCAGATTTTTGTCCATTGGAAGAAAGTAATATCGGAATTTTGAAGAAGTGAATTCAAAATCAACCAGTTCGGTGGTGTTTAAATTTGAAAAGTTTAAGTTTTTGATGTTTTTTGATTTGTTTAAAATTCTAAACCTGTCACTGATTAGCTTCCACAGGTCTTCTCATGAAAATAGTTTCCCTCCAAAGTGTGAGTAGATCTCTGGAGAGCCTCCAGAGCTTGGCTGAGACTGAGGCCTAGCTAGCTACCAATCATCACACGCAGGAACAAGTTGCTGGTTTGGCACGACCGATTTCAGTCTCCTGGGCACATTAGATCATTCTTACACATCTGATACCCTGCTTGAGAAGAGGCTAGTCTCTGAGTTTCTTTCTCTCCTTCACCACACGTATTTCACTTTTTTTCCTATCTGACTTGAGATGCTTTCTTCTTAGCATCCTTCCCTCTTTCTCCTCCCTCTGCTTTTCTGTTGCGTCTCTCTCTCTTTCTGTCTCCCTTTTCTCTCTCTCTCCCTTACAAACACACACACACACTCTCCCTCTTTCTCTCTCTCTCTTTCTTCTTCTTTCCGTCTTCTCTCTTCCCTTTTTGCCACTCCCTCTTTTTTTTTTCCCTCTCTTCCTCTTTCCTCCTCGTTCCTTCTCCTCCCTTCCCGTCCTCTCCCTCGCCTCCCTCGCCTCCCTCCCTGCCTTCCCTGCGCCTCCCTTCTGCTCCTCGGGCCTGCTCCCTTTCTCTCTATCGTTCTTTCTAGCTTTCCCTGCCTCTCACTCTCTTTTTCTCCCTCTCTCTATCTCCTTCTCTCTCCTCTCCTCTCTCTTCTCTCTCTCGTCTTTCTCTCGCTCTCTCGTCTCTTCTCCCTCCTCTCTCTCTCCGTCTCTGCTCTTCTCCTCTCTCTCCCCCTCCCTCCCTCTGTGGTCTAACAGTCATCTCCCCCCTACTCAGACCATCTCTACCAGCCTGGCCTCTGGTGTCAGTGGGTCTCATGTGGTGGTGATCGGGTGCTGCTGAAGGAGGGCGGATTCTTCAGTTGAAGTTGCTTGTCTGCCAGTGAAGTTTCTGGTGATGAGTCGCTGACTCTCTCTTTCCCTTCATCTCTTCTCCTCATCTCCTCTGACCTCGTCTCCTCATCTCCTCTGACCTTGTCTCTCCATCTCCTCTGACCTCGTCTCCCCATCTCCTCTGACCTCGTCTCCTCATCTCCTCTGACCTCGTCTCCCCATCTCCTCTGACCTCGTCTCCTCATCTCCTCTGACCTCGTCTCCTCATCTCCTCTGACCTCGTCTCCTCAGACCTGTGAGCTGTCGTTTGCTCTCCATTTTAGTCACGGGGCTCGCACGCATCACCGTCTTCTCGTTTCAGGAAGCAAAGAACCCCTCCGCCAATCACCGATGTTCACTTTTCTGATACCGGTTGGTGTCTGGCCAATCGTGAGAGCTGTCTTTGACAAGCATGTGGTGACCAGATGGTCCTCAGTCCAAACAATTCCTCTAAGCCCTAAAGCAGCGTGTGTGTGTGTATGTAAAGGAATGACCAACTTTAACCTGAGGGCGAACACAACGCACACATTATGTTTGTTCTGCATGGTTGTCTGCTCATCTGGGGATGACTGCACTTATTGTGCACATCTGTATGTTTACAATCAGATTATATGTGTGTGTGTGTGTGCATGTGCATGCTCTAATTACTTAAATACTTGCATGTCTGAGTACTGTGCTGGACTCCATCTTGCTGCCCCTGCCTGGGTCCTGGGCTTGGTTTGCTACCCTGAGTCCGACCCCTGGTGAACTGGCTCCTGATTGGTCATCTGAAAGCTGCTTGTTGGTAGGCTGTGTGTTAGCATCTCGGAGCACTCTGCCCAGACACACTTTACAGCACACTATCAGTCACGTTACAAAGGGGTTGGGAAGTTTGTGTGTGTGTGTGTGTGTGTGTGTGTGTGTCTGCGTGCGTGCGTGTGTGTGTGGAGAGATTAAAGAATGTTTTGGAAAATGAAATCGGGCTGGGAGGGACCGATTTCATTTTGGGAGTGCTTGTTTAGGTTGCCATAGCAGCTAGACAGCTGGGCAGCTCCTTTCTCTTCCAGTTCTTTGCAGTCAGGGATGACCGTGTGCTTACAATTACAGCCAGACATTTATTTTCTCCTCTCCTCTCCCCTGGCTGCTCCTCCCCACCTATGCTCCCCTCTTCTCTCCTCCTCTCTCCTCCTCTCTCCTCGCTCTGCTCTCTATCCCCACAAGGTAACACCAGAAACCTCGATCACGCCATCGAATCAGCCGCGTCTTCGTCTTCCCCTCCAGTGATGATGCGAACAACTTTGTTTTTCAACCGTTCAGTCACATAAACTTTTCCCACAGGTACACCTGCAACTCAACCTGCAGTTCTGGTGAGGATTATCCTTCATTCCCCAATTCCCATAAATGCAGGGCAATTACAGGAAGGTTGGTTTCACTTAACAGTTTGTGTGCTTTGGACCAAAGTGAAGTTTTAAACAAGGGAGCAGCTTCAGTGGCTGGCGTCTGATAGGAGACTGTAAGACATCTGTTCAGCTCTGCCAGCAGTGAGAGAGGTCTGGAGTTAACCTAACCTCTCCTCTTCTGGTCTTCTCTATTCTATATCCTACTCATCCCCTCTCCTTCCTTACTCCCTTTCTCCTTCCTCACCTACTCCTCTGTTCTCCCCTCCCCTCCCCTCCTCTCCTCTCCCCTTCCCTCCCCTCCTCTCCCCTCCTGAACACTACAGCAGGTGTTACCTGAGTGGGTCTGTTTTAGACCGTTTTTTTCAATAGCTGGAAACTATTTTAATGTAAAACACAGGGATAGGTAATAAAGAAGAGGAGGGAGGGAAGGGGGGAAGGAAGGGGGGGAGGAAGGGGGAGGAAGACATTTTCTATAGGCCCAATTAGCCGTTGGGTGTTTTTCTCAAGAATCTCTCAGCAGTCGATCAGGGAACTGTATTTTATGTCCAAACTACATCCTCTCTCGCCCACCCTCGCTCTCAGCTAATGCTTTGGAAAACTGCAGACACAGAAAGAGAGAGAGAGAGACTGGTATCAGAATTATGCTGCACTGTTTAAAATGATTTAAAATGTCAGCTGTAAGAGTTGAGTAATGATGACATCAACACAAGATGGCCACATTAGTGTTCTCAGTCCTGGACTATGAAAAATCGTCCCTGACCTTTGACACGGACTCCCCTCCCTCCTTCAACACAAATCTTATGGCCACCCATCTTCATACCCACCTCATGACTTTCCTGTCCACAGTATTCCTGCTGTATCTCATTCAAACAGTAAATCTCCACGCATCATGTGTGTGTCTGCAAAGTCCAAGCGTGTTTTGAATTCTGCTCATGCTAACGGGTTAGCAATGCCTGGTAACACAGAACAGAGACTTGATAGCGATACGAGGAAGGAGCAAGCCATCGGTCAGCTCAGGGGTGATCAACCCTCGGTCCTAGAGAGCCACTGTCCTGAGGGTTTTAGATGTCTCCCTGCTCCAGCACACCTGATTCTAATGAACGGTCATTGTCAGGCTCATAACGACTCTATCAGTGGCTCATGAGGGCCAGGGTTGCTCAATCATCTGTTAGCGGCTAGTTAGCTTGTCAGTTGCTTGTGAATGACATTCAACCTTCTGACACAAGTTGGTGATGCTGTCTGGCTAGAAGGCTAATTCAGTTTCAGTGTCTTTTGAAGCTTTCTCTTGTTCTCTGGCAGAAGGGTCGGTTTGCCTTAGGGCTTAGAGTGCAGAGTGTCAAGAAGTCATTTCATTTGGTTCGGCTTAAAACTTGCTTCATATTTCCTTGACACGAAACATATTTTGGACACCGCTCGTCATCTTTGGATGCATTTATGGAACAGAATGAAGGAACATAATTTGTAAATTTTGTTGTAACATTTGAACAAGCATTTCCAATAAACCCAGCATGCATGTAAAATCTTAACAAAAACATTGAACCCATTCGGCGGAATGCACATGAAGATCTGTTTACCAGGCTTCACTGTCAGTCTTGACAAGCGGTCTTGATGTTCTTCAGTTTAGTCTCAAACCCGAGTTTAAGAAGAACCATCTGAGCTTTAGATGCTGCCTTGAACGATTAAAACATCCTTTTCGGCATCTAAGACGATCCCAGTTTCAGCTGGGATTCATGCAGGACCTGAAACACTAGATTGGTTTCTGCTCTGTCACACAAACCATTGGCTGTTTACTCTCTCGTCTCTGATTCTTTGATGTTGGGGATGGCGAGAGTGATGAGTAGTGTGACATGCTGTCCCGTTAACCTCCCCCAGATGTGTGCCCTGTGTGGCCCCTGGATCAGTGGCTCCTGTTAGCGGGGGGGGGGGGGGGGGGGGGCCCGGCGGGGGGCCTTAAGGGGGGGGCCCAGATCGCTCCTGACACCAACCTGCTCCGCAGCAGCGGGGAGGGAAAAGTAGGCCGAGCCGCTGGCAGGCTCGTGCTGTTTCCCGGACCGAGTGCCTTGCTGGATGGAGGTTAGGGGGGATGTCGTGTGTTAGTCCACGTGTGTTAGTCAGCAGGCTATCACCTGAACAGCTGCGTGGGTAGAGGGGGAGTATCCAAGGTCAGGGGTTCTAGTGTCGATCAGACCAGTTTGGACCAGTTTAGACCCGCGTCTGCTTTTGGAGACGGAGCGACGTAACCCCAATTCACCACATCAACCTCCCCTCCTCTCCCCCCAATCTATGTTGTCTCCAACCCCCCTACTCCCTCCCTCCCTCCACTCCACCCCTCCTCACCTCCACCCCCACCTGTCCCCTCCGGGCTTCTGGCTTCTGGGGTCTGTTGTCTCAGGGACAGGAAACCCTCGTAGAGCTGTGAGGCTGTTCAGACAAGCTGCTTCGCTGGAGCGGCCGTCCACAGCTGTCATGTGATCTCACCTGAGAACTGTCATGTGATCTCACCTGAGGACTGTCATGTGATCTCACCTGAGGACTGTCATGTGATCTCACCTGAGAACTGTCATGTGATCTCACCTGAGGACTGTCATGTGATCTCACCTGAGGACTGAGGCCACGGCTCGCCAGGCCGCCAGGGACGGACTTCCTGTCAGGAGAAACATCTCTGCATTCCAGACGAGAAGCAGCAGCGTTGACGAGGCTGCGTCCAGATATCTCTGTGTTGCTTCTTCCCTTTCCCTCCCCCTCTCTCCCCTCCTCCCCCTTCCCCTTTCCCTCCCCCCTCCCCGTACACGTGATGATCAAAGGGCTGAGGGGGAGGAGTGTGTGTGTGTGAGTGTGTGTGTGCGTGTGTCTGTGTGTGTGTGAGTGTGTGTGTGTCTGTGTGTGTCTGTGTGTGTCTGTGTGTGTGTGTGGGTGTGTTCGTCCACATTCTATCCGAGGCACTTGGAAACACATCACTTCCTGCTAGCACGTTGCCTTGACACATGTCACTTGGCTGGAGATTCTCCCTAAAACTCTGTCCCGGCGTCACTCCCGGCCTCTCCTCAAGTCAGCCTCAGCCCTAGCCCCAGCCCCAGCCTCAGCCTCAGCCCTAGCCCTAGCCTCAGCCCCAGTCCCAGTCTCAGCACCAGCCTCAGTCAACCTCAGCCTCAGCCTCAGAGTCAGGCTCGACCCCAGCCTCAGTCAGCCTCATCCTCAGCCTCCGTCCACCTCGGCTCCAGCCCCAGTACCACACTCAGCCCTGGCCTTAACCTCTGTCCCACCCCCAGCCCCAGTACCACACTCAGCCCTGGCCTTAACCTCTGTCCCAGCCCCAGTATCACACTCAGCCCTGGCCTTAACCTCTGTCCCAGCCCCAGCCACAGTACCACACTCAGCCCTGGCCTTAACCTCTGTCCCAGCCCCAGTACCACAGTACCACACTCAGCCCTGACCTTAACCTCGGCTCCAGCCCCAGCCTCAAACTGTTCCAGAGTCCTGTCCCAACTTCTACTCCTCCTGGGTCTCTCCCTTGAGAGGTATCTCCCTGCCTCTCCTGCAGTTCCTCCAAGCTCATCTTGGCCTCGTCTTAGTCCTGGGTCAGAGTAGGGGCGTTAACAATTAGTTATTATCTGGAACGAACTGCATGTTTTCAAAAAAGGTTTCCAATCTACCAACAGAGATTCTGTCTCTCTGTGTCTCTCTGTCTCTTACTGTCTCGCTCTTTCTGTCATTCTCTTTTTGTCTCTATCTCGCTCTCTGTCTCTCCGTCTCTATCTCTATCTGGATCTCTCGGTCTTATTCTCTTTGTCTCTCACTCTCTGTCTCTCTCTGTCTCTCTCTGTCTCTTTCTCTATCTCTCTCGCTGTCTCTCTGTCTCTATCTCTCTCTGTCTCTCTTTCCGTATCTCTCTGTCTCTTTCTCTGTCTCTCTTGCTGTCTCTCTCTCTCTTTCTGTCTCTCTTTCCGTCTCTCTGTCTTTCTCTCTGTCTGTCTCTCTTGCTGTCTCTTTATTGTCCTTTTCTCTGTCTCTCTGTCTCTCTGTCTCTCTGTCTCTCTGTCTCTGTCTCTCTGTCTCTCTCTCTGTCTCTGTCTCTCTGTCTCTCTCTCTCTCTGTCTCTCTGTCTTTTTCTTCTGGTCCATCCTCAGTGTGTGGTAACAGGTTTCAGAGTGATTCAAGATGGTGGTTCATTCTCCACATCTTTGCTTCAGTTGAGAAAATAATGGCTCTCGTCCCTTTACCACATCTTACAAGCACATTCTAAAAAAGAAACGCTTTGGAAAAACATACTTCATTGTGGCTGCTTTTTGTCACTTGGAATTCCAAAGGAGCTAAACCACAGATTTACCCAGAATTGCATTAAAAATCGTATTTATCTTATTTCTCTAGTCATAGTTATGATATTGTGTCATGTATTTTGATTTTACCATGTTGTTTACCTTGGGAAAGATTAATACATATGGATTCTTTAATACACTTGTTATGTAGAGGTGGCTGTGCATATTTCACTCAACTCTCTCTCGTAAAAACTCCCTTACTCGCTCATTCATTCACTCACTCACTCCCTCACTCACTCCCTCATTCACTCACTCACTCCCTCCCTCACTCACTCACTCACTCACTCACTCACTCACTCACCCCTGAGTGCTTTTCACTCAGTCTATCCATGCACTGTTTTGTAACAGCTGCAAAGCTCTTCACTGTTACAACAGTTAGAATGCACATCCTTGTCTTTGGAAACATCTTTCTCTGTTTTCCAGAAAGAATCACTCCATGTGTTCTGCTGTTTAAAAAAAAAGTTTTACAATACCTTTTTCAGCCATCTCTGCCTCTCTCTCTCTTTATCTCTTTCTCTCTCTCTCTCTCTCTCTCTCTCTCTCTGTCTCTCTTTCTCTCTCTCTCTCTCATGTACACACACACACACACACACACACACACACACACACACACACTATCACACACGTATGTACTCACACTTGCGTTCCACACCCCTAAACACAAACACATGCATGTACGAGAGCATACATTCACATTCTGAGACACACGTAGTTCACAGGCCGTGAGATGTCCTCTCCCTGTGTGTGTGTGCATGTGTGTGTGTGTGTGTGTGTGTGTGTGTGCATGTGTGTGTGTGGTGCGCGCATTCTGCGGGTGTGTATTTAATCTACGCTCCTTACTGAAACCAAAGTGAATGAATATCAAATGCCGAGTTGAGCGAGTAGTCTGTGTGTGTGAGTGTGTGTGTGTGTGTGAGTGTGTGTGTGTGTGTGTGTGAGTGAGTGAGTCTGTGTGTGTGTGTGTGTGTGTGTGAGTGAGTGTGTGTGGTGTGTGTTGTGTGTGTGTGTGTGTGTGTGTGTGAGTGAGTGTGCGCGTGTGTGTGAGTGTGTGTGTGTGTGTGTAAGTGAGTGTGCGCGTGTGTGTACTTGCTAGCTTGCTAGATGACTTTAACACAGAGAGTGCGCGTCAGCAATGTGATTTCACCCCTTCGTCGTGGGTTATGTAAAGGTATTGTTGTAGCTGTCGCAGCTGTTGTTGAGGCCTTGGTGCAGCTCTCTGCAAGGCTCCTCGCAGTTTAATTACCAGATATCCATCACCTTTCGACGTAATCTCGTCTTGTTTGTTATTCTTTATGATTTAGATGGGGATTTAGATGGCTGTAAGACTAGGATGTTTACAGCCGTGCATTTACATGTTTATTTCAGCATGAGTACAATATGGGAGTCTGTATTTGTCTGTATTTGACAATGTGGACCTCCTGTGTTTGTGTGTGTGATTTATCACCCTTGGATTTGTCTAGAATCTCCCCTCCTGGCACTTCTCAGAGGTAGATGTGAGCTTCTCATGTAATTAGGTTATTTATCACTGCGAGGCTGTCTACTTTCAGTCGTGTGTGTGTGTGTGTGTGTGTGTGTGTGTGTGTGTGTGTGTGTAGCCTCAAGCAACCCACAATCAGAAACACATTGACTCTGTGGATTCTTAGGCACATCTTGAGAGTATTCTCTCCTCCCCCACCTCTCTCCTCTCTCTTCCCAACTCTCTCCTCCCCCCACCCCCACCTCTCTCCCTCCCCCCCTCCCTCCCCCCTGTCTTCCTGTGAGTGACGTGCGCACAAGAGTCCGTTTCCCAATCAGAGTGTTGTGTGACAGGAAGTGTGCGACACATCCAAGCTCCGCCAGTCATCTCCCGCGTCAGAACGCTTGCGATCAGGTTTCCCGATGACATAAAGGGTTCCCTAGGGTTAGGGTCATGGCTGATGCTGCGTGGGCCTGCGTCTGTTTGACGGGAAACACTGAGCTGCGTTCAGGAACAAGCCTCAGATCGCCAGCGTTTACTGTCAAACAGATTAAGATGCTGATGAAGTAGTATAGGAGTCGTGTGTCTGAACGTCTCCCATTGAGGAGGCTTACACAGATACTAGTGTGTGCGTGTGTGCATGTGCACGTGCATGCTTGTTTAAGTACGTGCACATATTCAGATACAAATTGGAAAGCATCCACATCTAGGCTTCAGGTCATTACTCAATGACCTGCCAATCAACTAGAATAGAGAGAAAACAATTCAGTGGCCACTGTTTGGACGGCACACATGATCAAAT
Source organism: Plecoglossus altivelis (assembly GCA_036571765.1). Taxonomy (NCBI): domain Eukaryota; kingdom Metazoa; phylum Chordata; class Actinopteri; order Osmeriformes; family Plecoglossidae; genus Plecoglossus; species Plecoglossus altivelis. The sequence continues at coordinate 3,792,571 of BROE01000022.1, forward strand.
GACCATTACAGTCGTTGTGTGTGTGTTCATGTGTGCGGGTGGGTGGCTCCGAAATTTTTAGGAGCTGTGTAAATATTTGAAGGAACATTCCATACATCATATTTTCCACTGTGCCGTGGAGCGATGCCTGGGCCTCATGTCCACTTCTGTTTTCCCTTCTTCTCTTACACGTTTCTGGCGGGAAGAACCTGACAGACAAGACACTGGACCTGCTGGTCACATGACACAGCTCAGCCAGTGGAACAGGAAGTGAAATCATCAGCTCTGATTAGGTACATTTATTATTTGGCCATAATGTTGTTGCCAAATGTTGAATATGATTGGATGTAAGTTTTTCGACTCAGGATTTGCAGCTTTGGGTTTCGGGTGTCTAGAATTCTGGAGTTTCTCATTCTCTAATTCTGCCTTTGAGGTTTTTACTCCAGTATCATGGTTTGGCAACCACATCCTAGAATCCTTGTATGTAAACCTTTCATCTCTGAAAGACTGGCTCCAGAACGGTGAACTGACGGTTTGATTCTACTAGAAACCTAGTCTCGTTCTAGAGCTCTGATGACCTGGGTTCTAAGTGTGGAACCATCAGCGCCCTTCAGCAGCAGGGCCAATGAAACCGACCGGTGGAAAACTGAGATGGAAAAAAACGGAATTCTTCTCGTTGTCTTCGCTTCAGGTCAGCTGATCTGTCCACTCCAAGTTGCAACTGCCAACGGTTTCTAACAGTTGACTCCTACTGACGACACAATGACAGAAGACGATTAGACACAAAACAGCCCTGAAGTGGTAACGCTGTTTATCCTGGTCTACTATTTGGTACAGTCTCGATATCCAGAATATGGTGTCAATCACCCATTATGTTGTTGGTTTGTGAGTGTGCATGCATACAATGATGTGGGTGTGTGTGATGTGTGTGTGTGATGTGTGTGATAGGTGTGTGTGTATGATAGGTGTGTGATAGGTGTGTGTGTATGATAGGTGTGTGATAGGTGTGTGTGTGATAGGTGGTGTGTGTGTGTGTGTGTGTGATAGGTGTGTGTGTGTGTGATAGGTGTGTGTGTGATAGGTGTGTGTGTGTGATAGGTGTGTGTGTGTTTGATAGGTGTGTGTGTGTGTGATAGGTGTGTGTGTCTGTGTTATGGTGGTGTGTTGCTAGGTGTGTGTGTGAATAGGTGTGTGTGTGTGATAGGTGTGTGTGTGTGTGATGGTGTGTGTGTGTGTTAGGTGTGTGTCTTGCTGCTCTACTTCTCCTACCAGCCCAGTGCAGTTTTCCGGCTGCGTGGCTCGCGTTGGCGATGGTGCCTGATGATGTGCTGAAAACCTGTAAAAGGGAGGAAGGGAACGACCAATCAGTGATGACTTCAACAGAACCAGCACGTCTGACCTATATTGTTCTCCCTCCCTCCCTCCCTCCATCCCTCCATCCCTCCCTCCCTCCCGGAGCAGAGGATGAGGGCTGGAGGGACCAGGGGAGGAAAGAATAATAAAAAGCGAGAAATGACACATTAGAATAGCGTAGGTGGAAGAGAAAGAGTGAAAAAGCATCATTCTGAGAAGGATCCTTCTAATGAGAAAAAAACTGGCTGAGGTGGGGGTGAGATAGGGTTGAGGCAGGGGTGAGACAGGGGTGAGGTAGGGGTGAACAGGCGGTTGAGAGTAGGGGTGAGAGCAGGGGTGGAGGCAGGGTGAGGCAGGGTGAGGTGGGGGGTGAGGCAGTGGTGAGACAGGGGTGAGGCACGGAGTGAGGTGGGGGTGAGACGGGGTGAGGCGGGGGTGAGGCAGGGGTGAGGTAGGGGGTGAGGTGGGGGTGATGCGGGGGTGAGGCAGGGGTGAGGCAGCCACCCTCCATAACCAGTAGTCTTCAGGGCCGACTCAGCTAATCTTGGTGTTTTCTGGCTGGGGTTTCATCCAAACATCAGAACTCTGTGGAGAGCTGAGAGGTTATCTGGAACTGACTGTCACGTCTGGCACCGGTCGTCAGGGGTCAAAGGTCAGGCGTGTCAAAGGTCAGTACGGGCTCAGGGGTCGCTGTGAGGCCAGTGGGTTATCGCAGAGAGATAGTTATGTTGATGCAAAACAGGTCTGATGCCTCCTGCAGACAGGTCATGAATCAAACACTCAAGGGAGAGTAGCACACAGAGAAGAACAAAGCTCGTGCAGAATCTCCATGACTGTTTGACACACAAGACACACAAGACACCAGTCTAAGACCAGTTTGATCCTGTTCCTGCCTTGGTGTGAAGGAGCTGTGAAAGTCTGTTGACTGGAGGTGCAGCGGGGTGTGAGGTGAGGTATTCTATTAATACCGAACTAGAAGGAGAAGGAGGAAGATGGTTAAAGAGGGAAGGAGGAGATAGGTAGATGGACAGATGGCTAGATGGACAAGAGGAATAATAATCAGGCAAGAAGAATAAGAAACAGTGAGTTAGATGGAACAGAGCCTGAAGCACTTGTTCTTTTCATTTCCCCTAAAAATAGATGTTTTGATCCAGGTTGTAAAAGAGATGAAGGAAGACATACCATAACACACATCTCTGTTTTATAGTTGTTGGTTTAGGCAGCATGAAGAGCTGGGATTGGCCTGCTAGTCGTTCTCCTGTCTGAGAGGCCACGCCCCCTCTGGCAGCTTGCCACTTCCTGTCTCGTGCAGTGACATGTGGGATTGAATTTCAGGATGGGAGCTTGTTTGCAACTAACACACACAGGCACACACGCTCACACACGCTCACACACAGCACACTTGCCGACATACGCCCTGTCTCGGAGGCCTGGACTTGGCAGTCCAGAGCAGACTGGATGCTCGGGTGTTCAGACCCAGACTAACACACACACACACACACACACACACACACACATACACACACACACACACACGTGTGCACACATTTTGGGCTTGATAGCTGTAAACATTGATGGATGGTTGTGGAGTTCAAAGACAGTTTTATAATGCTGTACAACGCGCACGTTTTTGTGCTGCGATGCCTTCTGCCAAAACATCACTTTCGGGGCCTGCGTGCGAGAGGTGGTCCATGAAGAAACCACATGTCACGTGTTTTTAGCATGTTCCAGCAGCAGGAACCAGGAGAACCCGGTTCGCGCTGCCCTGTGTCAGGGTGAAGCGGGTGAAACGTCTCCTGCTGTGAAACCTCTTCGACCCCTGAGCCCTGTTCACCAAGTCGGATTTGGAGGGAAAGATTAAAGGAGATTCGATTAAAGAAGAGTTCAGAAGAATAGAGAAGGGCATGGTGGAGAAGAATAGAGCAGAGTAGAATACAGTAGAGTTCAGTTGAGTAGAGTGTGACATAGCAGAGTAGAAAGCGCCTCAGGGATGGAAACATAAAGAGGTAGAGTCACTGTGAGGAAAAGAAAAAAGGAAAAAGGATAGAAAAGAGAGGGAAGAAAAGAGAGAGAGAGTCCACGCCGACCCACTTCTTCCCCAGAGAGAGAGGGAGAGAGGGAGAGAGGGAGACAGAGAGAGGGAGAGAGGGAGAGAGGGAGAGAGAAAAAGAAGGAGAGAGTTATAGTCAGTCGAGCACGTGGAGTGGGTGTGTCTGTCTCTCGTCAGGCCCCTCCCCTTCAGAGGTATAGATGCTGCAGCTGCAGCTGGCTGCAGAACACAAGCCTGTCCAGTGAGCTGTCCTAGTCCTGACATCCTGAGACCCAGAGAAGTAGACCAGCCACCAGCCTCTAGCCTGCAGACCATAGCAGACCAGACCACAGCAGACCACCACAGATCACCTGCAACAGCCAGCCAGTCAGATCTGAAAGAGCCCCTCGCCCTGTCCTAGCCTACAGCTCTGATCTAGATCTACTAGATCTAGATCTTCAGTCAGTCCAGTGACAAAGTCCAGTGCTCTAGTGTTGAAATCGTCCTCAAATCGTTCTGTTCACCTCGTTGGAGGACCTCATCTTCATCCAGGAGCTGCTTAGTTCAGAGGCATCTTCAGGCTTCAGAAAGGAGCTCCAGTTTAACACAGAGAGAGAAATCTTTCTAGAAGGTTTCCTGGTCAGTGTTGTGTCGCCTCGTCCCACCTCACCCGATCCCCTCCAGCGGATCTTTCCAGAACCATGCAGCGCCCCGACACCCTCCTCCTTGTCTGCCTCCTCGCAGGAACAGTCCTGACCAGCGGCCCCCCCACAGCCAGAAGGAGCAGAGGTAGGACACAGCTGTGTGTGAGTGTGTGAGTGTGTGTGAATGAGCGTGTGAGTGTGTGTGAGTGTGTGAGTGTGTGAGAGAGTGTGTGTGTGTGTGTGAGTGAGTGTGAGTGTGAGTGTGAGTGTGTGTGTGTGTGTGTGTGAGATTGAGTGTGTGTGTGTGTGTGTGTGAGAGAGTGTGTGAGTGCGTGTGAGTGTGTGAGTGAGTGTGAGTGTGTGTGAGTGTGTGTGAGTGTGTGTGAGAGTGTGTGTGAGAGTGTGTGTGTGAGTGTGTGAGTGTGTGAGTGTGAGTGTGTGTGTGTGTGAGATTGAGTGTGTGTGTGTGTGTGTGTGAGATTGAGTGTGTGTGTGTGTATGTGTGTGCTGAACAGCTTCAGCAGCAGGATTTCATAGTGCAAGAGGGCACCTCCATAAAATGTCAGCATGTACATTGTGTCACGTGTTTCTATCTATGTATATATACAGTATATATATATATATATATTAGGATTGTGTTGTCAGATGGTGTGTCAAGCGTCATGTAAGTAGGGGTGATATCTTTGGCACGGAGCAACAGTTTGTTGTGTCTATGTGCTCTGAAACACCAGAACCAAATGAGTCCGGAGGAACCAGTGTGAAATAGGTCGTAAGCACGCAGAATTCCAACAATGTTTGTAGCAAAATGTGTCTCAGGAAAGTCATTAAATGGCTTAGTGCTGTTTTCTGTGCAAGAGAACTCAATGTTTTCGTTCGTTGGCACGAAAGTCACTTCTGCTTTCATGGGCAGCTGCAGAGTGACTGTATGCTGAGGTTGCTATCTGGTAGCTCGTAGTAAACAAATTACGGAGATGATTGGAGATGACGTTGGCGATGATTGTTGCCTGCTAGTACATCCAGATGTTTCCCTGACCAGGACATGCAGGAAGAGGTGTATGTGGTCCAGGACGTTGGTTAACCAGTCACTCCTGGAGGTTAATGGCATAGCTGTGGGTTCTGTGGGCTGGAGTGGGCTTGTGAGAGACGGGTACTGTACCTTGGGCGTGTGTGTGAAGTGACTGCGGTCTGTCTACAGCAGTCAGAGATCTTCTCTGTTCTGAACCTGAGAGCTGCTTTCATGCTGTGTCTGCTAATGTACGTCCACATGCGTGGGTATTTACCTGAAATGATGTGGAGAGCTGAGGTGAGGAGAGGACAGGGGAGGAGAGGAGAGGAGAGGAGAGGAGAAGAGGGGGGAGGGCATGGGTGAGAGGAGATGAGAGAAGGGGAGGGGAGAGAGGCGGGGAGGTGTGGAGAGGCGGGGAGAGGGGAGGGAAGGGGTGAGAGGAGAAAAGATGAGGGGAGGGGAAGAGGGGAGAGGGGAGGGGATGGGATGGGAGGGGAGAAGTGAGGAGAGGAGAGGGGAGGGGACGAGAGGAGAGCAGGGGACGGGAGGGGAGGGGGGGAGAAGAGGGGTGAGGAGTGGCACACTGGTGTAGAGAGAAGTCTTTCTCTCACAATATGAGAGGACAACGGTCAGAGTTTTACCCTCTCTGTTATAACTTTCCCAGAAGGTTCTATCGTATAACAAGTAGGATAATGCTGCTATTGACTTTTATATTTGTATAATTGGCCCCTTTAAATGTTGTCCAAAAATTGTTTATGAGAAGGGAAATCCAGTGAAATGTTGCAGAGTTTGCATTATCCTGGCAACGTCCCTGTCTCCTCTCTCTCCTCTCTCTCTCTCTTCATCTCTTTTTCTCTCACTTTCTTTTACAAACATGTCATAAAAGAGGCAATAAACTGTATCCCGTTCGAACCCCAGCCCAGCCCTAGTTGGCTCTGAGACGTCCTCTGATTAGGATTCTCATGACAGATGTGGAAAGCTGCTTTTTCCACCAGCCTCTGCCATATTCTCACTAGCGCACATACACTCCTCCAAACACACACTCTCACCTATCCATACACACACACACACACACACATACACACACCCCTGTCCACACAATCAAATGTCCACACACACACCAATTCACACACTCATACACACACCTGCCCCCCCTCCCCACACACACACCACTGTCCACACAATCACCTGTTCACACACACACCAATTCACACACTCATACACACACCTGCTCCCCCCTCACACACACACACACACACACACACACACACACACACACACACACACACACACACACACAGACACAGACCTGGTAAAAGCCCAGTCAGGTCTGGTCTGAGGACAGCTGCTCTCTGTGGAGTTCTGGCTCAGATCTTAGCTCACCTGGACGCTGCAGTGGAAGAGCTGCTGTTCCCCTCTGCTGTTCTGTTGGGTTCCTGTCTCAGGAGAACAGGCCAGGGTTCTCTTGATCTTGTGTTCCTCCTCCATGAAATGGACATGTGAGGTCACAAGACCCAGCCACTCATCTTGAAAAGCTCACGTGTCAGATTCTTGCCATGGGTTTTCCATCCGAACCAGGCCAACACATAGACGAACTCACAGGGGTCCCCCCCTCTCATACGGATGTTTTGGCCCAGGAGGAGGACTGGAGCAGGGAAGAGATGGAGGGATGTCTCCAGGACAACAGAGGACAGGCGTGATGGATGATGTGAAATGAGATCGAGTGATGGAGTGGGAACGACTGGGCAGGAGGGGATGGAAGGGATGGAAGAGAAGGAAAGGCAGGAGGAAGAGAGGGAAAGATGGAGTTATGCCACCGGAGAGGGGATGCAGCTGGAGTCTACTAAGCCCATGGCATTATCCCCTGACAGGGGGAGATAACATGTGGGAGCACAGGGACCAGCATGGAGCTCCTACAGGGAGGAGCGTGGGAGATTACCCCCCAGGAACGGCCCACAGCAGCTGGGCTGCTCTGCAAGGCTGCTCCCCTGCTGAGAACCTGGACCATGGCAAAGAGAACGACTTGCGAGAAAGCCAATACCGTTCATCTGACTGACGACGGTTCTGTTGAATTGGACTCTTCTTCATCGAGCCGAAAATGTGACTGAGGGGAAGAAAGGAATTCGTTCCCTGCAACACCACCTTTCCTCTCCACCTCTTCACCTCATCCCTCCATCTTCCCCCCTAGCGTGGAGGGTAACCCGTTTACTGAGCTCCGCAAAATCACCTTAATCCTCCACAACTCACACCTGTGTGTGTGGTTGTTGAGGTTGTTTGCTTGTGTGCCTGCTTGGGTGTGTGTGTGCGTGCTCATGTACTCCAAGCGCGTCATTGGAAGTATGCATGTAGCCTAATCAATTTACGACGCGCTTGTCCAATAAATCACGTTGATATGCCAGCTTTGTGGACAGCAGAGGAAGATAGTGGTCACAGTCCATAGACAGACAAGGAGATTTTCCACACTCACTGCAGTTCAAAGAGAAACATGTCTTTCTCACAGCAGAGCCAAGTTTTGGAGCCTCTCTCTGATATTAGGATTTTGTTGCCTTGTTCCAAGTCAATGGATAGACATGATGATACAGCACTGATACCCTGAGAACTGGAGGGTCTCTCTCGTTGCTCCAGAGAAAGAGAGGAAAGGGGGAGGAGAGACAGATGGGGAACAAGCCGCCAAGGAGAGATAGAATGACCGATCAAAAGTAAATGAACAAGTGACACACACCAGTGTGTCAAATCTCTCATCTTCTCTCCTGTCCTATCCTGTGCTCTCCTCCTCTCCTCTCCTTTTCCCTATTCTCCTCTTTCCTCCTCTCCCCTCCTTTTCCCTCTTCTCCTCTCTCCTCCTCTCCTCTTCCCTCCTCTTTTCCTCTCCTCTTCCTTCCCCTCATCCAGTTTAGTGTTTACACTCAGGCAATCCAATGGAAGGTGGTTAGTCTTCCACCCACCAGTTCTAGAGCCACCCCAGTGCTCCCTCTTCTCCCTGCTCTGAGTTCTAGAGACGAGGAGGTCCAGACTGGCTGCTTCCAGGTGTTCTGGATTGTTCTGTTCGGCTTTCATTTAGCAGCTGGGAAATCAATTTCAAGGAAAGAGAGACGCGAGTTTACACGCACACACCAACAAATACTCATGTGACCACACGCACACACACACACGTATACTTTAACATAGATTTAGCCCCCGGCCGTCAAAGTAATAACACTCAGATGGCTTTTGCGAAACAGATGATTTATTATGTGTGTGTGTGTTGCATAATTAAACACATGGAGCGTTGGACTCTGGTGAGAACAGAGAGTGAAACACAGATTTCCTTATCAGCGTGTGAAGATGACATTTAAATTTGATCATGAAGAAATGTGCCCTCGAGCCAGACTCACACATCACTGTTCAACTGATCCAGGCTGACTATGTGTTGCCTTTAAAGACATTCATCATGCTGAAGGGGCAGTTCAGGAATCCACCAGCTAAGAGCAGTTCAGCATCACTGTTTGTTGTTTACAAACAACTTGTCAGTCTATATCAGGTCCACACATAGAGCCTGGCAAAAGTGATGAGCATGGTTCCTAGAATGGCCCTGGGTAACTCGTGGTTACCTTTGTGTGTGTGTGTGTTTGTGTGTGTGTGTGTGTGTGTGTGTGGGTGGGTGGGTGTATGGGTGTATGCAGGAGTCCTTGTGTGTGTGTGTGTGTGTGTGTGTGTGTGTGTGTGTGTGTGCGTGTGTGTGTGTGCTGGGAGGTTCCAGACAACCAGAACTTGGCACTAGCCTAATGTTTTCAACTCGGCTGCTCTATCTCCCGTCGTCATGGAGATGCAGAACATTTGAGTCTCAACTTCTTGGCATCTCTGAAGTTGTTCTTGATTCATTTGAAATCGCCACACATTCTTCTCCCGACGCTTATGACCTCCATCCCTCATGGACTTACCACTAAACGGCCACATGCAGGCCATGTAAGTCTCTAGTCTAATCTGGGCCTGAAGCGGTTGTCTTCTCTGTTGATGGATGATGGGTCTATTGACGCTCCTAATTTGTAACCTTACTCATTTTCCTGTGGAAAAGACTGATAAGGTGGATGGATCCTGATTTGTGAAGGCTGTGTGGTTGGGCTTCGGTCCTGCCTGGGATGAAGCCAAATGCCTTGCTTGTTTTGGAGTTAATAAAAAGCTCTTGCTAGAAGCCAGCAGTTTCCTAACAGATTGTAGGCAACCCTCCCATCCATTTTTTTTGTCATTCTCAAGCCAAGAACTCCTATTGTTTCTATCGGAAATATTGAAGGAGATACCAAACAAGTTCCTTTTTCTTCGAGAAGCACAGCTGGTGATGAATCCTGGGCTAGGACCCAAGAACCTTCCTTGGGTTTCCCCTAAGATCTAAGACATCTTTCTCTGGGGACTATTTCTTCTGAAGTTGTTGTTATTCCGCATCCAACCGTTTTTATCTGAACGCCGTCGATCGCTGTTTATCAATAATAGATTTTTTTTGTTTTGTCTTTACGAAGCGGGAGATGACATATTTCCTGAATGCGTAAACGCTGCCAAAACAAAGAGACGTTTCGAGAGTCTTGAAGATCATGTTCGTAACGTTTCCACTCCAAGATGATTTAGTTACCGCGGTATGCAAAGCCCACCAGCTTTCTTTTTTTACATCCAAAACCTACATGTTTGTGTAGGATTGTGTCTGTCTAACTCGGCACGTGTTTACTTTACAAACCCTGTTTCATCCATTTAGACTGCTTCAGCCAGCAAGTGATTGTTGTAGATCTGGAATTGTAGATCCGAGGTTTGTGTTGTAGTTGTAGCGTTGTATATTTGCGTTCCTGCACGTGTTTAAGTTAGAATAAATATAAGCTTGAATTCTCGTCATCTCTGGGAGCAACGTTCGGGCAGTAAAAAAAAAACACGCGCCAACCTCGTTTCCACAAACGCGGCGTGCAAATGGAACAGCGTGCGTGACCCTTTTACGAAGCGTGACATAAACAACAGAATAGTCTATTAAAGAAGGCTCAACACCCAAATAAGTACCCTATAAAGCAACATTACAGGGTACTTTTGAACTAATTATCCTTCTCTGTACAATCACTATTATTCACCGTGTGGAACTGCACTCGTGTGCGATGGAGAGATGGTCAGAGCCGAAACAGCCATATAAACAGTGACACCCTCAGGGAGAGAAAGCAAGACAGAGATGGAGAGAATATGTGAAAAAAGAGAAACTCAGCCTTGGTAATACTCTCCCCCCCATCTACCCCCCCCCCTCCCTTGCAGTGAGGCGTCAGAACATGAAGGTGCGGATCAACGCCACGGGCGACACCATCGTCATGAAGTTCGTGCGTCCCAACGAGGAAACCAAGCTGGAGGGTTACATCCTTGGCTACGGCAGCAGCATGTTCTCCAAACAGTTCATCCAGCTGCCGGAGAACGGCCTGCCCTATGAGACCGAGATTGGTGAGCTGTGTGTGCGTGTGTGTGTGTTACAAAGTGGAGATTTTTAAATGGGTCTGTTTGTGTATTCATATGACTTATAGCCTTGCTGGGAGAGATATTGGTGTTGCAGATGAACAATTTCCAGGGAACTGCGGTGCACATGTTTTATTTTGTTGTTTTAGTCATGGACTGAATTAACATCCTGTACGCTCACAAAACCACAAATGTGGATCTGAAAACTACAGCTTTACTCCTCTACCAACCCTCCACTACCGTAACTCTCCTACTACTCCTTAACTACATCCCATCTCTACCTTCTCACCTGCCCTACACAACCCTCCACTACCGTAACTCTCCTACTACTCCTTAACTACATCCCATCTCTACCTTCTCACCCGCCCTGAACAACCCTCCACCATCCTGGCTTCCATTGACAAGTCAATGATCTGGTCGCTCTCTAATCTAACCCAGACGCTTTTGCCTACCACAGAATCCCCTCCCTCCTCCCCCTCGAGTCGCTCTGCTGAAGTAAGAAGGGTGCTCACCCTTCCCCCTCTCTCCCCCCTTCCTCCTTGAACAGACGCTGAACCCAAATACCTGATTGCGGTCCAGCCCATCCCAGTCAACGATGTCAAGAAACAATGTACTGGTAAGGGAGACCATTCATCCATATGTGCATCTATCTATCTATCTATCTATCTATCATCTAGCCATACATCTATTTATCCATCCATGCATCCATCTATGCATCCATCCATACATCCACACACCCAGTTAATATGTAGTCCAGTAACATGAGTGTGATGCTGGTGTCTCCAGGGAAGGTGAATCTGGAGAAGCCCTTGCACCTGGTGCTGGGCTCTGTAAGCCCCACCTCAGTGCTGCTGTCCTGGGGAACCATCCTCAAGACCCCCTACGAGGGCAACATCATGAGCGACTGTCTGGAGGACGGGTGAGTCCGCCCACGACACACACACACACACACACACACACACACACACACACACACACACACACACACACATTGGGAGGCAAATGCAGGCACACGCACAAACACTCTCCTAATATCCAACCCTCATAAAATCCCATATTGATTCCCTGCAGAGAGAGTTACTTTGGAAAAGCCTTTGGAAAAGCTTGACCGCAGAGTGCTTAAGTCTGACTGTCCAAAGCCCTATTTGGCTTCACAAACTCTTTAATGTCAGCCCCCACGGAACCCTGCTAAACTATGTAACCGTGGAACTGGTCGCCACGCTGTCGCCACGGTGACAGAGGAGTAACGGGCCTGTGCTTTCCATCATCTGAGGGAATGTGCTGATGCTGTTCCTTTGTTGCCATAGCGTCTCACTCAGTTTGTTTGGTTCCAACGGTTCCAACTGGAATCAAAAGAAACGTTTTCGACTTCGAATGACTTACATCTGACGAAAACCTGACTTTCATTCAAAGTTCGCGTTGCCCTTTTAACAAAGCAACGACACAAACATGCTTCACGCAGGCCCAGACATCATCATGAATCCCCAACCTGATGTCTAAGACGGTTCTCCTACTCTGACACAGTCACTACACGGTACGGTACCGTGAGAGGAACAGAAAATGGACCTACCAGACCTGCCCCACCAGCGACACCGTGATCGACAACCTCAAGCCCAACACGGCCTACGAGTTTGGGGTGAGGCCCAATGCTGAGGACCGCAGTGGAGGGTGGAGCAAGCCTGTCATCCACAGCACCAACATGGGAGGTACGTCACCTAAATGAGTCCCTGCTAAAAGGGAGTCAAACATCACATCCGTGTCTATTATTGGTTCCCTCTTGCATAAAACAGTCGGGTAACTTCAGCTTCAACTTCAACTTCTTGCTAAACTTTGGGATGGGCATCGGTCAATGTATGTGATTCATCAAATGAGTTCCATTGTCCTGTTTGGTAAGGTCTTGCTTGTCTTTGCAGAGAGAGCCATGCAGAAACCTTACAAGCCTGTAAAACCAGTGGTATGTCTTTGAAACCATTTCTACATTTTGGTTGGGAAAACAACTTGGAATGTCATTGGAAACTGTACTTCTGTCAGTTCGTGGCAGATCGTGGCCAAGAGATGGTAGCAAAAAGGTTGTCAACAAACAGCAGAGTCCTTCTAGTGAAGAGGCAAGCAGAGTTTGCTGAGTGTATAACGTGCAGACGAGAGTCTGCAGAGAGCCTTAGCTAGTGTGGTCTGGTTTAAGGACCGCTTGGAGAGCTTTATTTCCACTCAGGGCCAGTGTGGAAACATCTCCACTGCAGCCAGACACAGAGCTGGCCAAGCCCACACTTCAGCCAAGATGGCGCACAAAGCCAGGAAGAGAAAGAAGAGATGAGGAGAGTTGGAGAGCTGGGGACAGGGGAGACGAGGAGAGGGGCTGAGAGGAGGGGAGGGGAGAGAAGCTGAGAGGAGAGGAGGGGAGATGAGGAGAGGGGCTGAGAGGAGGGGAGAGGAGGAGAGGGGCTGAGAGGAGGGGAGAGGAGGGGAGATGAGGAGAGGGGCTGAGAGAAGAGGAGGGGAGAGAAGCTGAGAGGAGAGGAGGGGAGATGAGGAGAGGAGAGGGGCTGAGAGGAGAGGAGGGGAGAGAAGCTGAGAGGAGAGGAAGGAGGCTGAGAGAGGAGGGGCTCTGAGAGGAGGTGCAAGAGGAGAGGAGGGGAGAGGGGCCGAGTGGAGAGGAGGGGAGACAAGGAGAGGGGCCAAGAGGAGAGGAGGGGAGACGAGGAGAGGGGCCGAGAGGAGAGGAAGGTGGAGGGTGGAGACTTCTTGGCTCAGGGTTCCTGGCTGTGCTTGTCTGCTGGGTCCGTCGCCTCACAAGCCTGCGGCCCTGAGCTCTCGTAAGCGACCACAGCTGCAGTGCTCTGCCACAACGCTGGCACTTCCTGATACAGGCAGTCTGAGCTGCGAGCTTCCCACCGGACAGCTAGGTCTCAACAAGGAGCAGAGGACAAGGGGGTTATGTAACCAAGGAAGAAAAAGAGGGAGGAAGCGGGGGGTGGAGAGAGAGAAGGAGAGAGCGAGAAGGAGAGAGCAAGAGAGGAAGAGGAGAAAAGAGGGAGAGACGGAGATGGAGCGTGGGAGAGAGAATATCAAGATTTCAGTGTAAAATCTGTCCATCATGGCTGAAACTGACTCTCTCCCTTCCCTCCTCTCAGAAACCCATCATGGCCGGTCCTCATGTCTTCTTCCCCCCTCGCCACGGTAAGCCACTAACGCCTCTCAACCTTGCCTGTGGTCAAACTCACTGAACCTTGGTTTTCGTACATCAGCAGAGATTTTACACGACAAGCGTGATTTATCGCTGGCAGCAGAAGTCTGTTTCAGCTCTTCATTGTGAACCCTGGTTCAGGTCTTGGTGCTTGGAGGAATTTTAACTGGCGTTTGGATTTATCACTCTGCAGACATGACTGCTTCAGACGTCAAATACTGCGAGATCAGCTCCCAATCTCTGCTATCCTAACGTCTAGGTATCCTCTTTGTCTAGGTGAAGAGAGCTCCGATTCCCTAACCCCGCTCTTTGCTCTATGCGGAGAGAGGAGATTCAACATCTGTTTTACTACGGGAATGTGTGAAATAGTGTGTACATTTACCATCATTTCTGACTCACAACTCTTAGGACCATTGAAGGACCCTCTCATTGTTCTCCTCACACACCGGTACACTCCGAAGAGGCATCTTCACCCTGAGTGAAACAATACTTCCTGGTTTTTTTCAGAATGCTCCAGAAAAGGAATGAATTAGCAGCTGCGGTTAATCGCTTCCTTTGACGTCTTGTCTCCCTCTGTCCTCCCCCTCTCCCCCTGTCCTCCCCCTGTCCTCCCCCTCTCCCCCTGTCCTCCCCCTCTCCCTCTGTCCTCCCCCTCTCCCTCTGTCCTGCCCCTCTCCCTCTGTCCTCCCCCTCTCCCCCTGTCCTCCCCTCTCCCTCTGTCCTCCCCCTCTCCATCTGTCCTCCCCAGTTCTTCATAACAGGACCCAGGGCAGACAGCCCCAGCTTCTCCGCCATCCTCTGTCCCCCAGGACAACCCTCGGTAAAGATGCCTTAAATAACACTTGACCTGCCGTGACCTTTGACATCTTTACCCAGACACAGGAAGTTGTTCCTGGTCAGATAAACATCTAGTTTGACCTCCGACCTCTTCTCTGTCTTTTCTCCTCGTTCTTTTCTTCTTCTTTTCCTCAGGGTAGCTTCATTGACTGATGATTTCACATCCCTCGCAGGGTTTAGGTGACATTGTTCTGGAAGCCCTTTTCTGACACGTCTCAATATCACGTTATGTTCCTCAGCTGCACCAAACGTCACTAGAACCCACTTCCTGCCCACTCCTGGACCCACAATGCCTCTGGCCACCCATCAGCCAATCGGTAAACAGCGAGACAGAGTAACCCTAATGCGATAGGCTGTAAGCTTGGCTGTGTCCAATCACAGGCTGGTGAAGGTTTCGAAATCAGACTGTCCTTGTTTGTAATTGGCTGCATGTGCTCCATTGGCATGACATCGCTAAGTGAGCCCTTTGGAACCCAGACATGTGATCAGACCATGTGGGCCTGGCGTCCATGGAGGTAGGTTGCCATGCCAGCATGATTGGCAGGTTGGCAGATGGTTGAAGGTTCAAGGTGTTCACATCCAGACCTACAGATTCGCAGCATTCAGTTTTAACACTTCGGAGGGATTTGGTTCCACTTAGATCAAATAGTCAAATGATTGACTTGCATTGTGATTTTTCTGACGGCTCCATAGTTAGATATATATATATACTTATATTATTCATGCAGGTCATGAATGCTCCAGCCACTTTTAACAATTTGAGCCAATAAGATGGGTAGGAGCATGATAGGTGGGAGGGCAGATAAGGGGTCGCAGGGTTTTGGAGGCTGGATGTGAACATGCTGCACCAACCACATGCCTGCACCATAGGAGGATACCCTTTGACTTTCCTGAGCGGGAAGCATAGATGGAGCTTGTTCACACCAATGCCTTTCAGATTAGTCACAAGCTTAACAGATTGGTGGCCAGCATCTTTCTCTTCCTCACTCTGTCTGTCTCTGTCCTTAGTCAATCATTTCTTTAACCATTTATACCTGTGTCTATCTATCTATCTATCTATCTATTCATCTATTCATCTATCCATTCATCCATCCTGCCATAGACTTCTTCACATTTCCAGTTTCCAGTGTTTCACCATGTCAGTGTAGTTCCTTCAGTGTTCCTCCCTTGGTCAGACTGTCAGCTGATCTCTCTTCTCTCCTGTCTCCACATGTCCGTCCACCCAGGTGCTTGGCCAGCTCTCTGACACAGCAGTCACAGTCAGCATGCCCAGTCTGCACGTCACAGACCCACAGCCATCTCTCTCTGTCTGTCTCTCTCTCTCTGTCTCTCTGTGTCTGTCTTTCTCTCTCTGTCTCTCTGTGTCTCTCTCTGTCTCTGTCTGTCTGTCTGTCTGTCCGTCTGTCTGTGTCTCTCTCTGTCTATCTCTCTGTCTCTGACTGTCTGTCTGTCTGTCTGTCCGTCTGTCTGTGTCTCTCTCTGTCTTTCTGTCTGTCTCTCTGTGTCTCTGTCTGTCTTTGTCTCTCTCTCTCCTACAGAACCGAACATACACAGAACCTTCCTTATTCCCTTCTCACCAGTACGCTCTCTGTTCTTGGTCTTGTTGCCCTCTTCCACCTCTGCCTTTCCTCCCCTCTCCACAGAGCTTCCCTCTAGGCCCCGCCCCTTCAGGAAGTAGGCAGAAAACAGTATGTCCCCCATAAAAATTACGGTTGCATAATCTCCCTACCTGCACTCTAAATCTGTTATGTAACTGAACTCCACAGAATCCGGGCCTTGTTGCCCAGGCTGACAGGAGATGGCAGAAACATTACTCGGACATAAAAATAAGCGGTACACCCAGCTGGTATATTCTCTCTCTCTCTCTCTCTCTCTCTCTCTCTCTCTGTATGAGCGGGGCAGGCAAGCTGAGGTAAGGTGAGGCACCTGATGGGATTGAACAATCAATCACGGATGGCCTCGTAGTCGTTAAATTCCCACGCCAGAGATCAGTCAGGTCCCATTAAAACCTCACTGCTCCCAGCTCCCTCTTGGCCCGGCCCGATGGATTTGAACGGCTGTCATTCCTGGGCCCTGGTAGCGCTGTCTGTGTAGTAACACGGTTGTTACAGTGCAAGCAGCTCCATATGGACTCTTGGCCTTTGAAATCAGAAGCTCTTTTCTCAGCCTCGTGCCAGGTAGAGGCCCTTCTTTGAACTGGGGAGTTGAGGCTAAGGTGGGCTGGGTCAGTCCTGACATGAACAGCTGTGGAGAACTTTGGCTGTTCTCGTCTTGACGGTTCCCCGTCGTGTTTCTTTCTATTCTTTCTATTATTGTCACACCCCTAATCTTCCATCTGTTGGTTCCTTCTACTTCATCTGTTTCTGCCTTTCTTCATTTCTTCATTTCGGTATTATAATCTATATTTCTCTCTCCTAGACAATGTGATTCTTCTTCTGTGGTGTGAAGATTTTCTTCCCTTCTCTTTTTCACTACAGGAAGTGTAGACCGGTCTAGATCTGGCCCGTCCCCCTCTGTGGAGATCCTCCCAGCCTCCCACCAGCCTACACAAACCCCCATCGCCCTGCCCACACCTATCATCAAACACCAGAACCAGTCCAGGCCCAGGCCCAGAACTAGACCCCAGCCTCAGCCTAGTCCTCAGCCCCAGACACATGCAAAACCACAACCCTTTCCACAGCCTGAACCCCAACATAAACACAGGGAACAACCCCAACCCCAGCCCCAAACCCAGCCTCAGCCTCAGCCCCAGCCTCAGTCTGTGGCCAAGCCCCATCCCCAGCCTCAGCCCCAGTCCCATCACCAGCCCCAGTCCCAGCCTCAGTCCCAGTCCCAGCCTCAGTCCCAGCCTCAGTCCCAGTCTGTGGCCAAGCCCCAGCCTAAGCCCCAGCCCCAGCCTCAGTCTGTGGCCAAGCCCCATCCCCAGCCTCAGCCCCAGTCTCACTCCCGGCCTCAGTCCCAGCCTCAGCCTCAGCCCCAGCCTCAGCCTCAGCCTCAGCCCCAGTCCCATCCCCAGCCCCAGCCCCAGCCTCAGCCCCAGTCTCAGCCTCAGTCCCAGCCTCTGCCTCAGTCCCAGCCCCAGTCTCGATCAGAGCCTCCATCCCAACCTCAGACCCAGCCTCACTTACTGTCCCAGCCTCAGCCCCGGCCTCAGTCCAAACCTCATCCAAGTAGTGTCCTCCTGAAAGTAGGAGTCCCAACCGGTAAAGATTACATTATCCCCTATTATCCTTAGAGACATATAAATCAATGCTACAACTTCAACTCCATTATCGTTAGTAAAAGGAAATGCTTTCCACACAGCTCCCAGCACACCTGTGGTGGGCAAGCCTCTTCCAAGACCCGCCCTCGCCTCAGAAAGGGCCAATAGTATCAACCAGCAGGGTAACCATGTTATTATTCTGCCCAAATATCATCCAATCACCTCATTGGTCATCCATCCACATGAAAACTCCCATTGGTCATCTGAGCTGCCCATCAATCCCTGGATGACCTTCTGTTCTCACCTCCACCAGCACCCTCATCATCTTATCCTCCGCAGGGCTGTGCATCACCTCTTCCCACATTTCACTGGAACACACCACCTCCCCTCCAAAACCTCCATCCCTCTTCTTTGCCTCCACCACCAGGCTGCCCTGTTCACCCCACCCTTCCCCTCCCCACCTTCGCTTCCTCTCTCTCTCTCCACACTTCCTCACCTCCTTTCCACGCCAACTTCCGTCCCTCCATTCCTCTGCTATCTCTCAATGCTGTCCATCCTCTCATCCAGCTAGGATCTGGAATTTGGACATCCACCACCCTGTTTTCTCTAACTCCACCCCCTCCCACTCCACCCCTCCTCCTTCTCTCTCTGCCCATCTAGGGACACGTCACCTGAGGCCTTCTCCGGACACCGTGCCTCGCTCCCCCTCGGGGTCCTCTGTCCCTGTGGCGAGCAGGAACGCCACCTCGCTGCCTCGCAGGCGTGTGTTTGTCCCCTCCAGCCCTAACGTCGCCCGGCCCCTCTCCCCACCCGGGGCTGCTGCCAACAACCCTCTCTCCTCCAGCTCTCCTGGGGGTAACCGAGTACTACTCTTCCTTTATCCTTTAATCCTCTCTCTCTCTTCTCAGCAATACTACCTCAGAGCAATGGAGCAAGTCTGGACACACACGAACACACACACATTAGACCAGGCGGCATGGAGTTTTCATTCATGGCAGGGTTACCTGATGTGAAACGCAAAGTTTTCACCGTTTTTTTTAAATCTCAGAGAACTTGTGTCCAGAAAGGACCGTATGCGAGTTTGTGTGGGTCTGTCATGGTCCAAGTCCCTGGATCATTCGGCACCGACTCCTCTGTCCCTTTCTGAAAGGACCAGCTGTTCCTTCCCTCCTCCACCGCCCCCCTTGCGCGTCTGTCCGTCCGTCTGTCACGCTCTTCCACACGTGCTTCGGGAAGCGTTCCTCCTTGGCGTGCGCTTCACGCTCAGCCTCGAGGAACACGCCGGAGCCTTCAGGGGTTAGGGTCGTTAAACGTGATTTACGTTCCCGAGGGACGGCTAGCTGCCCAGGGCTCTGGACGTCCATCGGCCAGGACACACACTGCATTTACACCGTCCAAGCCAAGCCAAGCAGCGGGCAGGGCCAGATACACCACCACAACCTGCCACACACACACACACACACACACACACATATGCTCAGTGAAAGACAGAAATGAAGAAAAATGAAAGGGAAAGGCAGAATAACAGAAAAGTCGTAAAAAGGATTAACAACATGAGAAAGATAGACAGCTTTTGAGTCATGCCAGACTTGTCTGTTTGCATGCCCAAGAGGATTCAAACTGTTGCAAACAACAGACTTTTACCTCGGTACCCTTAGAAGTTGTAAACCAGACTTTGAAAAAATAGAATTGAGGTTCTCAATATCGAGACGTTTAGTCTGCCCCTGAAGGAACAGAGGTCTCATTTTGGGGACGTGGATGAAAGATCCACTCTGAAGTCGGTTTACAACCAGCCACCCTCTCTGTCATCCTGTTGTGTTCTTAGCGTGTTCTTGACGTGTTAACGAGGCGTGCCGGCATGTTTAACGAGTCCTCTCCTCCTTCTACAGCAGACGGGGAGCATCATAAGGGCCTTGGTCTGCCTAAGCCAGTGGTGTGGCCCCGACCTAGACCTATGGGTAACAGAGACCTTTCTTTCCCAGTGTCTATCACACTAACCTGTCTCCACACCCATTCATGCTCTGTGATTTGGCAGCTAAAACCGTCCATCACTTTAATTGTCCAACCCTGGTTCGTGTCTGTCATTGTGGGTGGAGTCAACCTGCTTGTGTCATTGTGTCCATCATGTTCCATCATGTTTGGTTGAGAGCACGACTGAGATTGAAACGGAAACCCTTGGTACTTCTGCCAAGCAAGATTTACATGTACAGCCAATTAGGATCTGCCAATCACATCTGAGCTTGTGATTGGCCCGTACGCCAATGTGTCCCTCCCCCTGGTCTGTAGAAGGGGCCCTGGTTCAGTCTCAGTCACAGCTGGTATGTGTTAATCCTGGAAACTGGGACAGTTTCAGAGGTCTTCAAGGAGCCGCAAGGCTGACTGGAAGCAACTCTACAGCATAGAGAATGATCCTTTTGTTTCTGTCTGCCCGTGCACACACACACACACACACACACACACACAGACACACACACAGACACACACACACACACACAGACACACTTGCACACTGCCCTCACATGTTACGCTAACTACCAAACCTCAAATGTAAATTGAACTACTACTGGACAATTCTAAATCAGCTGCATCGCGTGATTGGACGGAGTAAACCTATGGTTGATTAACATCACTCTGGTTCACTTTGCTGGCCATCTACGCGATGACACTTCATGTCTCGTCTTGGTTTTGTCTGTGTCCTTGGTTTTGTCCCACAGACCTCCTCAAGCAAAAAGCCTGCCTTATGTTCTTCCATGCTTCACTTTTCTACATGTTATCCATCCCGCTGATTCTCTCGTGCTGTCTTGACTGCCACTCGTCTCCGTTGTGTCTGAACGTGAGCGCAGAACTGTCTGTTTAGCAGGAAGAAGACGGAGAGGGTAGATTCGGTGGCCGTTCCTGCCCACAGTCGGGTCTTTTCGTTGCGTGCAGCTGGATGACGGTGACAATGTTGAGCCGTGCTGTGTGACTCTTGGCTAGCCCGACGTGTTTGGACTGGAGAGTTTTCTCGGTGTCTCGCCGGCTAGCGAGGGCTGTGATGTTGTGCGGCGTTAAGGCAGCGTCCAGGGCTCTTACCTCCAAGGGGAACTTAACTGCGGATGGTTCTACGGAGCATGAGAGCCATGAAGTCGAGCTAAAATCAGATCCTGTTTGTGATGGCAATCTGAAGCGGGTCCTACATGACCGTGAAGTCGTTAAAGACAAAGTTAAATGAACTCGCTAATGAGTGACAGCATCTTTTGGTCTTTAAAGTAGAAAAGCGAGGAGGATATATTTAGTGTTATTTGTTCTTATTACATTATTGCTGAGAATCCCGGTGGTTATCCTCACAGCTTGCGAAAGACTTTACATCCTGTCGCTAACGTGAAAAGGTCAGTTTGACGGTAAAACTTAGTTGATTCTCCTGATTCCAGGTCCTGTTTTTTAACGGTAGCCTTTTTGGAAGGAGAACAATAGTGTGTTTGTTAAGAATTTGGCCACAGTTGGTCCCCGGTATTAATTGAAACCAGGTTTCTGACTTTTCCTTGAGAAGATATAAGAACTCGTGTTAAAATGTTATACGGTCTTTTTACTCTCCTCTTAGAATCCTTGTGTAGTTTTATTTAGTTTCATCCCTCCATTGTTATTCTTCGGTTAGATTTTTTTTTTTTTACAGGTTTTGGTTACGGTCTTATGTTTCGAAGGTTATTAGAAGTTGACGTGGTCTGTGTTAGTCATTGAGTGGGCCTGTTTGCAGCAGGGGGGGGTGGAAATAGTCGAGAGACATATCAACATTTTAAGATCCAATCTTCCAGGCTTTTACCACTTCTTAGCCCCTGCTCCAGTTGGAACCGTGCCAACGTTTCTCTGCCATGTCATCAACCCTACCTGTTTCCCGTCTCTCATTAAACCTCCTTGCTGTGTCCTCTCCCTCCTTCATCTTCTCCGGAGTCTCACGCCACTCGTACACGCCACTCGTCCACGCCACTCGTACACGCCACTCGTCCACGCCACTCGTCCACGCCACTTGTCCACGCCACTCGTCCACGCCACCTTTGTCCTCCGTCAGCGGCGTCGGTGCTCTCAGTTTCACGGCGGCAAGCGCCATTGCGTTTGTTGTCTCTAACCCTGCACTGGACTCTCTTTCCCAGGAACCCCTGCGGTTCTGCGGCCTTCTCTTCCTATCGACAAGAGACCTAACCTGGTGGGGACACCAGGGGAAAAGGGTGAGGGCTCCAGCCACCAGAGACTACTAACCTCTGGAATGTTCACATCTGCACTTGCTTTCCTTCAGGTTGTGCAGGTGTGTGACTGAGCGACTGGGTGCTGAGCATCACGGCACCAAGGCTAAACTGCACTGTGTTTCACGTTCTTCTGGAGAACAGATTGGCTGACTCACACCTACTTCGCCGTAGCAAACAACTATTTGGAGAATGTTTCAGGGCTGTCAGCAGTTTGTGCTTCGACCTCGCAACTCTTTACTTTGTTGATTTGAAACAAATTAAATGGCAGATTCGGAAGTGTTGACATTTCAGAGCTGTTGACGCTACAGGTTCCAGATGGTCTCGTTTGCAATCAACCTGTTACTACAAACACTCTCCTTCATTTCAGCTCTGTGTTCTGCCAGATGCTCGCGTTTCCTGCAGTTCAAACAGCTTCATCTGCACTTGCGTGTCTGTGTTGCGGTGGGCATGTCTGTGAGAGAATGAATGAGAAGGCAGGCCAGCGTTCGTCTGTACCTACCCAGTCTAACTTGTTTTTCAGAAAGGCCGTACTTACCATGCAGTCTTACTCTTGATTTTCAGCTTCCAGATGAAAGCCCTGCTTTTACCGTAAGCTGTCCGACCTAGAAGGTGACCTGACTAATAACCTCCTTCTCATCTCCCTGCCCCTCCCCCTCTCCTCCTCCTTCCCTCAGACAAACCCATGGACCTGAAGCAAGGAGACAAGGTGTCCATCTTGAAGCCCTTCCCTGCGACAGTCAAGCCCTCCAGACAGGAAGTCAGACAGACCACAACCTTGGCTCCTATCATTAACGGTAAGACGGTGGCTTAGGGTCAGGGTGAGGCGATGTAACTGTGGCCTTAGTGTGAGAGATGAGCCAGTACTCCTGAATGTGTGTTTGTGTGTGGGTCCATCTGTGCATTTGTGTGTCTGTGTGCAGGTCCACCTGTGCATTTGTGTGTCTGTGTGTGGGTCCACCTGTGCATTTGTGTGTCTGTGTGTGGGTCCACCTGTGCATTTGTGTGTCTGTGTGCGGGTCCACCTGTGCATTTGTGTGCATGTGTGAAGGTGTGTATTTGTACATGTGTTAGTGCTATTTACACATGATGAATAGGTATTAGTGCTAGTTTCACATTATGAAAAGGTATTTGCAAGCCTTGGCAGTAAGTGAGGCTGTCTATGTGTTTGGCATTAGTGAGAGAAAGAGATAGAGAGACAGAGAGAGAGAGAGAGAGTGAGAGAGAGAGAGAGACAGAGAGAGACAGAGACAGAGAGAGACAGAGAGAGAGAGAAGCTAAGCTGTTGTTGCCAGGTGACCTGGACAGCCAGGGATGCTGACACATCATCATACAAACACACACACACACACACACACACACAAGTACACTTGGCCTTAGTTATCCACTCACACACGCTACTTAATGCATTCACCACAAGACAAAGACACATGACCCAGGTAGAAAATAAAATGAACCCTTTCTCCTCCTGTCTGTGTTTCTGAAGGCAGTCGCTTCGACATGGGAGACAACTCATCTGTGTTCAGCTCCCTGCCAGCCTCTGAGGTGGACGCTATGGGCAAGAAGCGCTTTGTTGGTGGGTGACCACAGTCTCACTCCAGTACACTCACTCTAGGCTGACAGAAATACACACCTCGCTTAATCCTTCACACTCTCACACACACACACTCTCTCTCACACACACAAACACATTTTCTCTCTCTCACACACACACACACACTCTCACACACACTCTCTCTCTCACACACACACACACACACTCTCACACACACACACACACACTCTCGCACACACACCTCCACACTCTCCCAATGAGCTGCGTCTGTGTCCGTGCCTGCAGCTCCTCACGTGATCTACAAGACGGACAAGAAGCCTGACGAGCCCTGCTCCATCACCACCTCCCTCAGCTACTTCCCCGAGGAGGAGGGCGGGAGCCAGAACGTGACGGGGCCCCCCCGCTCCTCCCCCTCCAACCTGACCGTGGTCACTGTGGAGGGCTGCCCCTCTTTCGTCATCCTGGACTGGGAGAAGACCAACGACACCACAGGTGAGAGGCTGTGTCCTCGCGAGAGGACCAATGTGAACTGGTCCCGTTCAATCTTACATGAGCTAGATTACCAAGCACACACAAACGTGTCCAATCTGTTCATTGTGAGTCGACTTTCCATTTAACTCATGTAAAAACACTGACATCATTTTTTGGGGGGGCATGGCTTACTTTACATTTTGGAATCATTTGTAAGATCATTGAAATCGTTTGCTCGGATTTCTGGTTAAACGCCACGTCCTCGTAACTCGTTCTGCACCGCGCGAGATTAAAGATCGCAGCGGTCAAGAAAGGGTTAAGTTCGTCTGCTCAAGGACCTCACTCTACGCTGTGACCATCTGGTCTGCGTCACGTTTTACGACCTGACAATATTAACATGTGGTGAGACGGAGGTAGGGACCCCATGTTGTTATGATGCCTGCAGGCCTTAGTGAGCACCATCCTCGCCCCTCTCTGTCTTGACTTCAGCTTCAACACTTGTCTCATTAAGCCTCTCCCCCCCGCAATTATAAAGGGACGTTTCTTCGTTTTAATATCGCATCTGTATGGCATTAGCGAAACTGTAAAGCTCAAAGTATTCATAAAATGTAAACTAAACATGAGAGCTGGCTGTTTCATTAAATCTGATGAGCGTGCGTGTTTCCTGTTCCTGTTTAGAGTATGAGGTCATTTCCACCACCACCGGACCTAATGGAGAGGAAGTGTCCATCCTGACCACCAACCAGACACACACCGCCGTGGAGAACCTTAAACCAGAAAGCAGGTATGTCTCTAACCTGTCAGGTCAGGCTGATCTTTTGTGATCCAGTTACTTACCATCAGACCAAAAACACATCAAGTACGTTAGAGATAGAATCACCTGGTCTGTGGTGACCATCAAACTGTCGCTTCAGTCGGGATCGGTTGCACACGCACATTGTCCTGCTCGACCAAGTGGGGGCGGAGTTTGCGCCCGGTGAAGGCCAACATTCTCAGCTGCTAGAGTGTAGCTGTATGGATGCTGAGGTGGCGCAGGGCTGGATGGGGTTGAACCGTATTTTAATCTGCTTCTGGCTGACATCTACTCTGCGTCCACGGCTGGAACTCACCCTTGGGCAGAACCAGAACAGTTTGTTTGAGCTGGTCCGCTGGCTCTGACTTGGACCCACTAGAACATCTGTGTGTGTGTGTGAGTGTGTGTGTGTGTGCGTGAGCGTGTGTGTGCGTGCACGTGAGAGAGTGAGAGCACTGGCCTGGACTCAAGGCTGTCTAGAGAGTAAAACTATCAAGTGTCTCAGACTCCCTGTACTGGAGAGCAGAGGTGGATAAACTTGAGCTCCACAAAAGTTATGATTATGGCGAACAAGAGTGACTCGGCTCTTCATCACACCTTTCTTCTGTGGACGTGGAGTCTTCAGTTAACTACCTGTGGATTCAGATGACATTCCTCTTGCCCTCTGGGAAAGCCATCACTGCTGCGATGGGAACTGACAGTATTAAAACAGGGAGAATGTGGATTTTGGAGGGCTCGCGGCACATCTGTTGAAAAGCGTCCACGGCGATTTTTTATCTTCTTATTCACCTTTCGCCTTTCTCTTTCAGTTATGAGTTCACGGTGAAGCCGAAGAATGAGTTGGGAAGTGGGCCCACGAGCGAGCCTGTCTCCTTCAGCACGGAATCAGGTCGGCATCAGAACAACACACACACTCTCTCTCTCTC
>BROE01000022.1:3828410-3848410 GCA_036571765.1 Plecoglossus altivelis
GTGGGGGGGAAGAATGCTGTGATGACAGAGAGAGAGGTGTTTGTTTTCATCCTCCACAGTCCTCGTCATCATCATCTACGCTGCTTCAGCAAGACACAGTGTTGTCTCCATCAAGCTGGCTGGACGAGAGGGGGGGGACCAGGAGGAGGTGGGACCAAAGGAGGGGGAGGGACCAAGGCACCCTGCACGCACCTCCTTAGATCTAGGCCGTTGTGAAGCCACACGTCGGAGCGTCCGTCTCCGTGGGCAACCTGGGGCGTGACGACGCCTGTAGCCGTGACAACATGGCTGCACGCGTTCCTACGGTAACCACTTTAGTCACAGATATGGATGGAGGCGAAGAGGAAGGATGGGGTGTAATTGAGAAAGAAAACATGGCGTGATGGAAGGATGGTTAAAGGAAGAGAGAATGACAGGCCCAGCCTGTGTTGAGCACCAAGGATGGAGCAGAATTCACGTGGCTACGCTGGTCGCCATGGTAATCATTACAAGATGGTGACCATCTGATAGATTCCAAGAAACCATCAGCTTCCATAACAACTCAGAAAGAACATTCTGCTCACCACGACATCACGGTCAATTGCTGAGGCCTGTAACTCTACATTACCACGCTTCACATAAAACCAGAATATTATTGTGACAGTGACTCCATGTCCCAGAATTTGTTAATAGCGTGAGACGGAGAGCGAGGAAGGGAGAACAACATGGCTGCTTGACCAGGACACCTGTGATCGAACGTTCCAGAAGAACAGCAGCAGAACTGGCAGCACCACCCAGTGGGCTAGTTACCCTGGCCTTGGGCTAGTGACTCTGGCCTTGGGTTAGTGACTCTGGCCTTGGGTTAGTGACTCTGGCCATGGGTTAGTTGCCCTGGCCTTGGGTTAGTTGCCCTGGCCTTGGGTTAGCTGCCCTGGCCTTGGGTTAGCTGCCCTGGCCTTGGGTTAGTTGCCCTGGCCTTGGGTTAGCTGCCCTGGCCTTGGGTTAGCTGCCCTAGCCTTGGGCTAGTTACCCTGGCCTTGGGATAGTGACCATAATCAGATTAAGCCCTTTCAGTTTGAGAAAGTGCATTCCAATATATGTGATACAAGAGAGATTCTCATGTACGCACGCGCGCACACGCACACACACAGGAAACGAAGTTCAGCGGTCCCAATAGACTGAAGGCACTTAAGTCAGTTAGCTGGAAGTGCTTCACCTCCCACCCTGTTACCTCCTGCTCCACACACAGTCATAAAACACACACTGTAGTCCCTGCGCATCTCGCCTGTAAACCAACAGCAATATACACAGAGCCAAGCATCCATCTGGCCACACACGCAGGGGTGTGTGTGTGAGTGTGAGAGTGTGTGTGCGTTTGAGGGCCTGTGCGTGTGTGAGTGAGAGAGTGTGTGTGGGGATGAATAAGTGTGCGTGTGTGAGTGAGAGAGTGTGTGTGGGGATGAATAAGTGTGCGTGTGTGTGTGGGGATGGGTAAGTGTGGATGTGTGAGTGAGAGAGTGTGTGTGGGGATGGGTAAGAGTGCGTGTGTATGGCCGTACCATCCATGGTGGCAGGGGGTCCCTGCTGCTGCTGCACCCCAGGGTAGGGGGCCTGGGCCTGGGGGGCCACGCCTGGCTGGGGGGCCGCAGACGTGGAGGAGGCAATACTGTCTGGAGTCCCTGAGCGCTCCTCAGCAGCAACACCAGGGGGCACTGAAGACACAGGGTCAGGGGTCGGAGGGGTCAGGGGTCGGCGTGGTACATGGAACGATCAAATGACTTGATGGGTGAATGGAAGAACAGACTGATGGATGGAAGGACGGAGGGAAAGATAGATCAATAGCAGGATGGACAGATGGATTTATGGAACTGCCTATCCACAGAAGGACAAAGGGATGAAGTAGCAGAAGGATGGATGGATGGAGGGAGGGACAGACAGACAGAGGGCAGGACAGAGGAATGGATGGATGGAGGGCCGGACAGAGGGACAGGCTCGTACCTGGGAGCTGGTCCTCGCTCAGTCCAAAGGAGGAGATGACGCTCTTGCTGACCTCGTCCTGGTTCTTCAGGGGATCGAAGGCCGACATGCTGGCAGCGCTGACCGGCGTGGTCTGCTTGACGGCCGGGTCGCTCGCCAGGGCCTTCCCCTCCCGCCCCTCCGCTCCGTCTGAGGGGAGAGAGGAGTTGCTGTAGCACGCAGACACGCCTAGTGTGGCAGTGTGCAAGGACTGTCCTGCTCTCTGTGTGGGTGTGTGTGTGTGCGTGTGCGTGTGTGTACCGCTGGGGGGGGCGCTGGCCGCCAGGCCGTGCTCTGATGGGGGCTCCAGGCTGTCCAGCAGACTGTTGACTTTGTTCCTTAGCTCAATCAGCTCCCTCCTCAGGTACTTCACCTGGCTGGACTCCAGGGGACGAGGCTGGCCGTTAACTACGGACAGGAAGGACGGGACAGGAAGTGGAGAAAGATAGAGAGGGAGACGATGTCAGCTGAATTTAAACATACACCAGCGTTGAACAGACACCCACAGCAGGGTGAAGAGTTGAGTACAGTGGTAAGTGTGGCTCCCTCTCTGCCCCTGCTGGCTGCAGGAAACCCCGACACCATGTCTGGCTGTCCTGACCCCTCTAAGCCACAACATGCCATGCCTCAGCCGGAGGCAGGCTAGCCAGGGACGGTGGTTAATGGGTATAAACAGTGTGGTTGTGGTTGAGGGCATTGAAGGAAGGTTTCTTGGACTGGGTTAGTGACGGTGCAAGGGCGTGTGGTGTTCCGGGTTGATCCGGCTAAAGGTCATGGAGGGGAGCAGGTCCAGACCGGATCAAACCGGACCAAACCGGATCAGATTTGAAGGAATCAGATGGAATCTCAGCCGTGCTGCGGTGTGCCAGTAATGGATTGTGGTGTTCAGTTCTGCAGCCACAGAAAACATGGGAACCCAACAAACCAGACACTGAGTCAGGAATCTCTCTGGACGGACACACGCACACTCACGCACACTCACGCACGCATGCACACTCACTCACGCACGCACACACACACACACACACACACGCATTCACCACCCACACACACACACTCTCACACACACTCTCACACACACTCTCACACACTCTCACACACACTCTCACACTCAGAGTCCAGTGGGTCAGTATCCCTGCAGGTGTTTTCCACAGTTTTATCTTCCCTAGTCTGTCAGCTTCTCAGCAATCAGGAATGCTGCGGTTGAAGCACAGAAACGCACCACGTCTTACTCTCACACAACCACACACACAAACTCACAAAAATAATACTATATAATATATTATATATATTATGTGATACGTGTTACTATGTGGTGCACCTGATTCAGACAAGGATCTGGGAACAGACCAGCACACACACACACACACAAACACACAGCCTGTGGACAGGTTGGCCAGGCACAAAAGCCTTAACCATTGACATGGATCCCACCTCTACTAACAGACATTAAGCTACAGAAGGAATAAAAACAACTGCATGCTGTTCTCGTGCACGGGGCCTCGTGCAAAGCAACATGATAGTCTTTCTCCATGACACAGCTGCATGTTGATATGAGAAAACCAAACCAGCAGAAGGGACCAAACCACTTGGGAAGTAAGTGTGTGTGGTGTGTGTGTTGTGTGTTTGTATGCGTGTGTGGTGTTAGGAAGCATGCGTCTGTTAAGTTGTGTGTCTGTTTGTATGCATGAGTGTGTAGGAGCATGGGTCTGTAAGTGTGCCCATGAGATCTGTGTGTCGCTGGCATCAGAGGTGAATGCTGGGTGGTTGTGTGTGAGCCCTATCATGTGGTTTATGAACAGGCTGACAGAGCAACATTGTGACACACCAGACAGCTGATTATGATGGTTATGACAGCGTTTCACGGAGTTGCCGACCTTGGCTAACTAGCAATGGAAGGATTAACCGAGGACAGGAAGACTTAGACAGGGAAACACAGGGTTAGCTCTCCCTCCAGTGGCCAGATTCCACACACACACACAGCAGGAGGGAGGGAGGGAGGGATAAAGGGAAGGGGGAAAAGGGGAGGAAGGAATATCAATGTGTGTGTGGGGGGGGGGTTAGGATCTTGAAAGAGGGGGGAGAGATTAAGGGAAAGAGAAGAGATGTTTGACTGCTATGGAAGCAGCAGGAGAGCCCCTGTGGTCTGCACGAGGCAGAGCATGGAGAACGTCAGGGAGCTAGACTGCCCTCTGGCGTCTAATCCAGCTGGAACGGGAAGAAGGAGAACCCGGTACCTTACAGAACAAAACTCATGAAGACTTTCTGGCGGTGACAGGAAGTGCTCTTACCAAACAAGGTGAGTTTGAGTATTCTACTGCACTGGATGGCGAAAGAGAGGTCTGAGCTGTCGAATATAGTGATGAGGTCATCGTCTGTGGGGACGAGAACAGAAGACAACAGAAGAAACGTTAACAAACAGGCGACGCAGTCACTCCCCCTCCTAGCCCTGGGCTGGATCTGATGCCCTGGCCCTCTCCACCCCTAGCCCCATACCCCTGGCCCTCTCCGCCCCTGGCCCTCTCCGCCCCTAGCCTTCTCCACCCCTAGCCTTCTCCACCCCTAGCCTTCTCCACCCATGGCCCTCTCCGCCCCTGGCCCTCTCCGCCCCTGGCCCTCTCCGCCCCTGGCCCTCTTCGCCCCTGGCCCCACACCCCTGGCCCTCTCCACCCCCCTCTCACCCTCGTCCTTGTACTTGATGGTGACCTCGTCGCTGCTCTGAAGCTTGCCGCGGAACACGCGCTGCATCATCAGAACCAGCTCGTCGTAAGTGATGTCCTCATTGTGGATGGGGATGCGTCGGATGTCATCGCCCAGCTGGGCTTTGATGATCAGCTTCCCGCTGAGGTCCAGCTGTCCGTTCATGGTGCCCCGCCCTCAGCTTCTCCCACCGCTGGGGGGGAATGAAAGGGGGGATCAAACAAACACGCGTTGTTTTAAGTGATAGCAAACAAATAAGGGGGGGGCAGGGGTCACCCATCTTACAGTGTGTTGAATACAGCGTTATTCCACCATCCAATCTTGAATTAGCTGGTTCATTTAGTGTGATTTAATGAGGCTAAACCTAGAAAGTGTGGTTTGGAGGTCTATTCTTGGCAGTAGAATATAGCAAAGCACACCTCCACTCTGCTTCCAAAGTCTAAGGTACAGATACCACAGGATGAGCTGGCATGGGCCACTAGCCTAAACACTGGGTCTTTCCCAGACTTTGGCCACTGTAAAACAAGCGTCTGGATAAGAGAATATGGAAGGCAATTGTGGCCAACAGTTCATTATTAATAATTGTTTTTTATCGTGCATCAATCAAATGTGATGGAATTTAGAACAAACGTTGGTAGGTAGGTCATTTGTCACGGCCAAGTAGCTCATTTCACGGCTCCTTGTATGCTTATGAAGTCACGGATTGGGCACAAAGGTCAAATACATTACTTTGCGGTTATCAGTTGAGTAAAGAAATGAATTGCTTGATTAAATCTCTCTAGACGAGGTTGTCATCGTCTGCAGCCCTTGTCATCGCATCAGACACAGACAGACAGCTCCCACGCCAACTAGTAGCTGGCTAAGTAGAGAATTAATTGTGATGTTTTCATTGTTTAGAAGACACCCGTCATTCGGTAGCGCGGCCACAACACACATCAACAAGTTTAAGATAACACTTTGACACACCCTTTTTTGTGTGCCAAACTAGCAAAGCCTGAATTTGCCGGTTAGACTGTCGATTAACAAATGACGAAACTTACAGACATCAGTAAGCCAGACATAAATGGCAGAACTACATTCTTTGTGCCTTTTCCTGACTTCGTAAACTGGCTGGCGAGCTAGCGAGTTGACCAACGCGTTACCTTGTGGATAAACTTTCAACTTTGCTAAGCTAATGACCAGGCATTAGCGTAGCTAAGCCTAGCCAAGTATGAATCGCTAGCTAACTAGCAATACGTACCCAGATTTTTAAAACGTAGTGGTGGGCTATCTTACATTTTCAACATTGATTAAAGACCCCCACTTTAAACCATGTTACAGAATAGCGAATAGATTTGTCACTTTTGTCTATGATAGCTTGCTACACTCCTAGTAAGATAGCTGGTAAACGTATCTAGCTGGCTATCTAATTATATTAGCAAGCTAGGCCATTTTCCTGTGTCACTGACGGGATATAGAACCATGCCTAATAAAGATCCGATTGTACTCCCAATGCAAAATGGAATGTGGGAATCCTGCAAAATAATACTCTCCTTGCCCTACTTCATTTTGACCGGCTGCTGAAAATTCATGTTTACCACCGTACATTGGACAAATTACCATGATGTATTTATATACTCTGATATTAACTACAGTCAAACAGTATGACACCGGAATTTCAAACCAAAGTGCCTGCATAAGGTTTAGAACGGCGAAAGCTCTTACCTGTAGCTAGCTAGAATAGCGCAAATGCTAACACTTGCTACGCTAGCAAAGCTGGTAGCATCTGTATCAATCAGATCAGCGGCTAATATCACTTTGCCAGCAGCTCCCTGGGTTACTAGAAGGTCAGCAATTCTCACCTAAACAAGACGACTTAATCCCGCTTTTTCGGTGTTTTTGACAGGAGGACCGTGTCAACCGAAAGCTGTTAACCGGGATGTCTGGCACTGACAGGTCCCAAGATTCACATCAGGAAGTATAGTTGCTTGTCAACGTCAAACCGTACGTGGCATACAGCGGTGCGCAGACGCACTGGCTCTCTCGGACAAATTGGGCTGAGCGTTGAACTTTTGTCAGGACAAGGCCCTCACCAACTCGACAGTGGAGTTCAAGGGCTCCATGTTAAAATTGTGTAGTATTATGTCCTTGTTATGTCAGCTACGTGTGTATGTGCTCTTTATACAGTGAGACTGCGCACATAGGAAAATATGTAAATGGATATTGAATTGCCTATGTGAATTTGTGATTGGATGCCGAAAAATAATTAGACTAGATAGCGTTTTTATTTTCATGGTCATTATGTTTCAAATATGCACTGGTAACAAAACATGTTCAGACAGTTGTACTGAGTGCAAATCTCACAGCCAACGAAATAAATAATGGATCAACAGCAAGGATGAAAATGTTTTTTCAGGCTCTAGAGACAGCCATGTATGCCAGTCAACCTAAACCATCATGGCAATATAAATGTACTGTTTCCTGACATAAGGTATATCATAAATTACAAAATATATAAATACATGAATTCATAAATAGCACAATGTTATACTCATAAACCAAGACAAAAAGGAGAAAGAGAAATAAAAACGTTTTTTTTTTTTTTTTTCACCAGTCATAAATCACAATCCTGACATTTCCCGCCTATTTCTTCTTCTTCTCCTGTGTGGAGTTGAACCACGCGTCCAGCAGCTTCTTGCAGTAGTAGATCTGCCAGGCGTGCACCTGCACGGCAATCACCATCACCAGGTACATAACCGTAACCGCCGAGTACCCGAAGATAAACCGGTACGCTTTGCCATGCCGATACAGTTGCTGGGCGACAGGAAACATCTCCATGGAGCCGTAGATGAGCGGAGCCACAGAGAACAGCCCGGAGCTGATCATGGAGATGACGAGGTAGCTGATGTTGTTCCTGGGCAGTGATAGGCTGCTGAACAGCAGGGGGAGGAGACTCAGCAGGTAAGGGTACTCCCATTGGTAGGGTGTGGCGACCGTGTCATGTGACACCAGGTTGAGGTGGCTGACGGTCACCTGAGCAGCAACCATGAGCCAGGTAACGAGATGGACGAAATTCAACTTTCGCACTTCTGACTTGAGACTGGCGCTAGAACACAAAACAACATAGGGGGAGTTTGGTTGACAGAGATGAAGGCTGTTGATTACACAGACAAGATGACATGTGAAACACACAAGGGAATTAACCGTCTGTATAAAGATGAAAGATGGATCAAGTAGAGCGATAGACACGCAAAAATAAGCAGACAGACAGACAGACAGACACAGACAGACCAAATGACAGTGACAGAAACTCTTTTGAGTAAGACAGAGAAGGTAGACAGGCATGCTTAGTCACCTCATCTGGTAGTGTGACGACACCTTCTCCCTGTGTTTGAAATCGCTCCCATCAGTTCCAGCAGCTCGTGGGCCAGCACGAGATGTCATCTTGTACACAAACTGCTCTGCCAGACACGCACAGGCCTAGCAACAGCAGCATACGTATGTGCGATACAGCAAATAGATAAGTTAGATCATTGACTACGCACAGTAAATAGTTGAAAACAGCTGTTGGACACCAATTACGGTATAAAAAAATGCTCTAGAAAGCTTCGCCCCTGATACGTCACATAGATCAGACGTAGTACTACAAATTCTAGTAATATTTTTTTGAGTTTCTGGCAACTACAATCTACGATTGGGGGATGGAGTTTCTTTGTGCTACGCCAGATGTCACTCTGATGCTAGGCTCTTAAATGACAGCTAACTGGCTACTAGTACTTGAACATAGCCATCAAACTGCTCGGTTAAAACGCAGCTTTTCCCTCAACAATGATGTCCTTATATTAATCCATGTGCATTTATCTTTCAAATAACTATTCATTACACTTACCGTTTACTTTTCCGAGACTAGCGAAAATATAAGCATGGACTGATAACTAGCTCAGCACAGAGAGTGAAAAGCTAAGCAGGTCCAGCGCCCGGCATGGTCTGCGCATGCTCACAGCATCCCATGGTCGTCTTCCACATCCAATCAACATCTTCCGCGCAGCTTCCAGCTTCAGGTCGCTGGTCCCGATAGAAACGTGATACCACGACCCTGTATCACGACGTTCTGACCAACTGTGAAAGTGAAGTCTCTGTTGTCAACGTCATAAATATGTAAGAAAAATGTAAAATCCACTCATCAAAAATCCCCCGAAAGATATTCTTGATAGATCGTTTTGACATAATAAAATGTGGAGGTAAATCTACTAAAGGCTTATAGCTCAAAATCTGACACAAATTATGTATGGAATTGTGTTGTTACATAATTAACTGTCTCAGTTACAAGACCAATGATCTTGAAACGTATTTATTATTGAGGAAACGAAGCGAACCATTGACATTTCAGAACAATCACGGCACACAATTTTACATTATAAGTTCTGTGTTATTGACAGGCCCTGTTCAATAAAACGCAACAGTCTTTCTTAATTAAATCATCTTTATTAAAAAAAACATCAACAGTAAGAACAGTATAATATTAAAACAGTTTTCTTTTGGTTATACTAACAGTTTAGCACCATGGTCCCATATGCAAAATTAACAAATAGCCCAAAAAATTAATTTCAGTCTGAAATCCATTCGAATTTAAAGGTCCCCCTCCACTTTTGTACATTTAATTCAGGATATCAGTAGTCAAAATAATAAATTACAGAGACAATTTTTGTTCTAAGACTTGTCAAACGTCTTTTCACATGTTTGTTTGTTTTTTTTGCAAGGGGCTAGGGGGCAAAACGGACTCTCCAGTCTACTGGCTTATTTCTACTGATGTTACTATTCTCATGATCATCCTACAATGACACGTCCAGAAAGGAGGAGCCCAGTTTAGAATTAGGCCAAAATAAACATCACAAAATGCATTGTGCTCATCCAATCAGAAACTGCGGAATCATTCGTTTCCCAGACATTCCTTAAAAAAAAAAAAAAGATTAAAGTGAGAAAAGAAGAGAATTGTTTAAATGAGAATTCTGCTATGCCAGTGGGGGTGATGTGATCAGTATCAAATATTTTCAATTATTTCTCCTTTTAACTTGGTGTAAATGTCTGACAAAAGAGTCTGTGCTCTCTAAAGCAATTTATTTAATTTCTTGACACTCTACTGCTTCTTTCAGATGTTGACAGACAAACATTAAGACACGGGTCTGTACTCAGACAGCAGTGGTTTTCATATTGTTTGATCAAACAGTCAGCCTGTTAAGAGTTTTTTTCCTTACCACAAAAGGCATTGTACAACACTTCTTAACCCATGTCACTGGAAATTAAGTTTGTCCAATGCATCTGGCAAAATCTTCTTAAACATCACGAACGGTGTTTGTATATAATAGTCGGAAAAGAATGAAAAAAACATACAAGTACAAAATTAACGTACAACTAATCTTTTGGAATCTTGAACAATCAAGATCTATTGTCTATCGCTGCATCGTGACTGATACAATTTCTCGTGACATTTCATGTTATTAAAACTTATTTTTCCTTTTTTATCCTTTAAATCTAATTTACATTCTTCGCCACAAAATCAGTTTAGGGCAGCTGCCAGTTTGCTTCACGACATAAAAAGGGCAGGGAAAGCCTTGAAAGTGATATTTTCACATCAACTATTTGGATTTTCCAAATCATTCTGTAACAAACTTTTAAATCAAGCAAATATTATTAACTTCCACTTTTTCTTCTTCAGATGGCTATAAAGTAACTGTAACTACATCCACACTCCTGTTTCAGATTCCTCCGTCAGAAACCTTCCCTCTCATGTCCATCTCTACAACGATGTACCGCATACCTCAACAGATACTTCACGTTTCATCGAAAACAACTCACATCAAAAGTATCCCGCGCTCTCCTGCTCTCCTGTTCCCACACCTCTCCTTAGTCTCTCCCCCGTCCCCCTCTTGTTCCAGGTCTCTACATGGGGTACAACAAGTACCCAGAGAAGGATGAGTGGACGTACTCGCCAGCGTACAGTCCAGCGGCCTGATCTGAAGGCAGCTGGAGGAACACAGTGTCCCCTGGCTGCAAGGGCAACACAGCGCTCCCCGAAGCCTGGTCCAGGAAACCCTTCTTGTACTCGTCGTATGTGTACATGACCGGCTCATTGTTCCTCATCAGAGCCACCCACACGTTGGCTCCTTTGCAGTGGACGTGGTAGGCAAAGTAGTAGATCCCTGGCATGTCGCAAGTGAAGACGCCAGTCTGGGGGTTGTAGTTCTGACGACCGTTGTACAGGAGCTTGTCGAAGACGATAGGACTGCCCACTGGCGGGAAGGGTGTGGTCACCAGAGCGGTGAATGCCGGCATCTCCAGACCGTTGGCGCCCATGATTTCTCCGGCGCCGTTCCCACCGTATTTGCTTTTCTTGCCGTAGCCTCCAGCCTTCACGCCATCCAGCCCATGACCCATTTCAGGGAGGACTCCGCTCAAGTCGGGGGGCTGGGCAGGAGCTCCAGGTGGGCCTGGGGGTCCAGGAGGGCCTGCCTGCCCTGGTTGCCCTGGAGGTCCTCCTGGACCTACTTTCCCTGGAGGTCCGACAGGACCCGGAACTCCTGGGCTTCCCTCGCCTACGTTGCCGGGCGGACCAGGTGGGCCGATTTCTCCTTTGGGCCCAGAGAAACCAGGTGGTCCGATAGGCCCGCCAGCGCCTGCCATTCCTGGGATGCCTTTGGGACCTTGGGGACCCTCATCACCTGGAAGTCCTCCGTCTCCCTTCAGTCCCGGTAGCCCTGGAGCTCCAGGGAGGCCTGGGAGCCCCTTGACTCCACCATCTCCTTTTGGCCCTGAGGAACCAGGTGGTCCTCTGGGACCGGGCTCCCCTCCTTCTCCTGGGAGGCCGTTCTCACCTGGCAGCCCAGGAGGTCCAGGCTCACCCAGACCTCCAGCAAGCCCCTTCGGCCCTCCCTCTCCAGCCTCACCTTTGGGTCCAGGGCCACCAACTCCCCCAGGGGGACCCATAGGCCCAGGGGCACCAGGTGGACCATCAAGTCCAGGGGGTCCAAGCATTCCGGGCAGACCACCGTATCCTTTATCTCCTTTCGGCCCTGGTCCTCCAGGCTGCCCTCCCATCCCTTTATCGCCCTTTGGTCCGGGGAACCCTGGCTTACCGAAGCCAGGCAAACCTGGCTTTCCAGGCAGACCAGGTGGTCCTGGGTGGCCCTTTCCTCCTGGTATGCCTGGCTGTCCTGGGAGGCCGTTCTGGCCTGGTTTCCCCTGGCCGGGCAGACCTGGTGGGCCGACATCTCCACCTTCTCCTGGTGGTCCTGCTGGTCCCGGTTCCCCAGGGCCACCTGGCTTCCCTGGGCCTCCTGGTGGACCCGGCGTTCCGTTCATCCCTGGCCTGCCCACTCCTGGTGCCCCTCCTTGGCCTGGAGATCCAGGGGGCCCTGGTAGGCCCTTATGTCCTGGCTGTCCTGGCTGACCAACCCCCTTGTCTCCTTTAGGTCCTGGTAACCCTGGTAGTCCTGGAAGCCCCTTGTGCCCTGGTTCCCCTCGGGGGCCTGGCTGACCTGGGAGACCCTGACCACCAGGTTTACCCATCCCTGGTAGGCCTGGAGGACCAGGGGGGCCCTGAGGCCCTGGCTGTCCTATCTCTCCCTCTGGACCACCAGGTCCCAGCTCTCCTGGAAGCCCTTGCTCACCTAAGCCACCTGGTTTTCCAGGTACACCTGGGAGCCCTGGTTTGCCGACTCCAGGGAACCCTGGTGGGCCTTGGGGTCCAGGGTTACCAGGGAGTCCTGGCTCTCCGTTTCCTGGGGGCCCAGGGGGGCCAGCAGGGCCCTCTGGGCCGGCGGGGCCAGAAGGCCCTGGCTCACCTGCTGGGTATCCTTCTGCTCCACTGGGAATGGTAAGACCTGAAGGACATACGACTGGTAAACAACAAGCTGATCTACAGACATGGCCTCTGGAGTCAGATAACTGCTAATGTGGTGGTCAGAGCATTAAGATTTCGTTTAGCTGTTTAGGTGTTAGGGAAATGCTATGTCTCCCACAAGCCTTCTGTCTGAGAAACAATGACAACTGTATTGAGTTTCCATGGCCTAATGAATCGATTGAATTGATCATTGATTGGTAAACACCATGCATTGGGCATCTGTTGAATTGAACTCTGAGTTGCTGGTTGTAGTTGATCAGAGCTTTACATGAGCTCCATCTTACCTTTATCCTGTCCTCCTCCATTCATGCCACCCTTACGAGGGTTCTCCTTGTTTATGTGCACGGGCATCTGGGGCAGTTCCTTCCTGTACTGCGGGTACTGCATGTGGTGCATGTCCTTGCCCATGTACTGCTGCTGGGGGAGACTCTCTTTGCCCATGCCCATGTGGGCCAGGTGTGGGAGGGGCTGGTGGTGCTGGGGGTGTGGCTTGTGGCCGTAGTACGCTCCTCCGAACACCAGAGGGAGCACTGCCAACTGCAACAGGGTGAGGAGGAGAGGGGTGGAGGAGAGGGAGAAGGGTGGTAGTGCCATGGCCTGAAATGGGAAAAAAAAGATTTGGAGAGAGGGTGAGAGAGATGGTTACTTTTCAGTCTAAGCTGTGCCACAATCAAACACCTTGTCACTTAATTTCAGGTAACAGTTATGTTTATATATTTGTCCATTTTCTTTCTTCAATGTAAGATCTTTTGGGTCATTTACTCTCCGTAAAGATTCCCCACGTCACTTTTTTAGCCGTTTGCTCTGTCTCCCTCTGCTGGTCAGACCAAACATTACAGTACAGTCATTTGAACGCAGGGATGAAAGCATTCCGTTTGAGTTGTCGGTGTCAGAGAAAGTCAATGATCTAGTGTCAGCCCTCAGGAAAAACAATTCTATCCATGAGGACCTGGTCAAAAAATCTAACAATTAAATGCGTTGTTTATTTACAATGACATTGAAACATGTTGATTTGAGATGGGAATGTACAGTATGTTGGTTCAGATAGGATGTGTGTGTGGCGTCAGCTTCTCATGCAACCCAGTGATGTGTTCTCTTCAACACCCCTGAGGTCAGCTGCCAGTTCATTCTGCTAGTGGAACACAACTCTAAACTCAACACTTTCAGACTAAAGACAATTTTTCAAACTGAGTAGCCAGCGCTGAGTCTGTGAGTCAGGCCTGGCCGGTCCAGAAGGCAGCAGTAACACCCTCCTGCCACAAGGGGGAGCCACAATCTCATCACATGCTGCCAAGCTGCAAAACTCAAATTTTCCTTCAGAAGCACACTTCCTGTGACAAAACTGTAACCTCCACTCCAGGTTATTTACCACATCAATCAAAGCAGCCAGTTGATACTCCAGCACAGGGAAGACCAGTCTGTGAATGTTGCTGTGAGGTACCTGGATGTCTCTAAACCCTGCCTCAGTCTACAGCTCCAGATACAGTCTGTAGATCCAGATCCAGTCTCCAAGCCCAGACACAGTCTATAGATCCAGACCCAGTCTCCAAGCCAAGACCCAGTCTCCAAGCCCAGATCCAGTCTCCAAGCCCAGACCCAGTCTCCAAGCCCAGACCCAGTCACCAAGCCCAGACCCAGTCTCCAAGCCCAGACCCAGTCTCCAAGCCCAGACCCAGTCTCCAAGCCCAGACCCAGTCTCCAAGCCCAGACCCAGTCTCCAAGCCCAGACCCAGTCTCCAAGCCCAGACCCAGTCTCCAAGCCCAGACCCAGTCTCCAAGCCCAGACCCAGTCTCCAAGCCCAGACCCAGTCTCCAAGCCCAGACCCAGTCTCCAAGCCCAGACCCAGTCTCCAAGCCCAGATCCAGTATCCAAGCCCAGCCACTCCTCTCCCCCTGCCTGGTTTCAGCCCCAGATCTCCCCATGTCCTGGCCCTCTACACCATACCCTGGATTTGGCTCACTTCTAGAAGAGCGTCTTCGTTTGACCTTTGACCTTTTCTCAGGCAGCTGGTGATTCTAGCATGGCCGTGCCACCCTCAACCCTGCCGTGGGAGCCGGCCTGCTCTAGCCTTTGAAGGGGGGCCCGGAGGGTTTCCGTGGCAATGGGAGCCAGACGTGCAAAGGGGCCGGGAATGGCGTTTTCCCAACAGCAGCTTCCTATTTCCACCACTCCACACCTTGTTGTCGCGCTTGGAATGGGATGGCGCTGGAAATAGAATAGAGTTGAAAATAGAATCCTTGATCTCTAACCTGGGAGGAGGGAGGGTGGGGAGTGAGAGGGAGGCTAGAGGAGAGGAGGGAGGGAGACCTGTCAGTCTGAACAGTGACTGGGACTTCACACTCCACTGGCGAGAATTAATCGCCTCTCTGTGTCTCGGTCTTTCTAGAAAAGCAGACCAATACAGCAGAACTGGACCCATCAATATCAGCTCATCTTTCTTGACTTTTGAGTGACAAACTGCTTTCAGATGGAGATCAAAGATTTATTTAATTTATTTTATCATGAAACAAACTCCCCATCAGCAGGAGACAGTCAATAAACTGTCTGTGTTGGTTAACCAAAGTCAAATTCACTTTTAAAACCAACAAGACTAAACACAACTGTGGAGAATTTCAACAAAAGGTGAAGAGCAGAATGAAGAGACAGAGCTGGAGGGATGAGTACAGTACCTGGGTCTTGACAGTTGGTCAAACTCCTACAGGCACCTCGGCCACTAAATTCCTATTTAAAAGTGTCAACAAAATGTTTATTTTTTTCCCCCCAGAAAAGGTTTAGAGGTTTTGTGGGCTGAGTGCAAAGTGTCACTACCTGGCTAATGGCGTACCAGATGTGGCAGACTGTGTTCTGTCCTCTTACAAAGAACAAAGACTGCTAGAAGATAGTCAGAGGATGCTAGTTCATGTCTGGGGTTTAGGTTGGTTGAGGGGCAGTTTCACCCTGGGCCATTCAGAAAGCCTCTGTGGCCAATACCTTTGTAAAACGGCCTATGCAAAACACTGCGGTTCTGACGAACAGGATCACCTGTATTTCAAGCCGTGCCCGTAGCATGTGAAAGTGCATGCGTGTGCCACTATCGTTTGCTGTCGTGGTGGTTGTGTGTGAGAGAAGCAGAGAGCAGAGAGAGAGCCAGAGAAAGAGAGAGGAACGAGAGACGAGGACAGACGAGAGAGAGAGAGAGAGCAGAGAAGGGGACGAGAGAGAGACGAGGGCAGAGAGAGAGACGAGGAGAGAGGAAGAGAGAGAGCGAGGGAAGAGAGAGAGAGCGAGAGGAGAGGAGAAGAGCGAGAGACACGAGAAGCGAGAGAGGAGAAGAAGAAGAGAGAAACCATAGACACATACCACGAATTCTGTTGCATACCAACAACACGCCCAGAAACCCACGTCGTCATCCGACAGCCAACAGAGTCCTGACGTTTTCGCCACATGTCAGCCAAGAACTTACAAGTTCCAACCGTACATTGGGCTTTTCGCAGGCCTGAGGGGAAATCCATTCCTGACATGCAGCAAGAACCCCACAAGCCCTCGTCTGTTGGCACATCATCTCCCTATTCACTTCCCTTGTTGGCCTCCATCATAAAAGCTTGCACATAGGTTTGTCAATCCAGAAGACAGCGGAATGGTATTAGCCAGAACCCACAACCACCTGGGTCTGTTCTGTTTACGAGGCCCAAAAGATGATCACACTGACATGCACACTCACACACACGTTGGTGCGCACACACTCACACACACGTTAGTGCACACACACTCACACACACGTTGGTGCACACACACTCACACACAGAGCCAGGCACACACATATAGAGTAACCCCACCACCCTGTCAGACAGTCTTTGCTTTCTCCCTACTTCCCCAAACTACGGTGTCGAAGTTTGACGTTGTTGGCACATTCCCTCTTTTCATACTCAGACTACATCAAGATTCTACATCACCTCCTGTGACAACCGGCAGCCAGGAACTACACTGAACTACAATGAGACTGCGTTTTCTTTTTTCAGGTGTAACATATTTTATCCTTCCTTCATTTCATCCTTTCCTTCCTTCCTTTCTGTCTTCCTTTCCTCCCTTCCTTCCTTGCTTTTATCCTTTCATCCTTCCTTTCATCCTTCCTTCCTTTCCTTCAGTCCTTCCTTGCTGTCTTTCTTACTTTATTTCCTTTCCTTCCTTCCTTCCTTCCTTCCTTCCTTCCTTCCTTCCTTTCCTTCCTTCCTTCCTTCCTTCCTTCCTTCCTTTCCTTCCTTCCTTTCATCCTTCCTTTTTTTTCAATCCTCCCTTCCCAGCCTCTTGGGCCCCTGGGTCAGGTGACTGTGAATGTTGGAACATTCACACACATTTGAAACTGAAACGGTTTGGTTGGCGGTGTGTCACACTCCACAGAACACTCAGTACACCTTGACAGTCCCAGACAGCCTAGAAAACAATCAAATCTTCATCCTCTACTGTGCGGGTGTGTGTGTGTGTGTGTGTGTGTCGGTGCACGCGCGGACATTCACACTGAACGCTTCCAGATGTCCGTCTTGTCCATACACTACACAAACACATGAGACGGAACATCAGGTGTGCGTAACACACACACACAAACACACACACACACACAAACACTCTCACTCTCATAAACTACTGACTCAGCTGGCTGACTCACTTCACAAACATACACGTTTACACTAAGCAACGAT
This sequence comes from Plecoglossus altivelis, assembly GCA_036571765.1. Taxonomy (NCBI): domain Eukaryota; kingdom Metazoa; phylum Chordata; class Actinopteri; order Osmeriformes; family Plecoglossidae; genus Plecoglossus; species Plecoglossus altivelis. The sequence goes on from BROE01000022.1 coordinate 3,845,662, forward strand.
GGCAAAACAGAAAAATAGATGTTTCCGATCAGAAGAATATCATTCTTGATTATTTGTAGTATTTTTTAATTCAAGCATTTTCTGATTCTGGAGAGGGTCAAGAAGACAGAGAGGTAGAAAGAGAGACATTAAGAGATAGAAAGAGAGAGAGAGAGAGAGGGCAAGAGAGAGACAGAAAGAGAGGTAGAGCGAGAGAGATGGTGAGAGAGAGACATTAAGAGACAGAAAGAGAGAGGGTGAGAGAGAGACAATAAGAGACAGAAAGAGAGAGGGTGAGAGAGACATTAAGAGACAGAAAGAGAGAGGGTGAGAGAGAGACAGAAAGAGAGGTAGAGCGAGAGAGATGGTGAGAGAGAGAGACATTAAGAGACAGATAGAGAGAAAGAGAGAGAGACAGAGAGGTAAAGGGGATGCGTAGTGGTGGAGACAAGTTGGGTGTGGTTGCTGCCTATGGCCTGATATTTCACTCATGGAAATACACCTGGCTCTGGTTTCCTGTGTGTGTGCAACAGAGAGAGAGAGAGAGAGAGAGAGAGAGAGAGAGAGAGAGAGAGTGGTGGGTCTTTCTATAAATGGGAAATATAAAAATGACACACACACGCTCAGACACACATACACTCTGGCAAACACACACTCAGACACACACACTCAGACACACACACTCTGACACACAAACTCAGACACACAAACTCAGACACACACACCGAGGCGCACACACTCAGACACACACACACACACACCCAGACACACACACTCAGACACAGACACACACAGTGGATGGACAGAGGAATGTGCTGCTGGCTGCGAGAGTGCAGCAGGGAGCCAAGATCTCAGCTGAGTACTGTGAAACACCTTCGCTCCAAAACACCCTCGCTCCAAAACACTTTCGCTCCAAAACACCCTCACTCCAAAACACCCTTTATCCAAAACACCCTCGCTCCAAAAAACCTTCGCTCCAAAACACCCTCGCTCCAAAACACCCTCGCTCCAAAACACCCTCGCTACAAAACACCTTCGCTACAAAACACCCTCTCTCCAAGACACACTCTCTCCAAAACATCTGTTGTCTCCTTCATCGATCCGTCTAATGGAGGGAAAGATCCTTCTGCTACCAGTGGACCTCCAGACTGTCTCCTCTCCTCCAGACTGTCTCCTCTCCTCCTCTCCTCCAGACTGTCTCCTCTCCTCCAGACTGTCTCCTCTCCTCCAGACTGTCTCCTCTCCTCCTCTCCTCCTCTACTCCAGACTGTCTTCTCTCCTCCTCTCCTCCAGACTGTCTCCTCTCCTCCTCTTCTCCCTTCCTCCAGGCTCCTCTCAAAATCTGCCCCCTGTCTCTGTGGCTCTACTTCATCCACACCCGCTCTTTCCTGCACTCTCTCTTTACCAATCTCGTCTTCCCTCTCCTTCAATCTCTATATGTCTCTCTCCTTCTTTCTCGAAATGTGCAGCCATGTCAGTCAGCCACACTCCTGTCCTCCTGAGGAAGTGCGGACGAGGAGGAGGAAGGCGGAGGGAGAGAGAAAAGGGGCAAAAGCAGAGAGGAGGTATGCTGTCAGTAAAATCCTTGAGGGAAGGGGGTCATTAGTGTGACCTTGCGGTGGTGAAGACATGCCTGTCCCACAGACACACCCACCAGGGGCACGGAGCGGATTATTGACATTTCTGTTCTCACTTTGAACTTTGTGCGATCCTAGAAACATTCCCGACAGACGGCGTTCCTGTCCCAGGGAGCTTGTCCAGAAAACCACTGTCTCTTCCTGTTCCTCACAGGACCACAGAAAGACCCCTTCCTGTCCCATGCTCTCTCTGTCTTTCACACTCTCTCACACACTCTTCTCTCTCTTTCTTTCTCTTTCTCTCACACATTCTCACAGTCCCTCTCTTTCTCTCACACACTCTCTCTCTCATACATCCTCTCTGTCTCTCTTTCTCTCACACGCTCTCCCTCTGTTTCACTCTCTCCTTTCTCTCTCCAACTCTCTTCCTCTCCATCTGCCTGCCTGTGTTCCTGTCACATTCCAAATACTCTCACACATAAGCTCACATTTGAAAATCGTATCGCAAGTTTTTAAATCATTCACACACACAAATACATACCACATACTTGCAGTGTACGCATGCTGCCACCCCCCCACCCCCACCACATAGATCAGTACACACATAGACACCCCCCCCCACCCACACACACACACACATACACACACCCACTCTACACACACACATACACACACTCTATCTTGCCACAGCTGTGTAGCTAAATGACCCAATCATGTTTACAGATGCTCTCTCTCTCTCTTTGTCACATTATTACTCTCTCTGGTGTCCTTTGTCTCTCTGCACCCTACATTCCCTTTGCACAAACACACACACATACACACACATACACACAAACACAAACACAAACGCATACACACAAGCACAAACACACACACACACACACACACACTGTTTCCTGGCCTGTTGGACCCTGTGTCTCCCTCCTCCTGTGTCCACAGTAAGACAGGCTGTGTTTGGGGTTGTCACGGTAACCACCTGCTCCAACTGCTGACACCCTGTCCCATGCTGGGTTTTATGTCACCCGAGGTTGTTCCACAGTTAACCAAACCAAAACTGATGGTGGGAAAGAGGAGTGGGGCAGAGAGTTGGAGTGTGTGTGTGTGTATGTGTGTGTGTATGTGTGTGTGTGTGTGTGTGTGTGTGTATGTGTGTGTGTGTGTGTGTGTGGGCACAGGGGTCCGAAATGATTAGG
>BROE01000022.1:3862657-3880473 GCA_036571765.1 Plecoglossus altivelis
GTGTGTGTGTGCGTGTGTGCGTGAGTGCGTGTGTGTGGGCGCGTTCGTCTCAGACAGTTTGCATTTTCTCAAAAGCGTACACACTAGGACAGGAGAACCAACTGCATGTGCCAAAGTAACCTCTAAATAAATCCAGACCCAACATTTGCCGTCCCAACAAACTAATAACTACTGTTGAAACGGTCCAAAAACAAATTCCGCCCTCAAGAGTCTCACAAAATATTTACACGAGTCTGAATGGGATTAACAAAATGACTTGACATCATCTGGACATATGGGTGTAAGCACACACCAAACCTGGCAACCACTCCCTCATTAGGCTCCCTGCTCCACCTCCTCTGTTGAGCTTGTGTGTAAACTCTACCGTGGCATTGTTGATTCTCTCCATGAAATGTCGTCAAACCAAAGAAACAGCACCAAGTTTGTCCATTTCTGGGATGGAAATGGAGCATTTGTGCAGTGAAGGTAGAACCCCCAAACCATATCCACCTCCTCTCCACCTCCTCTCCACCTCCCTCCACCTCCCCTCCCCATCCCCTCCACCTCTGCCTCCACCTCCCTCCACTTGCCTCCACCCCTCTCCACCTCCCCCTCTCCACCTCCCTCCACCCCCCCCCTCCACCCACACCACTTCCTCCATCCCCCTCCACTTGCCTCCACCCCTCTCCACCTCCCTCTGCCACCCCCCCAACACCACCACCCCCCTGCACCTCCCTCCCAACACAGCCAAAGAGCTGTAGATGACCTCAGCTCACTGCACCCATACATCTGTCACTACCTTTGTACATAATTAACCTGACATCGAATCGTTCATGTAGGGAGGGCATGGCATTTCACATCCTGCACCCCCCTCCTTCCCCCCTCTCCGTCCTTACATCCCAACTCCCTCTGTTCCTCCTCCATCCTCAGCAGGGTTTCTATCACCCAGACCCCAGACCGCCAACACCCACAGGTGCCACTTCATCCGTCCGCCCAGCGGCTGAGAGAGGGTGGGAGTGTGTGGGCGTAATGGCTGGGAACGTTGGCATGGTGCTCCTGTACTGAGAGAGAGATGGAGGCGAGAACAGGGAGTTTACAGAGCACAGCCCCTCGAGGGACCCTGCATGGCCGCGCCATTAGCCGGTGTTGTTCCTCCCTGCCACCACTGTCACACTCGTTAGATATCACAATAGGACCTGTGAGAGGAGGGGGGCAGACCAGGGCAAAAGTGGTTGAGTGACTGAAGAGGTGTGTGCAAGCCAGGTTTCTGTTCAGACTGAACAGTGCCAGTACCTATCTGAAAGCCCTCTGGTTTGTAGTACAACGATTTCAAATTGTTTCTAATTTGTCGGTTCGCATGACCAAGGTAGTTGTGTTTTGAGCTTGTCCATTTGAACGTTGGAAGTTCTAAAACTGACATGACTGACTGACTGAAAAAAAATGCAGAAAGTCAAATATTCTTCAACGTGAAGTCTTGTTCTCGGTGAACCTGGTTGTTACGTTAAAAAAGTCACAGGAACAGCCTTTTTTTTGACGTTAGCGAAAGAAATAGCTCAGTGTTTCCCTCCAGAAAGATACAATTAGCCTATGTGTCCCTGGTCGTGTTGACTTGGCCACTTAAACTGCCTATGGTTCATTTGTTTGCTTCCAGTCAACATTTAATGCTGTTAACTGAGGTAAATACTGGAATATATGAGCAGCGAAACAACATTCTTTGTCAGTTGAATACTTGCTGTGACATTTTCATGCTGCCTCCTCACAGTGATGTCATGTGTTCCAATCAACCTGCTTACTGGAAGAGACATCAAAACAAAACACAATGTGGATTTTTTTAAACACACTTTCGAACATTGTCTCACGGCACACAGACGCAAGCTAGCCAAAAAGGCTCTCTGGTTCTCCGACGCTGTAAACAACATGAGTAGTGTTCTGTCCAGTTAGCTTAGCAACCATGCTAGCTTCAGCCTGGACGTCTAGCCAGGATGACTGGCTATCCTAACAGTATGAGCTGTTGTATGCTGGTCCTTTGAGATGTTTTATCTCTCTGTGGTAGAGGAACCACAGCCCCTGGCTGGATGACAACTACAGCAGCAGGCCTGGTGGAAAGAGACCGATATAGCTACCTGTAGTCCACAGTGACTGGCTGAGGGTCCTAATCTAGCTGGATGTCAGGCCAGAGGTTCCTCCCTTCCTGCTTTTACACTTGCACAATCGGCATGTCCGCAGTGCCAAAGATACACACTGTGTGTGTGTGTGTGTGTGAGTGTGTGTGTGTGTGTGTGAGTGTGTGTGTGTCCTTACATGCAGTTGTCGGTCTCTGGGCTGCAGGTTTGTCGGAGTCTGACGGCTGTTTGTTTGGATGAAGGACCCTTCGCTTCAATAGCAACAAATTGGCCCCATTTAGGAAAAAATACCCTCTCTCCCTCTCCCACCCTCTCCCCCCCCCTCTCTCTGTCTCCCTCTCTTCCTCTCTCCACGTCTCTCCTGCCCCCTCTCTCCTCAGTCCTCAGGTAAACAGTCTGCCAGTCGCACTGTGACCCTTTGTGTGTCCACTCGGATGGCGCCCTCGCTACGTTCCCCAGCTACCGGCGACACTCCAGCCATAACACTGGCCACACGAAGGCCACGCTGACGACGTCAGGCGTGGGGGGAAACGCAGTAGGAGCACATCAGTCATGGAGCAGACCAGGTGCAGGACATGGTGCTCTGTGGAGGTGGAGACTGTAAGGAGAGGAACAGAGGACAGGTTGTAGACCACCGCTAGGGCGGGACACAGACAGGTACACAGACCGACAGGTACACAGACAGATACATAGACAGACAGGCACACAGACAGACAGGTACACAGACAGATGCACAGACAGACAGGTACATAGACAGGTACACAGACATGTACACAGGCAGACAGGTACACAGACAGACAGGTACACAGACAGATGCACAGACAGACAGGTACATAGACAGGTACACAGACATGTACACAGACAGATGCACAGACAGACAGGTACACAGACAGGTACACAGACATGTACACAGACAGACAGGTACACAGACAGACAGGTACACAGACAGACATGTACACAGACAGACAGGTACATAGACAGACAGGTACACAGACAGACATGTACACAGACAGGTACATAGACAGACAGGTACACAGACAGACATGTACACAGACAGACAGGTACATAGACAGACAGGTACACAGACAGACAGGTACACAGACAGACAGGTACAAAGACAAGTTGTTCCTTTCACGTCAAAAAAAGGCAGCAGGGGCAGGAGGTCTACAAACACCGGATCCCACTTCAAAAGCTCCTATTTCCTAGCATCTTCTCTACTTTTTAATGTGATGAAATGTTGTGTTTGAAATGACAAAAACTCAAGATGACCCAACTTGATATTCCCTTTACAAATGATATCCACAGCTCTTCTGACTTGCCTCCTGTACCCCTGTTTCGAACCCTGGTATTGTAGTGTGTGTTCTGTCAGTTGCAGGACCAGCTGGGAGGGTCCGTCCTGTGTACGACCTGTGTGCGTTCCGTGTGTGTCCCATGTGCTTCCTGTGTGCTTCCTGTGTGCTTCCTGTGTGTGTCCCGTGTGCTTCCTGTCTGCTTCCTGTGTGCGTCCCGTGTGAATACCGTGTGCGTTCCGTGTGTGTCCCGTGTGCGTCCTGTGTGTGTCCTGTGTGTGTCCTGTGTGTGTCCCGTGTGTGTCCCGTGTGCGTCCCGTGTGCGTCCCGTGTGCTTCCCGTGTGCTTCCAGTGTGTGTCCCGTGTGCGTCCCGTGTGCTTCCCGTGTGCTTCCCGTGTGCGTCCTGTGTATGTCCTGTGTGTGTTCCGTGTGTGTCTCGTGTGCTTCCCATGTGCTTCCCGTGTGCGTCCCGTGTGTGTCCTTTGTGCGTCCTTTGTGTGTCCCGTGTGCGTCCTGTGTGCGTCCCGTGTGTGTCCCGTGTGCTTCCTGTGTGCGTCCCGTGTGCGTCCCGTGTGCGTCCTGTGTGCGTCCCGTGTGCGTCCTGTGTGCGTCCTGTGTGCGTCCCGTGTGTGTCCCGTGTGCTTCCTGTGTGCTGTCCTCCTCCTGCCGCTTTGTCTTGTCCCTACTTCGTTTCCCTCATCTCGCACGGAGACCGTGTCATAAACCTCTACGAGAGGAGACCTCCATGGGTGCAGCAACACACACACACAAGGCACACACTGTTTGGGACAACCCCCTAAGGTTTGACCCTTGACCCCTGTACAGTCAGGGCTTATTTGTTCTTCCCTGGAGTTCACTCATCCTTTCAATCGGCCTCCCTCCCCCCTCCCCCCCCTCCCCCGCGCCCCCACCATCCCCCATTAAACACTGCCACTGTAATAAACAAGCGCCTCCCAAGCCCATGAATCCTGGTCCGCTACCAGCTTGTTTTGACAGAGATGCATTTGTCAATTTGACAGATGGAACAGAAATAGCTGACGATTGAAATCCAACCGAAAAAGGCTTGGCCAGGTTGGTGTGTTTGGGAGGTCGATCTGGTGAGATGGTTTGAAGAGGCACATGCAGATGGGAAGTCCTGGGGTGATGCCCAAATCCCAAGGCAACGTTAAATGACTGATGACTGATGCCTAGGCTGTAGCTTGAGAGGCTCATACAGTCTTTGCAGATGCAAGTCAAGTCAAGTTGAGCTTTATTGTCATTCCGCTACATGTGGGGGCATACAGTGAAACGAAATGTCGTGCCTCACAGAGCCACGGTGCTACATAAGTACAGGCATACTTGCTCTAAACTGTCTGATGTTCCCTATATGCGTTCGTTTTTTGACTCTCAGACAATAAAAATCCAATCTCTATTAGTCACTGTGCAAAGTGACACCGAGACACTTGAGCTTTCATCTGAATAATGGAGGCTTTTCTGAGGAATCGTGTCCATGTGTGCAGGGACAGGGTTTACATGAGGGATTCATGCAGGCTGCTAAGAAAAACACACAACACCTGGAGCAGGAATGCACCAGACCCTCACCCAGACCCTCACCCAGACCCTCACCCAGCCCCATCCTCAGCCTCTGCCCCAGCCCCAGCCTCTGCCCCAGCCTTTGCCCCAGCCTCAGCACTGACCCGAGGTCTAGCCCCAGCACCAGCCGCACCCCTAACCATACCCCTAGCCCAGCCCCAGTCAGGGAACCCAGAGACAGTACTTGATAGACAGATGGTGACCCAGAGAGTTTTCTCTCTTTCTCTTACTCTCACTGTCTCCCTGTCTCACTCTCTCTTTCCATCTCGCTGTCTCCACCTATCTCCCACACACCCTAACTGTCTCTCCACCTCTCTCACACACACACTCGCTCATCTACCAAACCCTTGATTGACAAGGTGACACATATACACAGATGTGTCACACACAGAATGGTACACATGCACTCTATTACAGGAACAACGGTCTGACATTTACACAGACGTGATTGGCAGGTTGGCATACATACTATGTTTGTATGAGTTAGAGCTTGAGTGTGTGTGTGTGTGTGTGTGGGGGGGGGTGGTGGCGGGGTGTGTGTGTGTGTACATGTGCAGACTCACGTATGTCTGTGCTTGTTCACGTGCATGCATGTGTACTGCATGTGTGTATGCGTGTGTGTGTGGGGTGAGTGTGTGTATGTGTGTGTGTGTGGGTGTGTGTGTGTGTGGGGTGAGTGTATGGTGTGTGGTTGTGAGTGTGTGTATTGTATGTGGTGTGTTGAGTCATGTGTGAAGAGGTAAGAGGAATCTGCTACTACTTGCAACGGTCTTGTAGATCGCGTGTCTCTGTTAGGCCCCCTTAACTCAACGGGGTTTCATGTGGGTTTGAGTGCCAGCTTCGTTTTGTTGTGTGGTGCTTGTTGGATGTGACAGGTGTGTGGTGTGAGCGTGTGGTGTGTGTGCTTTGTCTTGTCCCTACTTCGTTTCCCTCATCTCGCACGGAGACCGTGTCATAAACCTCTACGAGAGGAGACCTCCATGGGTGCAGCAACACACACACACAAGGCACACACTGTTTGGGACAACCCCCTAAGGTTTGACCCTTGACCCCTGTACAGTCAGGGCTTATTTGTTCTTCCCTGGAGTTCACTCATCCTTTCAATCGACCTCACTTCACCACCCCTCCACCCCCACCCTAAACCCCCGCGCCCCCACCATCCCCCATTAAACACTGCCACTGTAATAAACAAGCGCCTCCCAAGCCCATGAATCCTGGTCCGCTACCAGCTTGTTTTGACAGAGATGCATTTGTCAATTTGACAGATGGAACAGAAATAGCTGACCATTGAAATCCAACCGAAAAAGGCTTGGCCAGGTTGGTGTGTTTGGGAGGTCGATCTGGTGAGATGGTTTGAAGAGGCACATGCAGATGGGAAGTCCTGGGGTGATGCCCAAATCCCAAGGCAACGTTAAATGACTGATGACTGATGCCTAGGCTGTAGCTTGAGAGGCTCATACAGTCTTTGCAGATGCAAGTCAAGTCAAGTTGAGCTTTTATTGTCATTCCGCTACAAGCGTGGGCATACAGTGGAACGAAATGTCCGTGCCTCACAGGGCCACGGTTCTACATAAGTACAGGCATACTTGCTCTAAACTGTCTGATGTTCCCTATATGCGTTCGTTTTTTGACTCTCAGACAATAAAAATCCAATCTCTATTAGTCACTGTGCAAAGTGACACCGAGACACTTGAGCTTTCATCTGAATAATGGAGGCTTTTCTGAGGAATCGTGTCCATGTGTGCAGGGACAGGGTTTACATGAGGGATTCATGCAGGCTGCTAAGAAAAACACACAACACCTGGAGCAGGAATGCACCAGACCCTCACCCAGACCCTCACCCAGAACTTCACCACCCATGCCTAGTCGCCCAGCCCCAGCCTCTGCCCCAGCCTTTGCCCCAGCCTCAGCACTGACCCGAGGTCTAGCCCCAGCACCAGCCGCACCCCTAACCATACCCCTAGCCCAGCCCCAGTCAGGGAACCCAGAGACAGTACTTGATAGACAGATGGTGACCCAGAGAGTTTTCTCTTTCTCTACTCATCCTGTTTCGTCCCTGTCTCACTCTCTTTCCATCTCGCTGTCTCCACCTATCTCCCACACACCCTAACTGTCTCTCCACCTTCTCTCCACACACACACTCGCTCAGCTACCAAACCCTTGATTGACAAGGTGACACATATACACAGATGTGTCACACACAGAATGGTACACATGCACTCTATTACAGGAACAACGGTCTGACATTTACACAGACGTGATTGGCAGGTTGGCAATACATACTATGTTGTATGAGTTCATGCTTGAGTGTGTGTGGTGTGGGGGGGGGGGGTGGTTGCGGTGGGTGTGTGTGTTACATGTGCAGACTCACGTATGTCTGTGCTTGTTCACGTGCATGCATGTGTACTGCATGTGTGTATGCGTGTGTGTGTGGGGTGAGTGTGTGTATGTGTGTGTGTGTGGGTGTGTGTGTGTGTGGGGTGAGTGTATGTGTGTGGGGTGAGTGTGTGTATGTATGTGTGTGTGAGCATGTGTGTGTGAGGGGTGAGTGAGTGTATGTGTGTAAGTGTGTGTGTGAGGTGAGTGTGTGTGTATGTTTGTGTGTGTGTGTGTGTGTGTGTGTGTGTGTGTGAGGATGGCAAGCACAACATAGCTACCCTCCTTAACAGAAGTCAGCACAGTGGCCTGGGAGGGGTCAAGGAGGGTTCAGAGTTCAACCGGATGACCTCATCCTCTGGACTGACACGCTTCACAGGACCCAGAACAGCAGCTTCTGGAACAGTATAGTATTAGACTGTGATATACTCTACTCTACTCTACTCTACTCCGAAGATGCTCCGCAGTGGTGCAGATCCCTCTGTGCTCGAGGGTTCAGCAAACACAGGAAAGGACGTTTGTTCCAGATCGCCTGGCAAGATGGCTGCCATGGACCCGCCATGTCTGCTCAACATCCCCATACTGTTAGAATACACACACTATGTCTGGAGAACAGAAGCTGCTGTCTGGTGAGCTACACACACACACACACACTCTCTCTCTCTCTGCACACAGATACACACATGGGTTGTGTACACACATACCATCTGAGGTAGCCTTATAGTATGTGTCTGTGTGTGCGTGTGTGTGTTTAGGCGTATGTGATCACACTTGTCTGGGGTAACTGACGCTCATGACGGCAATAAAGTGTGTGTGTGTGTGACAGACAGAGAGAGAGAGAGAGAGAGAGAGAGAGAGGGAGAGAGGGAGAGAGAGAGCAAGAGAGAGAGAGAAAGAGAGAGAGAGCGAGCGAGAGCGAGAGGGAGAGAGAGACGTACAGTATGTCATCTATGATTTCATTCTTTCATTCACAGAGAACAAACCTCATCACAGATGCATCAAGCATCACTGTTTCTAACGATACATCATTAAAAGGTCATTTGTTTCTTATGATAACAATATTTCTCCGTCAGTCTAAACCGCGTGTGTGAGTGTTGGCGTTGGTGTACCGTATGTGTTTGCGTAAGAAAGTATTTGAACTTGTGTGCGTGTGTACATGCCAGTGTGTGTGCATGCCTCTCTGTGTACATGTCTGTGTGTATGTGTGTGTGTACATGTCTGTGTGTGTAGACATGTCTCTGTGTGTAAGCATGCCTGTGCGTGTGTGTGGACGTGTCTGTGTGTGTGTGTGGACGTGTCTGTCTGTGTGTGTGTCTATTCCTGTGTGTGTGTCTGTGCGTGTGTGTGTCTGTGCCTCTGCGTGTGTCTGTGCGTGTGTGTCTGTGCGTGTGTGTGTCTGTGCGTGTGTGTCTGTGCGTGTGTGTGTCTGTGCGTGTGTGTGTCTGTGTCTGTGCATATGTGTGTCTGTGCCTGTGCGTGTGTCTGTGCATGTGTGTGTGTGTCTGTGCCTGTGTGTGTGTCTGTGCGTGTGTGTGTCTGTGCCTGTGTGTGTGTCTGTGCGTGTGTGTGTCTGTGCCTGTGTGTGTGTGGGGGGGTTAGTTTGAGGATGAGAGCGGTCTTGTCGCTGGTGCATATCACTACATCAGTGTCTCAGAGTCGTCTCTAAAAGTGCTGTCTGTCGTGTGAAGAACTGCGTCTCTCTCTTCCGCCTGAAATGACCCACCAAACATGGTCACGCAACACGCCACACACAAATACACACACATGCATCCACGCACACAAACATCCACATACATACATCCACATACATTCACATACATACATAAACATGGATATTTCAGAAGCATGGCGGTGGATTCGGTACAAAGGACTCAGTATGAGCAGTGCTGAAGATTGGTGGCTGGTGTTTTACACACGGCTGTTATGAAAATAAAGCTTTGGTCTCATCAAGTCTGACCTAAGCCACCACACATACAGTACAGACTGACTGTGTGGCCGGCCTGAGTGAAACAGGCGGGCAGGTACTTTAGTATTCCTGTGGGAAATAATGCAACTAGGGTGAGATCCAGCCAAATTAACATAATAGGGGGGATTGAAATCGTGACCTCTTGAAATGTAAATGTATATTACCGCTAAACCCAAGTCAGTCCTGTTGTACAGTTTGCCTTAGATTTGTTTTAATTACCAAGTTGCACTGGAAACGGAAAGAAATTGAAGGTGCAGGACAACACCATCTAGTCACTAAATCCTCACAGTTGATCATAATCATCTCACGAAATCAAATTGATATGGGAGGCTCAGAGTTAGTCTTCATACCAGTACACCATTACAACCACACCGACAAACTCAGAAACAAAGTTATGAAATGCCAGTGATCACCAGTCCACAAACGCGCCAGACATCAATCATTGTGCTGTCAAAAAACACTTGAATGGTGTGAAAGGGCTCTTTGTCCTGCTGTTTAGCTGAAGCTAGCCTCTCCTGCAGGTGGGCCCGCGTTCCCCAGAACAGCACCCCTCATTTACCATCAGCCCAGATTCACAGGATGTACTGCCTGCTATCTGGTCCCCTGGAAACCACGGCTCCAACCCCCTGTGTTCCCTAGTCACGCAGGTCTCCAAGGCAACCGCCAAACATCTGTGCTGAGTGTGTGTGTGTGTAATTAGAGCTAGGCGCACCTCTGTATGAAGTGTGAATGGATGGGGGTACGTGTGTGTGTGTGTGTGTGAGTGTGTGAGTGAGTGTGTGCGTGTGTGTGTACATGGCAAACCATTAGACCATGGGACGCAGATAGGACACTGACTCAGCAAAGAACAGATGTTTATTTACGGAACAAATTTTTTTAACCTGGCCCCCTCTGCCCCCAGTCCCCCAGACTCCAGCCCCCCAAGCCCTGCCCCAAGCCCTGCCCCTAGCACCCCCAGCCCTGACTACAGCCCCCCTGGCCCTCTCTTTTTTCCCTAATCCCAAAATTTCAATTTCATGGAGATTTATCCAATTCACACAACGTACAATATTCACCACAAAGTTCCTCTATGTCCACCAACATCCTAAAGCCCTGATTCCGACACAGACGAATACATGCCGACACACCAACGCACCAAACACCACACGCAAACAATCTGAACATAACATACACCACACCACACACTCTCCCAGTCAGGATGCAGTACCTGCCTGCTTCTCTCTCTCTCCTTCCTCTGACGTCTGAAGCAGCGGCTGGTGTTGCAAATGCTCTCTACTGCCCCTTGGTGGATATTCTAAGCACATACAGAACAAGTGCTTTCCTAACTTGGACTGAATCAAGCCATCACACTGCGATCTGAGAGGGCTCAATCAACTCAAGGCAACTCAATCATCAGGCCAATGTACAGTGATCAAACCAGCAACGTTAACACCAGCAACAACCAATTGAGAACCTGATGAGAACCAACTGGTTAATATTAAGTTTACTGATGTGAAAACATTGAACGTTTTGTTTATAATCATCTCGGCATACACTAACGCTCTTTAAGACGTCCCTCAAATCTGAAATGACAATGTACAATATTAGAAATAGATATTAAAGCATTTTTTTCCCACTTTCGATGTGTTACTAATGTGTCTTATGAACTTGTCTTCTTGACTGACCGGTTACAACTGGCTAGTTCACGACTGCTAAGGTGAGACTTCAGTCTTTCAACTTTGACCTCCCCGGTTAATGGGGTCTGGAACAGCAGTTCAAGTCCCAGAAGGTTGCAGTTCCCCCGGAGGTCAACGTGTCGGAATGTCAGCTAAACACGCCAGCATTCCATATAGTCTGGCAACCCTCTACAACACTCCGTCTCAGAACTCCCAACATATCTTTCAAAGTCGAACACATACAGGAAATTCCTCCCTTTGGCCGGAGAACAATGAGATATCTATTCTAATTGGCCACCTTGTCTCCAGATGAGAGCCATTTCGGTCTCTGTCTATCCACATGCTGACTGGCATCCTTTGATGAAACGTTGACATTTCTGAGTACAGTAAAGGATCAAAAGGCTTGTCAGCGTGTCTAGAAGCTACTGTTTTAACCCCACGCCTTTGTCGTACCTCCATATGGCTATGTTTGCTGTTCTAACGCTGACAGAGCTACACGCGGCTAGTGCTACCAATGCTAATAGCGCTAACAGCGCTACAGGCCGTCCCCGGAAGCCTTCGCCCCAGTTGGGCGCCTGCGGGCCAGATGGAAACATCCATCCATCCTCCATCAAACACTTCGCTGTCTGTCACAGTCTGGGATGTGACCGGAGGGAAGTTTGAGAGATTTATCATGAACCTTGACCAGGAGGGATGAGAGCAGGAGAGAGAGGAGGTGTATCAGATGGAGGGACTGTGGTGAGGGTGTTGTGTTAATGACAGACACCTCCCCCCCCGCCCCGCCCCACCTGACCAGCGAACCCAGCCAGATGAAACTCTACTGTTTGTCTTCCCGTCCCTCTTTGAAGTGTGACTGGCGCAGCAGTGGTGGGGTCTCTCTCTGTGTTTGTTCCTGTGCTGGTTCCTGGCCTACAGGCCGAACGCTTGTCTAGACTTGAGAGAGGGAGAGGACGAGAGAACGTAAAGAACAAACAGGTTGGAAGGAAAGAGAGAGAGAGGGAGGATGAGGGAGGGATGAGGGAGGGAGGGAGAGATGGCAGCATGGGTAATGTGATGACACAAGTCTGGCTGTGTGTTTGCTTTTCCACACGACTCCCAAAATGTAGCTTAGTCATCTGATAAGCAGTAGAGAACACACACACACATCCACACAAACACACATCCACACACACACACATCTACACACACATCCACACACACATCCACACACATCTACACGCGCACACACACACACACCTTCACACACGTCTGCACATCCACACACTCTACAAATACACAAGTCTGGCATCACAGTGACTCGAAACCCATCCAATTTTATCGGTGCACAACCAAAACTGTATGCTACGATCTTAATGTATTAGAAATTGCCGCATAGGCCAAGTTTGATCACATACTGTTCATGTGTCATAGCCCAGTCATTGACGAGGCAAAGGAGGAGCCATGGCGTGCTGCAGCTGTGTCTGGTATCGTCATCATTCCAAACGCATCCAGTCACACACCAACCAGATGTGTTCAGCCCAAGAGTCACAGTATCGCCAGGACAAGTGACATGACATTTCACAAGTCGGTCATCGTCAACAACGCATCTTTTCTTCTGTGGTTTCCAAGTGTTTTGACGCCGCCATGTGATTCATACCAGAGGCGCTGTTGACCCAGTGACCTTGAGTCCGTTGCACTTCTGGACACGTTTCCAGGGTAACAGACAGGCAGAAGGAAGTCTTTCTGCTGTATGATAAGAGAACGGAGGGACAGGGTCGTGGATGGAAGGATGATGTCATGGGGTGTGCTGAAGCGCGAGTGTACATCGAGTACTGGACACGTTAGCACTTTTTCTAGTCACCACTTTTTTGTTGCCGTAACACCATGTGTCCAGTAGGTGGCAGCACCTAGCGCACAAATTAATTTAGTCCTGACGATGAGGAGAGTACCCTTACAAACCACTAGAGGGCCTCAGAGTCACAGGACTGACAACGTTTCTGACTTTGTTGTGAGACAGAGAGATCTGAAAATATAGGAACTAGGGTTGATGAGAAATGACAAAACTTTGGAGAGTTCTTCAGTGTCTACAGGAGTCTACACTTTGATTGTGATGATGGTAAACAAGACTAATAGCAGAGGGTGTGGCCAGTGTACTGAGGGGAAAGTTTGAGTTCAGAACTTGAGGCTGAGGTTCTGAAAGAATGTAAAGGCTTGTTTAGATGTTTAGTACTCATCCTTGCAGCCTCCCCCAGCCTCTCCCCTAGCCTCGTCTGCCTCCCCTCCAGTCTGGCCCAGCCTCCTCCAGCCTCTCCCCTAGCCTCGTCTGCCTCCCCTCCAGTCTAGCCCAGCCTCCTCCAGCCTCTCCCTCGCCTATAAGCTCTGTCCTGCCTCCCTTCTCTATCTCCCTGCCTCTCCCCTGGGGGGTGGGTGGGGAGTGAGCAGGGGGTGGGAGGGGTGCACAGATAAGACTAATACACATTACTGGAATTCCCCTCAATTCACATAAGGCCAGGAGGTGAGAGGAGGGGGAGTGAGAGAGCGAGAGAGCAAGAGAGAGAGAGAGAGAGAGAGAGAGAGAGAGAGAGAGAGAGAGAGAGAGAGAGAGAGAGAGCGAGAGAGAGAGAGAGAGCGAGCAAGAGAGAAAGAGAGAGAGAGAGCGAGAGAGAGAGAAACCAATGGAGAAAAGACGAGTCTACGAAAGACAAAGAAAAATGAAGGGAAGAGAGGAAGAGAGAAGGAGAAAGAGTCCGACAGGGAGAAAGAGTCTGACAGGGAGAAAGAGTCCGACAGGGAGAAAGAGATGGAGCAGAAATCCATAGCTTCGCTTCTTCTTTGCACAATCACAGAAGAACGACACGTTGTTGACTAACGAGTGGCTACGGGCCTCTCCTCAGAGCAGAGAACATGCCCCTGATGAAAACATCTGGGCTCAGATTCCTGCTCTGACAGCGATGCTGTGCCTGGATACAAACACACACACACACACACACACACACACACACACACACACACACACACACTCTTTAGATGTAAAACATACACTTTCACACTCACATACACACACCCACGCAAACGAAGTCACACGCAAACACATTCCGTCTCTCCCTCCTCACACTGGCCATCCGTTAACACAGAGCTTTGAATCTCCCTGTACATTACTCACAGCCTGAAACACTGTTTGTTGCTACAGGTTACTAATAGTTACAGTGTATGTTGCATCACTTCCAAACTGTCTCGTTCTTTCCTCCCTGCCAAGTGTTCGTGCACGTGTGGCTTCGGGAAAGAGTGAGTTTCTGCGTGTTAATCCTTGAGTGTGTGTGTGTGCATGTGTGTGTTGATGGCCGTGTGGTTGTGATCATATGAGTGTGTGTTAATGGATGTGTAATTGTGCGAATGTGTGTTTAGGCGTGTGCGTGCGTGCGTGCGTGCGTGCGCGTTCTTGTGACTGATAATAAACGTATGATATGACGTGTTTGCCAGGCGTTGGAAGAGCTCCACTAATACACTGCTTTGAGAGCTCTCTACATCTGTCAGTTGGCCAACTGCCAAGGTCTGTATGGTCACTGAACATAATATGAAATTATTACTGGAACACAGACTCATTTATACAACAGACAGACAGTTAACACGCCTCTAAAAGACCCTCTCACACACACACAAACCAAATAAGCACGAACACACACGCAGACAATTTAGCAGTGCGTGTAGGCCTATACGATTTGCGTGATTTGTGATAATTGTTTTAAATTAGCTGGCTGCATTTGTTGAAATTACATTACTTGAGCTTAATAATGTAAATCGCATAGTGACGGGCGTTATTCGTAAAATGACAGAAAAAAAAGTTGTTCCCATCGTGTTCTTTTTCCTGGCAGTCTTATCGCATAACAGTCGTGTTGCAGGGAGAGAAGTGTCACTTTTGACTTCCATTTAGATATTAAGAGGGGAAAATTGCATGAAAGGTTCTAGGTACAGGAACGAGGGCCAAGTCTAACCTTGGAGCATTTGGCTGTCAGAATCCCTTTCATCAGATCAGTTAGGGGACTCAGGGATTCCGATTGCAGTGTGGGAGGAGCGGAAGAGGAGGAAGTCGGCCCACAGATTGGATGTGTGTGTCTCGCGGCAGCGTAGCCTCGCTCGGCGCGCGGATCTTAGCTGACACCGACTCGTCCGTAAAAGCAACAGAGGCTGGTTGCTAAACCGAGGATCCATTTCCCTTCAGGAGACGGAGTTCACGGAGTGTCGAACTGTACCGCTTGTACGACATAAAACTGCGAACCCCTGTCGCTGGAAACGAGCAGTATGCATTCGGACTGCAGGCTGCTATGGGCAGAGCGGTAATGGTGGGCAGGGGACCGTCAGTGACCGGGCTGTTCTTCTTGTCGACTCTCATCATCTTCACCACGAGCAGCAGCCGAGCGCAGAAAGGTTGGTGCTCTCGAGCTCTACCGACTGACGGTTCAGACCGGTACGAACAAACGGTATTAGCAGAAAACAACTTGTTGCTGTGGCTTGGACTCCCCTTACTAAAGTTTGGCCACATTGGTGAACCGGAGAGAACCCGCAGCGGGTTGTTATCGAGTGCCGCGGGTAGCCTACCTTACATGGGTCGGTCGCTCTCTTGTTCCCCCCATCTCAAATATGTAGGGGCCATGTGTTTCGCCTGCTAAATGTTTCAGTCCAGAGGAGGATCGCACCCCCGCTGGTTACGTCTTAAAGGGCTATTTGGTTGAAAACGGTGTTCAAGTTTTATCTCCTGGTTTTGTGACAGATTGGTATATAAACTGACTATGGAGGGGGAGGAGGTGAATTGAACAGTACTCTGTTAAACATTTGATTGGGTTTACGCTGGCAGGTTATCGATTACAGCCTTGAGCACCTTTTGTAGGTTTTCAAGCGGTGAAAGCAGTTCTGTCGTGATACATTCAGAGTTCACTGGTGAGACGCAAGTGTGTTGTTTGTTTGAGCTTCACCCGTTCCATCTGTCCGCTCGCGTATTTCTGTAATAACAGACACAAAGCTCGTACGTAGTCCACGGGGATGGAAACGCTGCTTTGTTTTTGTCTAGTTTGCTTGGATAACGTCCAACCAATGTCGGTTACGTAACAGCGAGACCGACCAAGGATCCACTTTGCACCAGAACGCGTGACTGTCCGGTGTTATCTCTGCCCGGGCCTAGCACGTGCTCTCCACCGTGGGTCTGGTTGTACTTGAATGTCGCAACCTCAGAAGTACTATCATTCTGATCCTTTAGAGTGAGACCCCCACTACACACACACACACATACACACACACACACACACACAGATACGCACACACCACCTGACCTGCATGTTTCCAACCACGCTTTGTGTTTCCTCTTTGTGACTTTCTGGTTGTGTGTGTTTATACTTCTCCTCCCCTTTGTGTGTGTGTGTTTGTCTTCATGTATGTGTGTGTGTTTGTCTTCATGTATGTGTGTGTTTGTGTTGTGTGTGTGCTCTCAGGTGATGGCTGTGGCCCCAGTGTGTTGGGCCCCCACAGTGGGACCCTGTGCTCCCTGGGCTATCCTGGCACCTACCCCAACCACACGGTGTGTGAGTGGGAGATCAGCGGCCCTGCTGGACGCAGGCTGCACTTCCGCTTCGCCGACCTGGACATAGAGGATGACAACTGCCAAGTCAACTACCTCCGCATCTACGATGGCATCGGAGCGGAACGCAGCGAGATAACGGGTGAGTGGGAGGGGAGCAGGAGGGAGGGGGTGGGGGGAGAAACGTGAGCTTCAGTGGGAGCAGGGGGAGGAGGGAGAGGGAAGAGGGGACGGAGGGGAGTAAAGTGGGGTGGGAAGAGGTGGGGGAGTGGGCAAGGAAAGAGGTGAATAAGGGCTGGAGAGTGGCGGTACGTGGGGGGGGGGTGAGGGAGAAGGGTCCTATGTGGGATACACTGAGAAGCAAACAGGTTGAAGGTTATTTGTTTTTACCTGTTAATCATGCTCACCTTGCTGTGTTTAATAACATGTATGTGATCCCTCCTCGTGTCGTCCATGTGTCTGGTGGGTTCTAGTGAAGTTCTGCGGTCTGGGTCTGAAGGTTCCGGAGCTGATCGAGTCACAGGGAAACCAGGTCACTGTCCAGTTCATGAGCGGAACCCATTGGGGGGGGAGGGGCTTCCATCTGTCCTACTCCACAACGGATCACCCAGGTACCATGGGGCATGTGCGCACACACTGTCACGCACACACACTACCACCCCACAGTACACTGACAAACCACCACACCAGCACACAACACTTGACAGCACCGAACAGCGACAAACTAAAACACACACCACACACTGAACCCCCACACCACACACACACACCACAACATACAAACTGACCAACAAAAACACACACACACCATGACCACACACACATACACACTGACCACAAAACCACACACAACAACACACCACAAAAGGAGTTGTATCTACTGAGTGCTACTCCTGGGAATTTCAATTAGTCTGAAAAGTCCTAACAGTAGGGTATATTACGTTCATATTTTACTGTCATTCATACCGGTTGTGTGTGTGTTCCACTGTTTTTCTACTGCTCCGTCTCACTATCTGGTCTTTTCTTTGTGGGCAGTCCGTTCAGAAAGCTGTGTGGTGTTTCCTAAGTGTGTCTGTAAAGCGTGGTGGCAGTCTTTTAAGGTAAGTGTGTGTGTCTAAGTGTTTGTGTCAGCGGTGCATCTTCAGGAGGTTGTGTGTGTCTAAGTGTGTCTGTGACTAGTGGCAGTCTTCAGAGGTTTGCGTGTCTAAGTGTGTCTGTGACTAGTGGCAGTCTTCAGAGGTTTGCGTGTCTAAGTGTGTCTGTGACTAGTGGCAGTCTTCAGAGGTTTGCGTGTCTAATGGTATCTC
>BROE01000022.1:3882805-3895338 GCA_036571765.1 Plecoglossus altivelis
GAGAGAGAGAGGGAGATGGAACGCAAGGAGGAGTGGAAGGAGAAGATAGGAGGGACAAAGAAGAGAGGGGGGAGAGAGACAGAAAAGGGGAGAAATGAGAGACAGAAGAGGGGGAGGGAGAGGTATAGAAGGGGGAGGGAAGAGAAAGGTAATGGATTGGGAAGTGTATCCTATCTCCTCTGTGCAAAGCTTTTAACCATGCATCTGGACAAGCACCATATCACATTACTGAAAGGAGTGTAAGAATGAGCAGCAGAGTCGGATGGACCTCATAACATTTCAGAGAGAGAGAGAGAGAGAGAGAGAGAGAGAGGGAGGAAAGAGGGAGGGAGAGGTGGAGGGAGAGGGGGAGAAAGAGTGAGAGACGGATAGTGGGGGGAGAGAGAGAGGGAGAGAGAGAGTCTAGCCCCATTGAATTTTACTTAAGGAATTGTAGCTAGCTAAACGCTGACCTTGCTTGTTTCCAATCTTGGCTACTGTGTTAAAAATCTATGTAATCTTGTTTTATCCAAAGCGACATATACATATCACTGAAATGTGACTTTGTTTTATATGATCTGCCTTGATGTAGTTGTTGGTCTCAGCTTTCATTTAGCTTGACTGTGTTCTTGCTAATCTCTCTGCAGCTTCTCCATAGCTCCAAGCAGGAGTTATAAACTGGGAACGCTAATCGTGTTGCTACAGTGTACAAGGTGTGTGTGTGTCTCCCTGTACACACGCTAACTCAGTTACATTGCCTTAGTGTCGCTAATGCTATGCTGGAACTGGAGTGATGGATGCTGTGGACTCAAACACAGCAGTCTGATTGGTCTGCAAGGATGGTATAATCACATTTACACATCAGGGCATCTTATATCAACCGTAGCCATTTGTCATGTAGTCTGAACCCTGAGTCAGTTAGCAGAGACTGTGTTGGCTCACCGGGGGTTGACCAGCAGGCCACAGGAACTCAGGACACCAGGGGGAGGACCGAATCAGAAAGTCGTCTGATGTTTTTTGTTTGTTTGTTAAGGTGTGCGGGTGATTGTCTGAGTGCGTTCGCACGGCTAGGCAGATCGACTCCATGGCCACGGCGACTGGCGGTCGCCGCGGTAACGTGTCATTTTGAGTCACTGTTTGGTGGTCACAAAGGCTCTGATGTTAGTGTTGCAGTCATGTGATAAGTATTGTAGTCATGTGGTCAGTATTGTAGTCATGTGGTCAGTATTGTAGTCATGTGGTCAGTGTTGTAGTCATGTGGTCAGTATTGTAGTCATGTGGTCAGTGTTGGTTTCCGGCCTCCGTTTCTCATCTCTGTGGGCAGGAAGTCAAAGTGGTCATCGCTCATGTTTTCCATCTTGACTGGAGATGACTGCATCTGTGTGTGTGTGTGTGTGTGTGTGTCAGTGTGTGTGTGTGTGTCAGCCAACTCAGCCATCCTGATCCCTGTTTTGTCTTTTCAGACCTCATCACCTGTCTAGACAAAGGAATACACTTCACAGAGGCAGAATTTAGGTATCTCCTTCTCCATGTGTGTCTACCTGTCTGTGTTTGCACATGTCTGTACGCCCGCCTCTACAGTGAGAGCTGTGTTCATTCACACCTGTACACCTGCCTGTATAAACACGTGTGTGTACAGGTTTCTATTAAAAGCTGAGTGTTCGTACACACCTGCCTGTATAAAGACTTGTGTGTGTGTAGGTTTCTAGTTAGAGCTGTGTGTTCGTACACACCTGCCTTTATACAGACTTTTGTGTGTTTGTCTTTTTCACCACAGCAAGTACTGTCCAGCAGGATGCATCAGGTCCACAGGGGAGGTGACTGGAACCATGCCTCATGGCTACAGAGACGTGAGTACCCCACTGTGTGTGTGTGTGTGTGTGTGTGGGTGTGTGTGTGAGAGAGAGAGAGTGTGAGAGTGTGTGTGTGTGTGAGTGTGTGTGTGTGTGTCTGGTTCTGTCTGCTTTTGTCCATGGAGGTTAGTCATTGTGTCAGACACAAAGTCTTCAGGTGATTCACTCTGAAACTCACCCCGATCAAACACACAAATACACAAACACACGAACACACACAAACTCACACACACACACAGAGACACACACACAGAGACACACACACACACACCCCCACACAAAGACACACACACAAACACACAGACACACAAACACACACACACACACATACACACACACACACACAAACACACACACACACACAGACAACCTCCACTTATCTCCGCCCACTGCTGCCTCACAGGAACAGTTGTCCATTCTTGTCTCTCTTTTTTCCATTCCTCTGTTCCATTTCCCTCTTTCTCTACTCCTTTATTTTCTCTCTCTTTTTTCTATATCTCTCGCTCCCCTCCCTTTCTCTTTGTGTCTCTCTCCCTCTCCTCTGTAATTCAGTCCTGTGTGTTTACACAGGGCCCCCTGGCTAGTAGTGTGCGTGTCCCTGGCTGATGACCTCACAGTGGTCCGGTCTGGTCCTGTGTGTGTGAGGTCACGCCCCCCCCCCTGTGTCCCTGGCTGATGACCTCATACAAGGGAAGGTCAGGAGGAGGAGAGGAGGGGGTGGGAGTGTAGGAGAGGGGGAGATGGAAGAGAGGGGGAGATTTTGTAGAGGAGAGATTTGGGGGAGAGGTGGAGAGGGAGAGGTGAGCTAATTGTTTGGCCACTGGAATGGTCCTCTAATCCACTCCAGCTGGACAAGGGTGGTGTGTGGAGTGTGTGTGTGGAGTGTGTGCGCGCCTGTGTGAATGAGTGAGTGTACATGTGTGCTCCTGTGTGAATGAGCGAGTGTGTGTGTGTGTTAGGGCCCCATACACCAGTGTCTGCATGCGTGTGTGCTGATAAGTCAGTGTCAGACCTGTGTGTGTGTGTGTGGATGTGCTGTTAAGATGACACTCCTATAGCAGGATTGTTAATCCTCCAGCCTCTTAGTCCACCACACCCAAACACTGCTGTCACCATGGAGACGGGAGGTTTCTGCCACAGCCAACATCATGCACGGTCACCCCCCACCTCCTCCCCTCCTCCTATCCCACCTCCTTCCCTCCTCCATCCTTCTATTCTACCCCGCCTCCACTCCCCTCCTCCATCCTGCTATTCCACCCCACCTTCTCCCCTCCTCCATCCTTCTATCCCACTTCCTCCCCTCCTCCATCCTTCTATCCCACCTCCTCCCCTCCTCCATCCTTCTATCCCACCTCCTCCCCTCCTCCATCCCTCTATCCCACATCCTCCCCTCAGGCCTTCTTACCTCCTGGGTCTGTTTCACCAACCCCCACTGCCTCTGACCATGTCTTCTTGGATGGTGTGAGTGTGTGAGTAAGTGTGTGCGAGTGAGTTTGTGTGAGTGTGTGTGTGGTCAGCTCTGAGAGCTGGGGTGTGGTGGTGGGAAGCAAGGCTGTGTGTGTGTGTGTGTGTGCAGCGCTGTGTGTGTGTGCTGTGTTAGTGTTAGTGGTTTGGTGGGTGCTGCTTGGGATGTGGTGTGTGTTTTTGGGAAGGGTTGACAACTGAGAGGCCAAGTGTTCCAACGCCTGTGGTGCCGTCACTCTGTGTGTGGGTGTGTGTGTGTGTGGGTGTGTGTGGGTGTGTGTGTGTGTATGTATGTGTGTGAGAGAGTTTCCCAACATGGGTCGTTTCTGTGTCAGCCACAGTGTAGTCAGCTGTGAAACCTTTTGAGGTTCTTCCAGAGAAAACCATGAGCACTTCACTAGCAGCCCAGCAGCCAAAATGGAACCAGCCCCAAGCATGTAAACACATACTCAGCTGAGGTGTGCTTTGGTTTGGAACAAGGCCTCAGTGTTCCCATCAGTCTGGGGCTCAACAGCTTGGCCCCTGTGCGCTCCAGTCCTCTCAGGGAAGGAAGTGACATCACTGTGAATCATCTCTCTTATCTACTCTGTCTGTAGGCTAAGAGGGTCAAGACGGGCTGCTCTCTCTCTCTCTCTCTCTCTGCCTCTCTCTCTCTCTCTCTGTCTCTGTGTGTTTGTGTGTCTAATCTCTCTGGTCTCACTGAGGAATGTTAATGATTATCTCTTGACAGTCTCTGATATCCAGACTGTCTCCTTTCTCTTTCTGTCCCGTTCTATCTCCCAGTTGTTATTGACTTCTCTCCCCTCCCTCTCTTCTCCCCTCCCCTCTCTTCTCCCCTCCCCTCCTCTCCCCTTCCCTCCCACAGTCTTCTCCTGTGTGTACCGCAGCCATCCATGCAGGCGTGGTGTCTAACTCCCTGGGGGGTCAGATCGGTGTGGTCAGCAGTAAGGGCATCCCTCGCTATGAGGGCTCGCTGGCCAACAACGTTACCTCCACTGGGTGAGCACCTCTCTCTCTGTCTCTGTCTGTCTGTCTGTCTGTCTGTCTCTCTCATCTGTGCTCTTCTCTGCTATTCTCTCTTCTCGTTCTGTCTGTCTGTCTATCTCTGTCTGTCTGTCTGTCTCTCTCTCTCTCTCTGTCTCTCTATGTCTGTCTGTCTCTCTCTCTGTCTCTCTGTCTGTCTGTTGTTCTGTCATCCTCTCTCTCTCTCTCTTTTCTCTGCTCTCCTGTCTCTGTCTACCTCTCTGTTCTCTCTAATCGTCGTCTTGTCTATCTATCTCCCTCTGTCTCTCATCGTCTTCTCTCTTCCTCTTCCCTTTCTTTTTTCGGCTCTCCTTCTTCTGTCTCTCTCTTCTATCTCTCTGTCTCTGTCTGTCTGTCTGTCCTGTCGTCTGTCTGTTACTCTCTGTCTGGTCTGCCTTCTGTCTGTGCTGGTCCTCTCTCCTCGTCTCCGTCTCCTCTCTCCTCTATCTCTCTGTCTATCTCTCTCCCTCTGTCTCTCTCTGTCTCTCTATCTCTCTCTCTCGCTCTCTCTCTCTGTCTGTCTGTCTGTCTCTCTCTGTCTATCTCTCCCTGTCTCTGCCATCCTGATCTCTCAACCTTCTGTCTTCTCTCTTGTCTCTCATTTTTTTTTTGTCTCTCTTCCTAGTCTCTCTTTTCTGTCTCTCCCTCCCTCCGTCTCTTTCTCTCCGTCTCTCTCTATCTCCTCATCATCCCACGTTTCATCTCCCACTGTTTCCCCTTTATTTCTCTCTCTCTTTAGTGCTTCTTTTCTACTGTATCTTGAGTCTTTATAAGAATCTGTACAAGAGTCTTTGTAAGCGTTTCTCTCTCCCTACAGAGGCCCCTTGTCCAACAGTCTGTTCACCTTCAAGACTAGTGGTGAGCTTAAACATCCTTAGATAAATTCGATACAAATTCCTCTAATGCTTTTACATTCTAACCCTCTGACCACACTATTGATTTTCTGCGTCTGTGTCTCCCTCCCTTGTTAAGGTTGCTATGGGACGTTGGGTCTGGAGTCTGGCGTCGTTAGGGACTCACAGTTCTCTGCCTCCTCCGTGTGGGAGTGGAGCGACGCGATTGGCCAGCCGGGTGTATGGCGGCCGTCCGGGGCACGCCTTAAGAAGGCGGGGCTTCCCTGGGCGTCGGCTGTTAGCGACCAGCTACAGTGGCTCCAGGTGGACCTGAAGAGGGAGAACAGGATTACTGGTACACACACGTGTACACACCGCATGTGTATAAACACACACACACACATGTAAACACCGCATGTGTATAAACACACACACACACGTGTACACACACACACATGTATAAACACACACACGTGTACACACCGCATGTGTATAAACACACACACACGTGTACACACCGCATGTGTATAAACACAAACATACACATATGTATAAACACACACACACATATGTATAAACACACACACACGTGTATAAACACACACACACACACACACACACGTGTATAAACACACACACACATATGTATAAACACACACACACACACACACACAGGTGCATTCACAAGCACATACACCCAGATATGAGCTCATCCATTCCCTGTCTTGCTATTCTTCCTCCAGGCATCATAACCACAGGCTCCACCCTCCTGGAGTACCAGTTCTATGTGTCTGCCTATCGGGTCCTCTACAGCCAAGACGGACAGCAGTGGAGCACCTATCGGGATGCAGATGCCACTGTAGACAAGGTGAGAGGAGCTGTCTCGACGGTGGGCGGGTGGGGAGCGTAGGAGGAATTGCTCCCTTCGTTTCCGCGGTAACCTACATTGATTGTGGCTTTTACTGGCAGGAAGTGGATGATGTCAGCTAGTGCATCAGTGGTTTTGGTTAAGTGCTGCTCTAGGCAAAGTAACAATTAAATATGAATGGGACTAACTGGCTGGCTGTAATAAGGGGAGCTGTGTTGTTGCAGGGCATGTGTGTGTGTTTGTGTGTGTGTACAAGTCATCTTGTGGCTCCGTGGTAACCAGAGTGTGTGTTGTTGTGTTTCAGGTCCTCCAAGGCAACACCAACTACCTGCAGGAGGTCAGAAACGACTTCATCCCACCAATCGAAGCGCGATTCCTCAGGATAAGCCCCTCCCACTGGCACCAGCGAATCGCCCTCAAGATAGAGCTTCTGGGGTGCCAAATCCACGCAGGTACGCAACCAATCACACAGTAGAGGGCAAATCAACTGTCCAATCAGCAGCAACCTTCTATTGGTGACTGATATCCTCCTACTTTTTGTTCCCTCTCTTCTTGATCTCTCACTTCCTGTTACCATTCTCCATCTCCTCTCCCATTGGACAGCGATTCCGCGGATCTTCCACCCCCCTCGGCTGGCCCCGCCCCCTGTGGTAACTCCCGCCCCTCCCAAGGGTGACAAGACCACCCACACCCCCGACATCAGGAACACCACCATGCCCCCCCGCACCAGCAACGGTAACACCAGTCATCACCAAGGTTACAGTAGAGCGAAACCATATAATCTTGTGTTTCGTAATCGTCTCCACGGTTACAGTAGAGCATGATGATGTCATCTTGTGTACTGTAGTCATCACCACGGTTACAGTACCAGATTTGACCTGTCAGTGATGACCTGTGATGTCTTAAGGTGCTTTTGTGATGCTTTACTACCGATCTATATCCTTCTATGCAGAGGAATGCAGCTAGTACTAATCAAAGCTAGAATGTTGGTACATGACTCATCTTAATGGTGATGGATGGTGATGTTGTTCATGCAGACGTTGCCCTAGCAGCAGTGCTGGTCCCTACCGTTGTCATGGTGCTGACAGCCCTCAGCCTGACTGTGGTGTGCACCTGCCACTGGAGGAACAGGTCAGAGCTAATTAGCATACCCCAACATGACCACTAACACACATCAGATTAGCATACCCCAACATGACCACTAACAAACATCAGATTACTAATCCCATCCCTTGTTGTCTCTTAACAGGAAGAAAAGTTCTGAGGGAACATATGACCTCCCTCACTGGGATCGTACAGGTACACACACACACACACACACACGTGAGGTTGCTGTGTTTGGTTGGGATAGTGTGCTAACGTGTGTGTGTGTGTGTGTGTGTCAGACTGGTGGAAGAGCATGAAACAGCTGCTGCCCTCCAAGATGGCGGAGGGGGAGGAGTCAGTGCGCTACAGCAGCAGCCAGGTGGGCCGGCTAAGAGGAAGGGGGGCCGTCCCTAGGCTAGAGGCGGAGTCTGCAGGTACACACGCACACTTTCTCTCCCTCGCTCTCTTTACACACACAAACATCCACAGAGCAACACCACAGCTGACCCCTGACCCCTAACCCCCTCAGAGTATGCCCACCCCCTTGTGAGCGGCGTGGTGACATCACTAGGACCAAGGTCGACCTTCAAGCCGGAGGAGGGACCAGACCCAGGCTACACCCACCCTGACCTGTATGACATGCCCATGTCACCTGATATATACCACGCCTACGCCGAGCCACTTCCTGCCTCCGGAGCAGAATATGCCACTCCCATCATGATTGACATTGGAAGCCACCTATCAGGAACCTCCTCCTCCATGAGCCAGCCAACCGGTTCAGCCGTTTCCAGCTTCCTGGGCCGAGGCCCCGCCTCCCTGCTGGCTCGGACAGACAGCAGCCAATCAGGGAGGTCCGCGTACGACACGCCCAAGAGCACCACTGGACAGGCCACGCCCACCGAGGAGCTAACCTATCAGGTGCCTCAGAGTAGCTCCCAGAAGCCAATAGGACAGAGCTGAACTGTGGGATGTCCAGCCCTCCACCTCCAGACGCAGTGAGGTTGGGAGGACCATGGAGATGTGTGGACCAATGAGAAGCCAGGGCCTGCCTCCAGCCTGGTTCCCTATGGAGATGTCTGTACGCGTGTGTGTCTAACTGTACGTGTGTTTGTGTGTCTAACTGTGTGCGTTGTGAGCTTGTATGTGCCTTACCAGTCCTATCACTGAAACCAGAATGTTGAATGTCCACGAACGAGAGGAGGAAAGGGAGATGGAGAGGAGGCGTAAGGAAGAAAATATCTCACTACTGTTTCAGTAGGGCTTGTTCCCTCTGCCTGTGCTTAGTGTTTAGTGTTCTGCATCAAGCTGTGAGTGTTCCGTGTGATTGTGTTCCTGCGTCCATGTCAGCTCTGAGACAGGTTCCTCCCGAGCCACGAGGTTCTATCATCGCAGTGACGCATCAGTTTTCCTACGGTACGCTACTTTTGCAAGACTGGTGTTCTCCTACTCCATTGTAACTTTTTGATTTTACGCGACCTAAATCATCTTTTCACCAGATCCTGAGCACAACATAGACCTGTGTTCAAAGTTTATCGAATGATTTAATTTATTTTATTACTACTTTGAAACCTTGAAGACCCTGCTGAAACTGAGGTTCAGATTCACACTAAGACTTGGCATCTACTGTGGTACTACGTTCTCAACCACTATCAGAAGAGACTACGTAACACAAAAACAATATGGTCGCACCGTTGTCCCGGTAACAGCGTCAGGGACTCCCGCACTTGAGTGACACCGGCAGGTGGCCAATCAGAAAGAGCAGGTGCACGTTGTGATAGTCTAACCTCTGCCCTATCAGACTCGCTGACTTGAAAAGGTGGAATCCAAGATAGCCAATCAAACAAAGGTGGCTTTTGTTGTGTCTCCGTGGTTACCAGCATGTCTTGTATAGAGAAGAATGTTACGATGTCAGACCACAACTGTCCTGGTTAACGATGCTGTTATTTTAGTCCCTAATAACCATTTAGCCCGTCCCTCTCAGTTAGAACCACTGGCAGTTGATTCAATGCAAGCAAGAGTCCAACTACCATGAACTCACTCTCTAGTACTGACAAATCTACACTAGATCTATATACATAGAACAGCACCATACTGACAGAGCACAGTTACAGTTACCAGTCAGTCCATCTCTTGGTGGTAATACAGACAACCAGCTGTTCCAGTCAGAAAGACACATGACATCACACGGCCAATTAAAACCCATTGAGTTTTGGTTCCAAGGAATGTGCATGTGTGCGTGAATCACTGCCCTTGTGTCTGTCATGATCATCACCCTTATGGACCGGTTCATGTTGTCAAAGTGTCATGATGCGATTGGTTATGTCTGTAGGGCTTCATCACTATCTGTGTGCTATTAGCCGTGTCTGTACTAGTTCCCTCATCACCTGTGAGTCTCCTAATATGTCCGGGCAGGCAGAGAATGAGTTAGCCATCTGTGTGCATGTAGTTATGTCTGTACGGCAGCACCAAGGAGTGTTCTGCTTGTTTTGATTAGTCATGTCTGTTGTCGGGGATGTGCAGGGATCGCTTCCTCTCTGCGAGGTCACACAAGTCTGAGGCCCGACAGGAAGTGATGTTGAAGCGTTAAAATACTTCCAGACGTGCGCCCCCCCCCCTCCTGCATCCACGAGAACGCCCCTGATCTGTCCTGGTAAGGCCCAGCTGCGATCTCTCGGGGGAAGGAATCGAGGAGGAAGCAACGACGGAGTATTGAAACGGACCCCGTGTCACCTGACTGTAGCGTTATCTGTTTTGGCACAGAAATAAAGACTGGTCCAAAATGACATGGTTTAATGAAAATGCTAAACATTGGCCCAACACCTGCACACATCATCAACGATCACTAGAAAAATCACAACATCACAATAACATCAGGACCTTAGAGTATTGATTGGTGTTGTTGGTAGACCAGTGTGTGGCCTTACAGTACTGTTGGAACAATTATAAATCAAAGAGCAGAAACCCTATTTGCCCTAATCATTTGAACACCAGCACACTGCCACCTTCTGGCCAAACAGGGAACAACAAAAGCAACAATGAAGCTGGAAAGTGCCAGATGTTTGATGTACGTCTTTCACCAACACATGGAAATCCCAACATTTCCTGTTTGGTCTCATTTTCATAGAAATAAATAATCACTTTCCCTGAACAGGATACTATGTGAAATGAATTGAACTGCCGGTCTAATTTCCATTCAGCATAATTCCAAAATACATTTTTTCTTAAACTTTTTCCAGAAAGGCTCACATTTTCTTTCCAACTCTGCTAGTAGGACCGCTCAGTCAGTGCATGCTGGTGTGTTGTCACTGCCATCCTTTATCTCTCCACCTTCATCCCTCTATCATCCCTCAAAGGTCATCCCTCCCTCCCTTCCTCTTCACTCCTCCATGCGTTTCCCGTTTTTGCCAAACTTCCACCAGACCACGGTGAGCACCACAGCGACCAGCAACACAAGTCCACCGGTCACCAGGAAGGCGATGGGCAGGAAGCGGTTCTGCCCGCCAAACCAGCTGACGGTGGTCAGAACCACCTCCTTCCTGCCCCGGAAGTACTGCACGGGGAAGTCTGGGGGTCAGGGGTCAAGGAGCACACCGAGGTCAACCAAGAGGACAGGAAGCATGATACTGTGGCACTACCTGACTGCCCTCTAAGGCCAAGGACTCCCACTCACATTTCACTATTTTCTACCTGCCAGTCTAGTCAAACCCATTCACACAAGCCACCTTGTCTTCATTTGTACTATTGTGTCCATACTTCATTCTCGTATTTTACATTCTTATTCTTGTTTTTAAGGATTATTTTTATGAATATTTCATGGTTCAGATTCGGAGAATATGAATGAGAATCGAAACATTCTACCACGGGGCGACCGGCGGGTCTTTCTGAGGGGCAATGCTACAAGGCTGAAGGATACTGTAGGAGATGTCGATGCTGTAGTTCCCCACAGGTAGGCCCTCGGTGAAGGGGTCCCCTACACGGCTGAGAACGCCGTAGAGCTTTTTGAAGCGTGGGAAAGCTGCCTCCCTCATCCACACGATCAGATCCTCGTTGATGAAGCCGTTGTTGTTGGGCGTGCGGGGGTCCAGCAGGTAAACCGGTTTGGGCCAGTTTAGAGGTTTGGACGTCCCTGAAGGAAAAGCAGGAAGCTTGTTACTTCTGGTCAACATGACTGTAACAGGCGCGATTGATTCGGCTCACAGCTGGTAGAAAAGGTACTACTATACTGGTTGTGCCGCAGCGGGGTGATCCGAATCGAGCGCACCTAACCTCACGTTCTGTCTTGAGGTTTTTCCCCTCAGACACGTACCTTGGAACACCTCGGCCAGGGTCTGGTTCTCCACCTGCGGGTTGCGGAACTTGATGTTCTTGTCGGTGTACCAGGTGATGCCCCGTCGGTACAGGGGCACCCTGGTGGTGGGGCCCCCCTCGGGGTGGTAGTGGAGTATAAAGGAATCTGGGAAATCACAGCATCGTACTCAGTAGTCAGCTCTACATGAGGGTGTGGAAGATAAGGAGGGTGTAGGTGTCTAGGTAGGTAGGTGGGCAGGCGCCGGCCCGGGGCGCCCCACCGGGGGAGGAGGCGGGGCCGGGCGGGGCCCGGGGCAGGGCGGCGTAGGGGCGTGGTAGGGCGGGCCCGGGCGGCCAGCGGCGGGCCCTGGCGGCAGGGCGGTGGCCCCAGCGGCGGGGTGGGGGGCCCCGGGCGGGTGGGCCGGGGGGGGGGGCCGGGGGCGGGGGGGCGGGCGCGTGTTACCATTGAACATGCTGTTAGCCACAGCTCCACAGGGGGCAATGGGAAGGCCCTTCTCATCTAACCTGAAGGGAGCACAGTAGGAGCTGGGGTCCTGGAGGGAGGGAGAAAGAGAGGGAGGGAGTGAGTAAGTGAAGTGAGTGAGGGAGGGAGGGAGGGAGGGAGGTGAGAGAGAGGGAGGGAGGGGGGAGCGGAGGGGAGAGAGAGCGGGATGAGAAAGAGAGGGAGGAGAGAGAGAAAGAGAGGGAGGGAGGGAGAGAGCGAGGGAGAGAGAGAGAGAGGGAGGGAGGGAGGGAGGGAGAGAGTGAGCGATGGAGAGAGATACCTGGACCTGAGCAAGGAGAGCCTGGACTCTGCTAAGGTACCTTCAGGTTGTTCTTCCTTCCCACCATCTGACCATCATCCCTGGAGTCCATGTAGCGCCGCAGATTCTGGTGGAAGTTGATCAGGCCGTAGTAGAAGAATACATTACCCTGCGACGGGAAACAGGAAACGTCATCACCAGCTACCAGCACTGGTCACATCCGGGTCACTAGTGTGTCATGCTCAAGTGGAAGGTCCTTTTGAACGTTGAGCGAAGCATATCAGATGTTACATAAAGGAATGTGAGTAGCGGAGCTAAGTGCTGTTACCTTGAAGGGGGTAGTGACGGGGAAGACCACCGTGCAGTTGCAGGTCTG
>BROE01000022.1:3899687-3917187 GCA_036571765.1 Plecoglossus altivelis
AGAGAGAGAGAGAGAGAGAGAAGAGAGAGAGACATAGAGAGAGGAGACATAGAGAGAGAGAGAGAGAGAGAGAGAGGAGGAGAGAGAGAGAA
Organism: Plecoglossus altivelis; assembly: GCA_036571765.1. Classification (NCBI taxonomy): domain Eukaryota; kingdom Metazoa; phylum Chordata; class Actinopteri; order Osmeriformes; family Plecoglossidae; genus Plecoglossus; species Plecoglossus altivelis. Next base: position 3,899,780 of record BROE01000022.1, read on the forward strand.
AGAAAGAGAGAGAGAGACATATATATATATATATAGAGAGAGAGAGAGAGACAGAGAGAGAGAGAGACAGAGAGAGAGAGAGAGAGAGAGAGAGAGACAGACAGAGAGAGAGAGACAGAGAGAGAGAGACAGAGAGAGAGTCAGTGAAGGACTGGGGAAAAAAAGAAACATTTGCCCAATTTTGGAGTTTCTATCCTGTCTCACCTTGATGTGTTTTGCAAAAAGCTTTAGGGCTTTGGCTGTCCCCTTGAAGGTGGTCAACTGCCTGTAGGAAGCAGGACAGCACACACACACCACACACACACACACACACACACACGTTAGGATGCATGAGGTCAGTTAGCCAATCACAAGCAAGTACACTAGGCCTGGGACCCACTTAATGAGCTCGATGGTGCGGAGGGCGGAACTACAGACGATGAGAAGAACTACAGCTCCCTTCTCGGTGTGCTGCTTCTGGACCTTGGCCCACTTGGGACAAACTGAGCAAGAAGGGAAAAAGGGAAGGGGAAGTATAATAAGCGAAACATCCTTTCAGTTAGATTCAGATTAGATGCAGAAGGTCATCGCACACACATTGACATGTAGAAGGACTAGGTCTGGGATAGGACTCACTCTCTTTCAGGTAAGAAGACAGACTGTGGGTCAGGTCATTACAGGACAGGAAGCAGGAATCTGGAAACGACCAAACACAGAGACAGTCATCACAGAGGGACTGAGCTGTTCAAGTCGATGAGAGGTCAGGTGTGAATGTGTGGCATGTTGAAAGGTCAGGGAGGGGAGGTGAGAGGTTGGAGGGAGGAAGTCAGATAGAGATGAGAGGTCAGGAAAGGTGAAAGGTCAGGAAGAGGAGATTGGAGGAGTGTGGTGAGAGAGGTCAGGCTTTCCCAGGTTCTGTCAGGTTCTCCCAGGTTCTGTCAGGTTCTCTCACCCTGCAGTTTGAGGTCCTCCATCTCGATGACGGAGCGCTTGTCTGAGAAATAGTCTACCACCAGGTTCTGCAGGTCCACAGGCCTGCCTGCTTTGGGTTCTGAAGTCGCTAGAACATCTGTGATTGTCTTTTTCTTCTGAACACACACACACACACACACACACACACACACACACACACACACACCCCGTCATTTTCATTGCAGTTCCTCTTTGAGCCACAAGGTGTCTCTAGTGGGTCCTTCCACCTCCTCGGCATGACTTACCCGTCTCTTCTTCTTTGGTTTCTTAGCTTCCCCCTCTTCCTCCTTCTTCTCCTCAGAAACGAAACACTCTTTCTGCAGACCAAACCAGTCACACACAGTGAGCGGAACAAACATCTGCCTGTTTCAAGTCGACCAGTCATGCCCTTACCTCCGTGATCTTTTTCTTCTTCGTGGGTTTGTCAGGCGCCTCTGTCACTGCACTCTTCCTCTTCCTCATCCTCTTCCTCTTGGTCTTCTCCTGAGATGGGGCTTCTTCTAAAGCTGCTTTCTCCTTCTTCTCCTCCACCTCCTCCTCCTCCTCTCTCCCCCCTTCTGCCTCAGATACATCTAAAACAAGACCAAAAATCAAGATCAAATAAATATAGACCTTATCCTGGCCACGCTTCAAACAGCCAAGATGTTATTTGAATGAAAAGAGTCCAGGATAAAGGCTGAAAAAGTGCCACATCATCAGTTTTCCTGTGAATTGAAGTGTTGTTTTTTTACAGTGCTATGGTGTTTTTAGGGTTAAAGTTGCATTCAGAGTTTACTGTCAGCCTCAGCTGCATGTAAATCCTGTTTATGCTGTGTCATCTCTACCGGGCAGTTTCAACGGAGAACACGTCAGAACGTTCTGGAATAATCTCTCCTCAGTGCCATTGGCACTGTCCTAAACATGTTCATCTTATTTGTCACCATGGCGACAGAGTACACAATTAATGGTCACCACAGACACACATAGTATCAATATATAACTGGTTATCTTTAGAACTGCCCCCACTCTCCCTCCCTGTCTCTCACCCCTCCCTCACTTCAAACCCCAAGCCAAATCCCTAAGCCCTTCCTCCATCCCTTCTTTCATCTTGTCGCCCCCCCCCCCCCCCATCTCTCCTTTCCAATCTCTCTCCTCCTCCATCTCTGGCTGTCTCTTCTGAATCCTTTATCAGATCCATCTTCCCCTCTTTATCCCATTTCTTCTCCCTCCCTCGCCCTCCTCCCCCTCTCTCCCCCCCTCTCTCCCCCATGCTGCGTCAGGACCGCTGGGCTCGGAGGGTAGAGAGAGCCTGCTCATAAATACCTGTGGTTCAGACACATGTCCTGTCCTGACCTCTGGATACGTCCACCCTGACACCTCCTGCCGCCACCAAGACGCTTTTAAACTCCTAAAAAAACCCTCCTGTGTATTTTCAACCACAGTGTTTAGTGTCAACAGATTCCCTCCAGCTTATTCTGAAGTCAGATCCTCTCAGCCGTAGCGAGTTTCCCCCCCTGTAGGAACTTGGGAGACATCGTCCAACAGCAGCGGTTTCCAGGACGGCCGTAATCCTGGACAGGATCTGAGCACCCTCACGTCTCACACACGATGCCATCTGCTTCCTGTACCGCTGCCATGGCGACGTCGCCTCGTAGCTCTGGCTAGAGCAGCCCCACCAGTACTAAACCTGCTCCTGTTACTAAGAGCATCCCTGCATACGGTGAGAAACATGTCATGCTGGGATCAGGTTGTTTTTTCCCACTTTTTGGTTCGACCAGCCGCGGGTCATCGCGCCTGTCGGGTATGAGGGGATATGTTAGGGGGGTAAATGGGGGGTATGTTAGGGGGGTAAATGGGGGGTATGTTAGGGGGGTATGTTAGGGGGGTAAATGAGGGGGGTATGTTAGGGGGTAAATGAGGGGGGTATGTTAGGGGGCAGCTTGGTACAGGCCCTGTGTTTTTAGCATCAGTGTGTGCCCCTCTGAGCTCATAGCCGAAGAGTCTGACATAGCTGCTTCTGACAAGCATTACCTCAACATGCTTGGCAATGATAACCCACACTCAATACAGCGCTCTACCCTAGTGTGTGTGTGTGTGTGTGTAATTAATGTGTTGTGTGTGTGGGTGTTGTGGTCTCGGAGGAGGAGGTCACTGGATAGCAGGTCTGTCTAAGTCCCTCCGTGGCCACACCCCTCCCTTCTCTTTCCCATCCTGCTACTATTCGGTCACGTTTCACACCCCCCCCCCCCCCTTCAGGAATCACACTCACCCCTTCCCCGCCCCCTCCAACACACACTCATCCCCTCCCCCAGGATCACCAGTCTCAGCTCTGAGCTCTCTCCTGACACACACACTCTCTCTCTCTTTACAATTTCGGGAGTGACAGAGGAAAAGAGCTGCTCTCCTGGAGAGACAGGAACAGACCTCTGCCACCGTAGAACCTGGACCTGCCAGATCTTCCTGCTCCACCTGTCCTGCAGGTAAGGGCTGTATTCTGCCTGCCTGCCTATCTACCTGCCTGCCTGCCTGGGCTTGTCTGTCTGTCTGTCTGGGCTTGTCTGTCTGTCTGTGTGTCTGCCTGGGCTTGTCTGTCTGTCTGTCTACCTGCCTGGGCTTGTCTGAGCCACATGTCCAGCTCACAGCACCTCTGGATGTCCCCTCCTGTATCCACCCACTGCTGCTTGTTTGCTTGTTCAGTCAAAACCAAAGGAAGACAAACCTTAGGAAGGTTGATGTGGTCCCTGTGTCCCGTGACCCTCGACCCTCACTACCCAGACTCAGGACAGGCTGTACAGGGTGCATGGTGCCAGGGCTGGAGGGATACCCAGAGGAGGAAGAGGGAGAGGAGGAGGAAGGGGAGATGGAGGAGAGAGAGGAGGAAGAGGGAGAGGAGGAGGAGAGAAAGAGGGGAAGAGATGAGGGCAAGAGGAGGGCTTGAGGCAGAGGAGGAAGAGGGAAGGGAAGAGGAAGGAGAGACGAGGAGAGGAAGGAGAGATGGGGCCGAGGAGGGAAGGAAGAGGAGAGGGGGGAGGAGGGAGAGGAAGAGGAGGAGGGGCAGGAGGAGGAGGAGGACGGGGAGGCAGAGGAGGAAGAGGAGAAGGGGGAGGAGAAGGGAGACGAGGAAGAGAAGGAGGGTGCGGGAGGAGAAAAAGGGAGGAGGATGGTGACCCCATGCTCGACAGCGAGGGGCAGGTGAAGAGGGGACAGACTGATGACACGTGCTGTGTGTGGGGGGGAAGGGTTTAAACCCCCATCCTTAATCTGGTTAAGACCCCAAAGACCACCCTGACAACCTGGCAAGGCTGAGGTCTTAGAAGCTGTGTGTGTGTGTGTGTGTGTGTGTGATTAGCTGCTGAATCAGCTAATCGGTGATTGATTGTGGGATTAGACCTGTGTGTGAGTGTATGTGCGTGTGGGTTGGCTAGGTGGCGATGTTACTTGCCTGCTACTTAGCCGTAAGATTGTACAAGAAGATGGACTGTGTGTGTCAGTAGGGTTACTGGGGTCATGGAGTGTGAGTGTGTCAGTTCCGGGGTCATGGAGTGTGTGTGTGTGTGTGTCAGTATTGTGGTCATGGTGTGTGTGTGTGTCAATACTGTGGTCATTGTGTGTGTGTGTGTGTGTGTGTGTCAGTTCCGGGGTCATGGAGTGTGTGGGTGTGCCAGTTCCAGGGTCATGGTGTGTGTGAGTGTGTGTCAGTACTGGGGTCATGGAGTGTGTGAGTGTGTGTGTGTGTGTGTGTGCAGGATCCTGGTGTGACAGTGGAAGAGGATCACATTTCTCTCTAGATGACTCTGGAGGTGACTCTAGGAAAAGCTCTCTCTATTAATACACACACGCACACACACACACACACAAACACACACACACACACAAACACACACACAGACACACACACAGTGGTAACAGGCCGATATACCTCTGTCTACATGTAGGTGTGAATCACAGTATCTAACAAGAGAGGCCAAAGCTGATACACAGCTTAACACACCTGTCCCACCATAGAGCTACAATACACACTGCAATACACTACACACTGCAATACACACTGCAATACACACTGCAATACACTACACATTGCAATACACACTGCAATACACACCATTAGGTGGAAAGGATGAAGAGGAGAAGGAAGAGGAGGAGTGGGAGAAGTGAGAGAGATAGAGAGAGAACAGTAGAGAGATCTACTGCAAGTCTCTCCCACCGTTAGAAGCACATTCAGGTTCAAGTGAAGCCGTTTCCCATCGCTCTGAGCGCAGCAAGACCCCAGCCTAACAGACCCATCACGCCACCCCTCACCTTTGACCCTTGACCCTGGCTTCCTCATCGGTTAGCTTGATTGGTTTAACTCTGGAGTGGGGGAGCGGGTCACCCAGTGTGGCCTGAGATTGGCCCAGGTCAACGAGTTTACAAGCCACTAATACATAGATCAATCACGGTGATTGGCTGCGTAGGAGCGGATACTCTGGCACTGGGCAGATCCTAATGGCCGATCAATAAGGAGGGACTGGTTATAATGGAGGGTCAATAGCAGCAGCTTGTTTTTAGTGGAGATCAATAGATTGGTTGGAGGAGATAGCCGACTCTGCAACCCAAAGACTTGTCCCCAAATGATCCTGGTTTGAAGAGTTAGGCTATTCATCTGCCGCACACGTACACACACACATACAAATCCCCCCACCCTCTGCCCCCCCCCCCCCCCAGAGAGCAGTGGGAGAATGAGGAAGAGGAGTGCAGCTGGAGAAAAGTGGAGAGAGATAGAGAGACATAGAGAGACAGTAGAGAGAACTTCTACGTCGAACATAGCTCCTTCACTCTCCAACCACAGATGTATCAACGAACAGACACCTACAGTTAATTTTCAAAAACCATACAACTCAGGGTCATGAAGCCTGTCATCCAAACCACATACCCCTCTGCCCCAACGCCGCAGTCACAAAGCACAAAAACGCCACATAACAGACCATCACCCACCACCCCCTACCCATCACCATATCTATCGCGAACTACCCCCTTCTCCTATCACTAGCCAAACACGGATAGCAACCCTCCTCAATTACGGTCATCAACATTCCGAACTGATTCTAACACCCTCCTAGAGCGGTGAGGATCTGAGCGATATAACACCAGATTTTAGCGAACTCCGCCTGAGAATAGTGAGCTACATTCAAAGGTTAACTCACGAATGTTACGAACCTCTAACGATCACCTAGATTCTTTACACATACACACGCGATAGATTGAGACCTCGCGCGTAGACGAGGCCATCAACTAGCCATACTACCCCAACGGGCAGCACGCCAAGCAGCCTAAGTCAATAATGGACTGGGGGAACTGGGTTATAATGCCGCATGAGCCAATAGCAGCAGCTCGATCATTAGAAGAAAGTTCACTAGCTTGTCCTTGCAGGAGATACGCAGACTCTCAGCATACCCCAAAGATCCTTGTCCGCAAAAATGACAATGCAAAAACTAAGTATTAACCAGAGACACGACACTCATCACCCCGCCGCCCACCAACGTCACCCACACACACTACAAATCCCGCACCACCCTACGCCCCCCCCCCGACTCATCCTGGACGGGGGCCGGGATGTAGACAGCAAAGGGAAAGCAGGGGTGGAAAGGAAGGGGGTGAGAGATTGACGGTAGAAGGGGGTGAGGGAATGGCAGAATCAAGCGAAGGACAGGGTGGGGGCAGATCATGAGCGACAGGGGGGGGAATAGGAAGGGAGGTTGGGGGAATAGGAGAGAGAGGGAGACAGAGAGGGGGGGGGGTGAGATGGAGGGGTGAGGTAGGAGGGGGGAGGGGCAGAATAAGGAAAGGGGGAGGGGAAATCAGAAAAGAAAGAGCAATGCAGAAGAAGCGCACAGATGAGGCTGAAGAAGGAGAAAGGTGGGGGGGGAGACAGAAGAAGGGTGTGGGAATAGGAGGACAGAGTGGGGGAAGCATATAGGAAGTGGGAGATAGGAGGATGTTGGGGGGAGCTCTCCCCCTCCAGTAAGTCTTTAATCAGTCCGTAGCTTCTCCCTCTTACTGTGATTAAACCTCCGCTACAACCTGCAGGGTTTCCCTGAGCCTCCACCCCACCCTGACTCTCCACCCCACCCTGAGCCTCCACACCACCCTGAAACTCCACCTCCACACCACCCTGAACCTACACCTCCACCCTGAGCCTCCCAGCCAATCCAATAATCCACTGGAGGGAACCAGGGGAGACAGGGGTTCCCATGGGATCTGGTCCAGGCTTACGTTACGGACCTGCATCAAACACACACCAGCAATTAGACGGCACCTCATCACACGCGCGCAAGGAGAAAGGCACCGACGAACCGCTGCCAAATCCAATTCTCTGGCTTTAGACGGCCACACTTAACCGACATCCAATCAAACGTCCAGGAGAGACACGGACGAAAACAAGCTTGTTTCTGCACTTTAAAAATCCAGCAATTAGACCGCATCTGGATCCTTTCAAAGAGCTTCAGCACGCGGTACACAAACCACCCCAGGTGCCACTTAGGTCGTGTGAGGTAGAGCGTCTGTGGTCTGCGGATGCAGACACCATGGCTGCATTGAGCCACACCTTATCCATTCTCCAGAGAGGCTTTCTAAATCAATAGCTCATCCGGGATGAGATCTAAAAAGGCCGACATCAAGGATATCGAGTTGGAATGAGAGCCTAGATGTTTCCTTCTGGTGTTGATTTTGAGCGTGTGCTTCTGTCTGATCAATGTGGCCCCAGGCAGGATGGATGACATCGCTGATTGATTAAGTGTGCCTTCCAGTCTTTAGTGAGGATATCAATATGACAGATTGGCTGTGCTCAAGGGAGGTAAGATTGAACGTCATTATGAAAAGTATATCTGAGAGGTAAATGAAGAGCACTAATGATATCTGACGACTACTCTGACCTCACTGTCTGAGTCCATTCATTACCGGAATCGTGTGAATCACTATGCACACTAATCAGTGTTCACCATGTTTTTAATGAAAGGCGTTGAATACTTAATATTGAAATTCAAACACCACCAAATCTGTATCATCAAAACGTTTTACTTTAAAAAGCATACCTTATATTAGCTCTTTAATACTGGAATAAGAATTTCTTTCAACGTCCAAAAAACAAGCTATGTAAATTTAGGCTGCTCAGATTCAAACGTTGAAAATTCAGATAAATACATATTGTAGTTCCAACCTGTCCCCAACAGAGGGAGCACTGTTCACATACTGATGTGACAGAACCACTATCACCCACACTGACCCACTAGGTTTGCCACCCGCAGCCCAGTCTCTCTCTCTCCACCCTCCGTCCAGTCTCTCTCTCCACCCACTGCCCAGTCTCTCTCTCCACCCTCCATCCAGTCTCTCCCGCTACCCACCGTCCAGTCTCTCTCTCCCGCTAACCACCGCCAGTCTCTCTCTCCACCCGCAGCCCAGTCTCTCTCTCCACCCGCAGCCCAGTCTCTCTCTCCACCCGCAGCCCAGTCTGTCTGGCCAGACCAGCCCAGTCTGTCTGGCCACCCGCAGCCCAGTCTGTCTGGCCAGACCAGCCCAGTCTGTCTGTCCAGACGCAGCCCTAGCCTCAGAGAACAGGTCACATGGTCTAACAGACAGTCTGGCAAACCCACCAGCAGAAGCTGTGTACCAGGGGCACAGAGAGACACTGGACCTAAATGTTTCACCCCGGAGACGAGCTCATGTCTCTGGGTACTGAAAAACTGCGCTCTCACTTCTCCCCCAGCTGATGCCTAGATGTGACGCACAGTGTAGATGATGTGTGAGTGTAGTGGTGTGAGTTTGAAATGGGACAGCCTTAGTACTGCACCTCCAGGTCAAATTTTGTGAAAACAGACTAGTTCGTATCGTGTTGCACATATGGTTTTCTGGTCAGTGTAATGCGCAGAGTGGATGTGACTGTAGTCGAGATCTTGTGCACTGCTGTGGTTGTTTGAATGCTAGGGACGGGGCGCTGGGGATGCGGGGCGAGAAGGGAGCTCGTAGTGAGCAGCGATATGAATGGTCAGAGGAATATATAGAAACCTAGTATATATGATATGATGTGGATGTAGCTGACGTGTGAATGTTCGATGTTTTTTGGAGGCCCAGATGAGTGTGTGTAAGGCCTACCATAGCGGTGAATGATGTAGAGCTCCAGAAGTGTGTGTTAGCAGCTCCAGTGGTAGAGTAGACCGAGATGAGTAGATGGATGTAGAATGAGGCCTCCAGGTGTGTGATGATGGATGTAGGGCCCCCAGGGCGCTGGATGTGTAGGGCCTCACTGGTATGTTGCTCTGTATTCTGTTTTACCCAGCAGAATAATGTTCCCAGCATCTATCGCATACCAGATACAGGAAAATGTACACTGCGCAGTACTGGTAGAACACCGGTGACCCCTGTGATGATGCAATGGAGAAGAGGCCCAGCAGTGCCTCTAATGAGCAAGTAGACGGCACGGTCAGTTTCACCCAAAGTAACCTCCCCGAGCCGGATGGAACAGTTTCAAAAGCAAAGGGCCGGGCACGAAGAACCTTCCAAAAGGCGAGGGTGAGTTCCCAAAAGACTAAGACGGACAGTGTTACCTCCAGAATCTAGCCCGTATATGGAACTATTCCTATTTGTGTACTTTTTAAACTGGGATCCAACCTCTCTCTCTCTCTCTCTCTCTCTCTCACTCGCTCTCTCTCTCGCTTGCTTCTTCTCTCTCTTGCTTCTCTCCTCTCGTGCTCGCTCGCTCTCTCTCTCGCTTTCTATCTCTCTCTGGCGGTCTTCTCTGTCTTGCTCTTCTCTCTCTCTCTCGTCTGCTCGCTTCTCTCTCTCTCTCTCTCTCTCTCCTCTCTCTCCTCTCTCTCTCTCTCTCTCTCTCTCTCTCCTTCTTCCTCCTCTCTCCTCTCTCTCTCTCCTCTCTCTCTCTCTCTCTCTCTCATCTCATTCTCTCTCTCTCTCTCTCTCTCTCTCTCTTCCTCTCTCTCTCTCTCTCTCTGCGACTTGCGCTCACGCTCATTCCTCTGCTCTCTCTCTCTCTCTCTCTCTCTCTCTCTCTCGCTTTCTATCTCTCTCTCTCTCTCGCTTGCTCTCTCTCTCTCGCTTGCTCTCTCTCTCTCTCTCTCTCTCTCTCTCTCTCTCTCTCTCTTGTTGGACGTTTACAGAGATGACAAGCAATGACTGGCCAAAAAATGACCCAGGCTGTAGTTCAATTATCAATCACTATTAACCCTTTGTGATCTCTTCGCGGGTCAGAATGACCTGAAACTGTTTAATGCACACACATGCACACCCGCGATGAGACATGTAGATTTGATGTGCTTGATTGAACTTAGACAGAGCTAAATATCTCAATCATGTGCAGCTTGTCATTTCAGTGCCCAAAAGGGTCATAGAAAACGTAACGAACCAGCATCATTTCAGGGTTGAAGGTGGGGCCTTTCTGACCATCAGGACAGTGGGAGTTACCGAATACGAAGACAGCATGAGGGTGAAGTGACAAGCTGACCAAGAGCGACCAATCATGTCGCTGGTGCTGCTTGTCATACATCTCATCGTCCAATCCTGATTCAGTACTCGGCGCTTAATACGACAGTATTAGTCACATTTCCTAGTCGTGGTTTTCTGTCGTCTCCTTCTCTCTATGGTATTTGTTTTTATGGTTTCTCTGGTGCATGACTGCCCTCACATGCAACATGACTGTACGAAACCCCTAGTAACTTATTTAGACTACGTTGCCAAAATGACAATGTCTGTGGGTCGTAAAAAATTTTAAAAAATGTTTTCGAAACATTTCAGCGGTTAATTTGGAGGCTTGGAGGAAGTCCAAGAACATCCATTCGAATGTTGTTGGGTTGAAACTCTCATCAAGGCAGGTCTTCCATGCATCTACGCAGCTCCCTTCGCTTCCTCCAGCGGGTCGTGCGGCGCCATCCAGAGAACAACACCGTCTGTACTGTGATGTCATGAAACGCGGGACTCGAGCCCGTCGCCTGCTTTGGCGAGGGGTGATGTAATCCGGCGTGTTGGGGACCTGACACAAGGTGGCCAGAGAAACCCCACTCCTGTACGAGGTGTGTGTCATGTGCTCCTCAGGCCAGCTGTCCGTAAGATAGAGGGGCAAGGATTCTTCTGTGGGTCTGGATTGGTATCATGGCAAAGATGGAGGGATAGGGAGAGAGAGAGGTAGAGAGAGGTAGATAGGTGAAGGGAGAGAGGTGGAGAGAGGTAGAGAGGTGAAGGGAGAGAGGTAGAGAGGTGAAGGGAGAGAGGTGGAGAGAGAAAGAGTTGGAGAGAGGGATACAAAATATCCCATAGGGTGAGCAGACGAGATGAAGCTAAAGGAGAGAGGTGTAGAGAGAGAGAGAGAGAGAACATGAGAGGTAGAGAGAACATGAGAGAGGTGGAGAGAGAGACTGAGAAAGAGAAACAAAGAGAGAGGGAGAATGTGAGAGAGGTAGAGAGAGAGAGACTGAGAAAGAGAGACGAAGAGAGGGGAAATGTGAGAAAGGTAGGGAGAGAGAGCGAGAAAGAGAGAGAGGACATGAGAGAGGTAGGGAGAGAGAGCGAGACAGAGAGAGAGAACGTGAGAGAGAGCGAGAAAGAGAGAGAGGACATGAGGAGAGAGAGGAGACAGAAGGCCGAGACAGAGAGAGAGAACGTGAGAGAGAGCGAGAAAGAGAGAGAGGACATGAGAGAGGTAGGGAGAGAGAGCGAGACAGAGAGAGAGAACGTGAGAGAGAGCGAGCTAGAGGGTGAGATGGCGTTAAGAAGACCTTGCCAGAGAGCGCAGAGAAGGCTTGTCACTGCATCACTGACCTGGCGCACACCTAAGTCTAGCACGCATGTGTGCAGCCAGCCTTCATCCAGCATTCAGCCAGCCTTCAGCCAGCCTTCAGCCAGCCTTCATCCAGCCTTCAGCCAGCCTGCTCCACACAGGAGGAGGGATGTTTGTTACATTCTCAGGTCACCACGGCATCATCCAAGAGTCACTTATTTCAAACGAACTTGACGGGTCGGATCCTTTGACTACATCAGGCTTTTGACTGTTTGTGGCTGGCGGCAGGACAGTTTGTACGAGGCCTGGATCGTGTTACTCTGTAGAGATGGCAGGCTGAGAGCAGGGTGAGGTATGTTCTAGAAACCAGGTGCGTAGAAGCTGTCCACGCTCCAAAGTGTGTGTGTGTTTTATTGTGGTGGAGGTGTGTGTGAGTGCGTGTGTGTGAAGGGGGGGGGGGGGGGGGGGGGGGGGGGGAGCTGTTGACAGCTCTGCTTCATCTCACCATGCCGTTGCCATGGTGAGGGCTGGCGTCAGAAGGAATCATGATGAAGCTGAATGGAGACGTGTGTACCACTGGCCTCCCCAACCGACGACTAATCGCAAATCAAACGTGTTAGTTTTGTCCCGATGACATGCACCACTCAAACTGGACGCCGCCAAAACACCCCCCGCGCTCGCGCCCCCCCCTCGCGTCAGTCAGTATGCTGGTGAAACGACCAGGTGGACGGTCCAATCTGCCTTGGCCCCAAACGGAGCCAGAACTCCGGTCTCCGTGCCAACACCCAGGGTGAACAGTATTCCACGTCAACCCTGTGATTTACAGAGCCCGTCTCCGTGCCAACCAGGCCCTGGCACCAGCCAGCAGCAAGAGGGCACGCTAAAGAGGGTCCGTCCATTAGATGCTGATGGGTGTCGGCGTGGGCAACCGGCTGGCATCGGGAGGGAAGGGGGAGGGGGGGGTCAGACCGGCCTGGCGTCTGAGGGGGAGGGGGCAGGAATTCTGACGCAGCCGCGGAGGGGGGGGGGTGTTGAAGTGTTTTACTAGTGCAGGTTTGTTAAAGAAGAGAGAGAGCAAAGCTCGGAGAGCAGGAGAGAGCCAGCAAGAGAGAGTAAGAGAGAGAGAGCAAGAGAAAGAGAGAGTTTGTGAGAGAGAGAGCGTGTGTGTTTGTGTTTTTGTTTGTGTGTTTGTGTGTAAGAGAGAGAGAGGAGGAGAGAAGGAGAGAGAGAGAAGCAGAGACAAGAGAGAGAGAGAGTAAGAGAGAGAGAGTGCAAAAGAGAGAGAGAGCATGGGTACTTTAACACTAAAAACACTGCATGGTTTCGACTCCCAGGGCAGCAGCCTGTGTCCTTCCTCGCAGCCAGGGCAGCCCAGCCAGCATGGAGAACCATCCAGGGAGTACAAGACATAGGGGGAGAGAGGAAGAGGAGGGAGGATAGGGGAAAGTGGAGGATAGAAAGAGAGTTGAGGTCAAACTCAGTGTGATCTGGACGTCCGTCCGGGGCAGGGGGCCCTAGGTGGACGTCCGTCCGTGGCAGGGGGCCCTAGGTGGACGTCCAGACTGTTGGCTAGCGGGACCTTCTAAAAGGTTCGCTGCTCCTGTGAAAACCTTTCCCATTCCTTCCATGGCTGTAAAGTAGAGGAGAAGCAGACCGCTCCCAGTGGCTCTGTGATTGATGCAGAGAAGACGACTCCACAACAGAGCTCTAACGCTCACCTCACCTCACGTATCCAATTAAACGCTTCAGGGAGAGAGAGAGACAGGGAGACAGAGAGAGACAGGGACACAGAGAGAGATAGACAGAGAGACGGAGAGAAAGAGACAATAAGAGCGAGAGACAGAAGGAAAGGCAGAATGAGAGAGAAAGCGAGAGAGAGAGAGAGCGCTTGAGCACAGGAGAACAAAGGATGAGGTCATGTTTCCCGTTGTGAACTGGTCTCTGCCGTCTCTGGTTCGAGGCCTAAATATGGGGAGAGGGATGCCGCGCCAGGCTGACAGCTCTGGCTGCAGCAAGCAGCTGAGGTCAGCAGCAGTGGTGATGACAGCACACACACATCGCAACATCAAGGGGCCACACAATCCTGCTTTCAAAAGCCATAAGGAACGCCCCTCCCACTCCCCTCTCTCTTTCTCTGTGACTCTCTCTCTCTCTTTCTCTGTGACTCTCTCTCTCTGTGACTCTCTCTCTTTCTCTCTGTGACTCTCTCTCTGTGACTCTCTCTTTCTCTCTGTGACTCTCTCTCTCTCTTTCGCTGTGACTGTGTCTCTCTCTGTGACTCTCTTTCTCTGTGACTCTCTCTGTGACACTCTCTCTCTCTGTGACTCTCTTTTTCTCTGTGACTCTCTCTGTGACTGTGTCTCTCTGTGACTGTCTCTGTCTCTCTCTCCGTCTCTCTGTCCGTCTCTTTCTTTGTCTCTCTTTGTCTCTCTCTGTCCTCCCATCTGTGCAAGACAGGACAGCCTATGGGATGACATCAGGATGATAAAAGCCCAGAATAAGCAAACATAATTAAGACTATCTCCTTCACTTGCACAAACTGTTATGACAGGCAGCTTTAAGGAGTTTATATTAGCCAACCATGGACCAGGATGATGTCATGTCGTATGTAGTCATCACTATATACACTAGACCTCCTCCAACTCGTTTCATCCCCTGTTCCGAGTTTCCAATAACCACCACTCATCCTCTTCTCTGCGTGTCCTCATCCTAACTCTCTTCCTCTACTCCCTCTCTATCTCTCCATCTCCTCTTGTTCACCTCATCCTCTCCAGGTGGGTCTGAAGATGCCATCCTGTAGTAGTGACAGGCACCTGGATGTCCAGGCCAGGGGAGGGACGTGGGGAGGGGGGCCACCACCTGGGCCCCACCCTCCCCCAGCGATGCCAGGGGCCCCTGAAGGCGGCAGGGCGGGGGGGTCGGGAGAGGAGGGCAGGAAGCTGTCCAGACGCGACCTCCTGTACCTTCTCAGCATCCTGGAGGGCGAACTACAGGTGAGACAGCCCGAGCACACGCGCGTCACGCTCCCCTCAGGTGAGGTCACTTCCTGTGCGGCGCTCTAGCCGGTGGGAGACAGGAAGCAGCTTCTTGGAAGGTTGGCAAGTTGGACCAACCGCAAACCAGCACCAGCAACCCGCCAGGGGAGCAGGGTTAGACCGCCCGGGTTGGGTCGGGGTCAGAGGTTGTTACGGATGAGGTCTTTTTACGTCCCTCCAGTATGGATCTCATGGCTACAGGCATCTAAGGGACGGCATCCTAACTTGACCACCCACACTCCTTCACACAGTCCGGTCCATGCTCACTGGTGATGACTATACAGGCTACATATGCAGGCAAGGAGACTTTGAATCCCACTCACCAACAGTGGAGTCCAATATGTTGATGACTAAATGCCTCTCTCTCTCGCACACTCACGCACGCACACACGCACGCACGCACGCACGCACACACACACACACACACGCACGCACACACACACGCACGCACACACACACACACACGCGCTGGAAAATGTGTTTTCCATCTACAAGCAGCCTCACTTCCCCTTTTGTCCTGACTCTCCATCACATGTCCTCCCTTCCTCATGTCCTCCCCTCATTACGTCCTCTTCTCCTCTCCCCACATGCTCCCATCTCTCCTCCTCCCTACCCTCCACATATCCTCCCCTCCTCTCCTCACAAACCCCTCTTCTCTCCTCCTCTCCTCATGTCCTCCTCTCTCACGTCCTTCCCTCCTCTCCTCACATCCTCCCCTCCCTCTTTCATCCCTCCCCTCATCCCTCCAGGCCAGAGACGAGGTGATCACAATCCTGAAAGCAGAGAAGATGGAGCCGGCTTCCCTGGAGGCTCACTACGGCTTAGCCAGCCCAGAAGAGGCTCTCCAAGCCCTGCAGAGAGATTCACTCCGGTCCCAAGCTTGTGAGGCCCAGCAGGCCCGACGGCAGGACGTCTATGAGAAACCCATGTCAGAGGTAAACCTCACACCAGCAACAAAATCAAACTTAGTCCTAAAGCAACCTTCAGTACTCTGAATGCATCGACCTCTCTCCCCTCCTCCACCTCTCCTCCCTCTCCCCCTTCTCCTCCCCCAGTTGGAGAGGCTAGCAGCGGCTCACAGGAGGGCATCCAGGCGGATGCTGCAGCAGCTGCTGGAGGTGGAGCGCTCCCATGGTGGCGCCCTCTGCAGGCTGGAGGAACAGGAGCGGAAGCACAGGACCTTTATCCAGAGGAGCGGCGTGCTCAACAGCCTGCTGGAGCGGGACCGAGAAAGGTCAGGCAGGGGTCAGGCAGGGGTCGGCCAGGGGTCAGGCAGGGGTCAGCTAGGGGTCAGGCTCGGTAGAGTAGCACAAGTCTTCAGCCAGATGCTTGTGAGCCTTCAGGTAGTAGATGTGAGAGAGGTCGGGGGTGATGGAAGAGGATACTTGTCACATAGGACAACCTTGTGAACTGGGACAGGCTTGTGACAGCCTTGTGACATAGGACAGCCTTGTCATCTGGGACAGCCTTGTCCTCTGGGGCAGCCTTGTCCTCTGGGACAGCCTTGTCCTCTGGGGCAGCCTTGTCCTCTGGGACAGCCTTGTCCTCTGGGACAGCCTTGTCCTCTGGGACAGCCTTGTCCTCTGGGACAGGCTTGTCTGTTGGGACATTCTTGTCCTCTGGGACAGCCTTGTCTGTGGGAGGAGGTCCTGGTCTGGAGAAGGTTGGAGGTTGGCTACTCGGTTAAGGTGGGGGACAGTCTCCACTGGCGTCTTTACCATTCTCCAAGGACATGGACTCAGAGATCCTATATTAAAGGCCTTTGGGTCTTATTTACGAGACAACATCTCTTTCAGTGCAGAGGCCCTATATACAAGCCTATCTAGGGTTTGAACTAGACCGTGTCGTTAGCTTGTGAGGGTGAGCGGGCAGGGCAAACAGGGAGTTTACTGGTGTGTGTGTGTGTGTCTGTGTGTGTGTGTGTGTGTGTGTCCAAGACCTCATGTCTCAAGCCTGTACTTAAAGCTCCAGCCCTCAGACACGGCCCATTACCATTCTCTCATCCCTGGATACGGTTCTGCTTAGCTGGGTCTATAGGCTCTGCAGATTCTCTGGCTTCCGCACGCACACAGATCTTAGCACAACAAGGAAGCGGACCAATGTTCAACACACAACTCCCGGTATCTTTCGTTACTCATTAACAGTCACAGAGTGAGGACTGTAGCTGTCACTCTGGGAAACACGACTACACCACAGTACACTCATCCTAGATGCAAGATGAGAAGTCGGTGGCTGGTCCCTGTATTTTCTACATTGTTGTTCACAAAAGCATGCTTACGCATGACAGTTACCCTCGTTCCTGCACCCCCTCATCGTGACACACACATCATCACACACCACACGACACACACGCCGAGTCACGCACAGCACACGAAGCACACACAACGAGTAGCTCCAACTTGTCCATAGAGGAAGGTGACCCCAGATACCATCTCCTTGTAGCCCACAGACAGACTCCAAAGATGGGGTAGAGTTAAGGACATGTCTGGTCTCTGAGGATGGAGGAGAGACATGGCAGAGCTCTTCATCTACTCCTCCACACCAGCCCTCCTTTTCTTCACTCAGTGTCTTCTCTGGCGTCTCTTCTCTTCTCTCTTCTCTCATCTCTCTCTCAACCATAACCAGAAACCAGCCCTCCCTCAACCTCCCCTTTATTGAATCTTAATGTACATCACAACAGGTAA
>BROE01000022.1:3922187-3931522 GCA_036571765.1 Plecoglossus altivelis
CTGGCCAGAATGGAAGAACCATCAGAGAACGTCACTGTGCTGTAAAGCAAGCATGCAGAATCTAAAAGGGGTCTGGATCCCAGGTAGTTGCCGTCTATCCTCTTCTTATGAGGTTAGCTCTCAGACCACTTCGATGTCATCTCTGTCTGGCGGTACAAATTGGTTGATCTGGTCGTCCACTACGGCTTGTTCTTGGCTGTGCGTTAATCACCGCCTTTGTGTAATGTTACCCAGGCCAATGTTTAAAGGCCTGAGGTAACAGAGGAATTCCTGCCAGTGGTGGCAGACAGATGGGGAGAGGGGTGGGGGGTGGGGGGGGGGGGAGGAGTCTAGAGGATAACATGTGTAACTAGCAGCCTCCTGCCAGGACTCCATCTGGTATGCCATTCATAACATGCTCACACACACCCAGAAACACGATTCAGATCCATGATCTGAAATGTTTAGTCGTTTAGAAGTGAACCCCTGCTTTCTTCTGCCCCTGCTTAGACTGAAGCAGCAGCTGGACCAGGAGGAGGCCCAACGAGCCAGGAAGGAGAACGCTAGCCAGCAGGAGCTCTCGGCGCTGCAAGACCAACTGGTCAAACTCAAGGCCTTCGCACTCCTGGTCGTCGACGAGCAGCAGCGTCTGACCAATCAGCTCGCGGTTCAGAGCCAGCACGTCCAACAGCTGACCGGCATCGCTGACCGTGCCCAACGGGAGCTTGACTCCGCCCACTCCCGAGCGAAAGAGGAGGAGGTAAAAGCACAACATCTGGAGGCGGAGCTAAGCGACTTGCGCCGGAACCAGGAAGCCATGACTGCCAAACCGGCAAACGAGGACGCCCAGAATCAGCAGCTTCGCCAGCGATTGGCCACTCTGGGTCGGCAAGTGGACGAGCTGGAGAGGATGAGGGGCGACCTCCGGAGGGCGGAGGAGGAACTGCGGGAGCTGAGAGACAGGGTGGCCAGCGGAGGGGGGGAAGACGGGGGAGAGCCGACCTCCCCTGGCCTCCTCTCCGAGGTGGAGCAACTGAGGAGGAGGGTGGTGGAGTTGGAAGGGAAGGACGGGGATGAGGTCCGGCTGGGAGACCAGTGTCGAGACCTGGACCGCAGGCTGGGCCAAGCGTCCATCCAGGGCCGGAGTCTGAAGGCAGAGGTGGAGAAGCTGAACGGGCGGATCAGCGAGCTGGACAGGCTGGAGGAGGCTCTGGGGAGGAGCAAGCAGGAGGGCAGCACTCTGAGGAGCAGCCTGGAGAAGGAGAAGGCTGCCACCAAGCAGCTGTCTGGGGAGCTGGAGGTCTTGCGGATCAGAGTCCGGGATCTGGAAGCCATCGAGGGTCCGCTGGAGAGGTCAGAGGGGAGGCTGAGGCAGGACTTGACCAGGCTTCGTAACCTGACCATGGTCCTGGTGGAGGACAGGAAGGCTCTGGCAGAGAGGCTCCAACAGGCCGAACGCAAACTCCAGCAGGGGACGGAGGGGAGGTCGCAGGAAGGGAACGAAGAGGAGTCACCGGACGGCGAGAAGCTCGGCGAGGAGAGGGAGAAAGGCCCCATGGCCAGAGCCGCGCTGGAGGAGAGATACCGAAGCGTGGAGAGAGAGAGGGATGAGCTGGAAGCCAAGCTGAGGACGGAGGAAGAGAGGAGCAGAGATCTCCAGAGTAAGGCCAACTCCATGAGAAGGAGGATCGAGGCCCTGGAGAAGAAAGACGGAGGGAGAGAAAGACGCAAGGGGAGAGACGAAGAGACGAACAAGGAGCGGAGGCAAGAGGATGACGACAACAAGGTGAAGGAGCTGAGCCAGGAGGTGGAGAGGCTGAGGTGGAGGCTGACGCAGAAGAAGGTGGTGGAGGAGGAGCTGATGAAGGCTGAGGAGGAGTATGAAGCCCTGGAGAGGAGGTGTAACGAGGAGCAGGAGAGGAGCCGGGCTCTGGGGGAGAAGCTGGAGGAGGCCAGGACGGAGCTGGCCAGGTACCAGCTGGCTGAGAAGAGGAAGGAGGAGCCTAACCAGGAGCATCTTCTCCTGCGACGGCTCCAGGAGGAACAGGTCAGATCTCGGCTCCTCTCCAGGGAGGTGGAGGCACTTAGGGAGAAGCTCCAGCGTCTGATGGGGACGGAGGAGTCCATCAGCCAGGTCCAGATGGACCATGCCACCCTGCAGAGGAGGCTTGCCCAGCAGGAGGTCAGGAACAGGGAGCTGGCCAGAGAGATGGAGGGTCTGAACCAAGAACTGGAGCGCTACCGGCACTTCAGCAAGAGCCTCCGGCCCGGCATGAACGGACGACGCTTTGCTGACCTTCACCAGTCCACCAAGGAGGTTCAGACCGAGGAAGTGCAGCCTCATCGCCTCCCCCCTGAATACCAGAGCCTGGCTCCAACGATGCTCAACGGAAAACTACCAGGAGATGATGGGAAGGACCTCAATCACAACGAGGAACAGGTGGCGATGAAGAACTTGTCTCTTCTTGCCAACCTCAACATGCAGAACAACAATCTAAGACGCAGTAGCATCCCGTTAGCCAACAGGAAGTCGTCTTCCCTAAGTGGAAACAGTGAGCTGTTGAACAGCAACCTGACCAAGAAAGAAGACGTGGTTCTGACACACAACCCGGGTCAGCCACTACATATCAAGGTAACCCCGGACCACGGCCTCAACACGGCCACTCTGGAAATCAGCAGTCCGACAGGTGACAACACCACATCCTACACCAGCACCGCCCTCATCCCCACCAACGGAGCCCCTCCCAAACAGAGGATCACCATCATCCAGAACTCATCCATGTCACCCCCCCGGGTGGCACCCAGCGGCCCCTCGTCACCAGACGAGGTGGGCGGCCCGGATGGAGCCTCCTCCCCCCTCGCTCTCGCGCCGCTCTCTAGAGTCTCCACCCCAAACTCGCTGAGGTCCCACACGCCCGATCCGTCCGGTTCTCCGGTCCAGATCCTCACGGTCAGCACCGGGTCATCTGACCCCACCGAGGTCGTAGGTCAAGCCGTGTTCCGGGTCACGCCGGAGAAGCAATCAAACGGGTGGCACCTCCAGAAATCCACCAGCGCCGGGTCCAGCGTCATCACCACCGACGACAACAAGATCCATATCCATCTGGGAAGCCCCTACATCCAGACCGTGAATGGTATCACCCATGTAGCCACACAGCCGGGCAGGCAGTACCACTCCCCTGGACAGGAGGCAGGGGGGTCGAGGACTCAGGCCCTTCCTAATGGCTGCCACGTTAAAAGCAGTGGCAAAATCACCAGTAGCATCACCATAACCCCTGCTACCTCCCCAGCATTGCACCCCTCTCACATAACAGTAAGTGGCCTTTATGAGTAAAACCCCACCAACCCAGCTCCATCAGCTCATCTTACCCCCATCCGCCCTGCCCTCCGCCCGCCCTGCCCTCCATCCGCCCTGCATCCCTCACCATCCCCCCCCCTCTAACCCTGACCTCCATCCCATCCCTCACAACCCACCTCCACCTCTGAGCTACTCCTAAAACAGCCGTACCCAGTCCGGACCTGCTCAGATCCTGAACGAACACATCAACAGTATAGCATGTAGAACATACTGGACTCCACACCAACCTACTCGACTGCTTATCACCAGCTTGCATTGTGTCTCCTTAGGCTAACTCTCATTGACACTTGTCGACGAGTGACACAAATAAAGACATAGTGGATGAGACAGGCATTACGCAACTGACTATATGTGCACATCTCTGATCTTTGTTTTGAAAGGCTATTAAACGTTTCCTCTTCCTTGTTTCTTGATAAATCTAATATTATTTGTCAAACTCATCACTCACAAGCAGCTCGGTGTTTCGCCTAATTGCATCAAGTACCAGATCTTTTGTAATAATAATAATAATAATAATATTCATCGACAAGTCTAAAACCTATCTTGGGATACTAACTGAAGACTTGATGGTACGCAGTAAAGAGAATGAGAATGTCACAACTGTCTTTACTTCACTGCAAAGAACTGTTGGAAAACGTGTCCATTTCTCCACGACCCCTGACCGTTTCCATTTCTCCACGACCCCTGACCGTTTCCATTTCTCCACGACCCCTGACCGTTTCCATTTCTAGACGACCCCTGACCGTTTCCTAGTCTCGTGGAGACCGTAGCTTCAGTGTGACTGTGAGCCGGAGACAGAGAGAGAGAGGATTAATGGCTGCTCAGAAAGAGCTGCAGTAAATTCCAACATGTGCTAGCTTGGCTCCGTCTGATCCATAGGCTGATGTCATCACTCATCCATCTCAACCGCACCGAGAACCCCCGGTTACCCGTAGTTACGGTTACCAATAGTAACTGCGTGTGCATGCGTGTCGTGTGCATCTGTGAGAGGGGTGCATGGTTGTGTGTGTGTGCAGTTGGGTTTTTTAACCCTTGTGTTCTCTTCAGGGGCCAAAATGACCTAAACCTGTTTAATACACACACATGCACACCCACATTGAGACATTTAGATTGTACGTACTTGATTGAACTCAGACAAAACTCAAATCTTTCTTATTCATGAGCAGCACGGCTGCACATTTCAGAGCCCAAAAGGGGTACAGGGTAAAAAAGTAATGAACCTGCTTTATTTCAGGGTTAAAGGTGGGGTCTTTTTGACCGTTAGGACAGAGGGAGTTGCAGAATGTGAAGAGAGCACGAGGGTTCAAGTCTTCTCTAATGATAGGCTGGAGAACCTCCAGTCAGATCAGGAACACCATGCAGGGTAGAAGCAGGCGAGAATGATGATGAGTCCAGAATGAGCCCATAAACCCTTCTGAAAGGATCCATCTGCAGGAACCGTACACAACATTGCACTGAACACCAAGCAAAGTGCAAGCTTGCTTTCTGATAGAAGAATCAGCCACACAACAAAACTGTATCGTCCCACATCTGCTTGGGATGGTCTTGGAAAATATGAAAACACGTGCGTGCAACACATGCACAAACACACACACACGCAAAAACACACACACAGACGCACAAACACACACGCACTCTCCACCACCTTGCATTGATCACATCAGACTTGAATGAATGTTGTACACTACTACTATTAGACAGATTCCCTGACTTGCGTCTTGGAGAAGTAGTCTACAATGGTCGTCTAATCTTGATGACAAACGAAGAGTACAGCTTCCTGGGTACAGTTTAACAATGCCCCAGAGAAAGGCAAGCTAATAGGAACCAGTTTAACAATATCCCAGGGAAAAACCAGCCTATGGCAGGCAGTTTGACAGTGTCACGGAAAGAGACCAACCAATTAGGAACAGTTTAACAATATACCCGAGGGAGAAACCAGCCTATAGGAAGCAGTTTAACAGGGTCCCAAAGGAGAGAGTCAGGCTGGCCGTGACCCAGCAAGTCGACCAACGATGACAAATGGAGCAATTTCCGCCGTGACATCAGCGGCTGGCGTGAGGGCCGCCGTTTGACAACAGTTTGGACTGATTACTGCCTGCGTGACTGAAGCCGCTGGGGAATATGCACAAGTGTGTGACTTTGGAAAAAGCCTAAGACCACAAAACACATTAAGACACTCTCTCTCTCTCGCTCTCTCTCTCTCGCTCTCTCTCTCTCTCGCTCTCTCTCGCTCTCTCTCTCTCTCGCTCTCTCTCGCTCTCGCTCTCTCTCGCTCTCTCTCGCTCTCTCTCGCTCTCTCTCGCTCTCTCTCGCTCTCTCTCTCGCTCTCTCTCGCTCTCTCTCGCTCTCTCGCTCTCTCTCTCGCTCTCTCTACATGCCTCCCTTCCTCACACCGATTGTCTCTTTACCGAACACTGCCGACCAAGTTCAACACAGAAATGAAACTTTTCTTTCCACACCGCAAAAAGAAACTAACAGTTGTATTTTTCCCCCTCTGACGTCATGAGGGCCTCTGGCTTGTCTCTTGATAAAACCCGTTCCCTCACTCTTCCGATCCCACTGAGTAATGCTGGAGGTGGAGGGGGGGTAATTCTGGAGGTGGAGGGATGGGGGGTGGAGGGATAGGGGGGTGGAGGGAGTGAGGAAGGGACCCGTGCTCTAAGCGGTGACTGATGGACACAGCACATACCACAAACATGAGGCGTATGCATCGACCGCTGACACTGTGCGCCCTCCTCCTGTAGATCTAGAACAGGAGAGGATCATCCTCCCTGTCCAATCAGTGTGCGCGTCCATGGTAACGTTGTGACTGACACCCCATCGTTACAATATGCCTGTTTGTGACACTATAGCGGATAACTATGCTATCCCTGCACCATTTCAATATACTCGGAATGATCGTTTCTAATCAACTGTCCCTAACTGAGTCGTGTTTCTGTGTTATCCACATCAGATTCCTCGGGAGGTATTCCGGAAGGGCGGGCCCACCCAGATTCCGAAACCCAAATGCTACGGAGCGCTCAAAGGGACAAAAGGTGCATGCAACACAGCACCAAGCCAAGGAAAGTTAACCACCAACCTTCACACTGGTAAACATGCTGGTCTTAGAGTGCGCAACAGGACCAACGTCACAACAACGACATGTTGAACATCTCCATAGGAAACACCTTTTTCCCTTTTTCTTAAGAGTTAAGCTAAATAGTTATCCTAAAGGTATAGTTTACAGCATGCCTTTACATCTCTGGATCACCTCTGGCTTATGACGCGTCAGGTGATGAAGTGAAGCTGTCTCTGTAATAATTGTGAGATTAATAAAGAAGTTGGTCTTTAGTTAAGTATGGTGTCAATGTTTCTTTGCTAATTAGTGATCTTATCTCGAGGCAAGCTTTCATATCGGAAAAAGTGATGTGATTCACCGTCATTGCAGTCCCAATGACTAAGATGACTGAAGCGCCTGACCACGATGACCAAACGGGACAGTACTGCCCTCTACTGGTAAATGTTATTACCTACAACGTAAACATGGATCCTTCGGTCGTTAAAACGTCCACCAAAGGAGAACAATATTACTTAGTGAACTCACCATTTCTTTACATGTCAGTGTGTTAGGATATATGGACGAATATACCCGTTTTTGAGAGAGACAGAAGAATATATCTGATTCGAGGATCCATTACTGTATTAGGCAGCGGCAGCGGATAGCACACAAACAGACCCACGTGTCTCTCATTCTACAGATGATCTGAGATTGCCACTATAGACTGACTGCAGTGCATTAACTATTTACACCGTGTTTACATGTGGGCAATAATATATTGTTTGTGTGAGCTCAAAGAATTAAAGTTTACAATGAACGGTAACAACCCTACTTTGATGCAAGCAGGTGACTTAGCTTGCTAGCTCTAGCTAACTTGTCAACAGGCTAGCATGCGTAGTGAAAGTGGTCGGGACAGCTAAGAAATAAACAAGGATTCAAGCCATAACAGACACGACACGTTTGAAAAAAGGACGTCTCTGTTAGCAAATGGGGTGCCCTTACCTAAATTGTCCCCTTTCTCCCACCACTCTTCGCCCAAATCGTCTCCCATCTTCAGACTCGCTGATCCAAAAGTACCGCTGTCTCCTCAGGGGTGCGTTCACGATAGCAATTGTGCAACACAAATAAACTGTTAAAAACAACTTTTCACGGCAGCAGTGCATGACGTTTAATAATGTAATCCGTTTAAATAAAGCATCTATGCCAATGCAATTATGATTATTTTTTGACATAAATCTCTTTAAACTACCTGTCAGTTACCTGGAGTGACAGCAGACCTTAAAATTGTGGATTATAAATGTAGGTGACCCATTAAACTTGGTGGTTCAGATTAGTTCAAGAGGCGCCTATGAAAAGCAAACTTGAAAAGTTTGTCTAACGTTCTCTTTCACGCTATTGTATTATACGAGCAAAGATAACAGCAACTGTCTCGCTGCAGTGTAACCAGATGTATAACACACTGACCTTTAATTAGGCCTCATATAACAGCCTTTCATAGTAAACCTCACTTTTTGACCTTTTTAAGAAATGACAGATGCAATTACACCAGAGTGCAATACTTACACGAGTCATCATAGTCGTCGTCAGGGGTAGAATGTTTCCTCGAGGCTGGAATACCACCGGCATAGTTCCCTCGAGTCATTGTGTTGGGTTTACATTTCAGAGCCCTCGCTGTCATTATCACAGGCCAAAGCTCTCTCATTAGTTTAGCACACAGAGAAAAAGAGAAGAAAAAAGAGGAGGAGGAGGAGGAGGAGGACGTGATTAGAATTCTCCCCTCTTTTCTGCAGCTGTGGAGGAGAGGATGGAGGGAGGACGTGATTGGAGGAGAGGATGGAGGGAGGGAAGAGGGTGGAACAGGTCTTCTGGGAATAATTGCATGCTTTTTTGTTTCTGTCGGAATAACACATTTCTGGCTCACGGAAGCATGTGAGACGTTTGATTAAAGCTTTGCCACCGAGCGCGAGAGCCGGCTGATTACTTAGGAAATTATACAGGGTCACAACGGTTCTGTCGTTTCCTTCCCAGAGGAGAAAGGAAAGTAACAAAGCAAAGGGGAGAAAGAATAAGAAATAGGATGAAGTGAACACGTTGAGCCAAGTGCGGCCAAAATGTGACTGGAACAATGGTTTCTAAATGGCATTCTCACGTATAATTTAACGTCCTCCACTGGATGAAACAGACGCCCCCATATCTTCTGTGTCTTGGCCAGTTGACTGCATTGTAGCGAGGAACAACACACTTCAAAGCTACCGTCTCCCCTGTAGGCCCGAACAAAACGCCGCTCTGCCGCGTCAGAAGACGGCGGTTCACTTCACTACGTTGTCTTGTTTCGTGCGCCAACCATGGCACGCAGTTATACCTGAGCTAAAACGTTTTGTTTTTGTTTTTTTAATGATGGATCTTGGACAAAGAACACTGAAACAAAGACACCGCGTGACGAAGAGAATGAGAGTCGAGGGAAGAAGAGAGCGCGCTCAATTGGAAAAGCGAATAGACAAAGAACGGGTTGAAAGTTAGAACTGTATGAAAAGGTGCGACGCGCAAGAGACGCGACACTAGGCGGGGTACTAAGGTGAAGAGGACCTGCGTCTGAGCGACAGCGGTGACACGTCGGCTGTGCGGGCAGGTGTCCCCGCGCGCCGTGGTTGCGCACGCTCGAGCGTCAGTGTTAATGTGTTGATTTTGTTAGAAGCAGCTGTTCTTTGGCCAACTCTCTTTTTTAATGATCACGAGGAGACACGTTATTTTAGGATCCAGTCCTCTCTTGCACTATAGGCGTTTTGGAGGGAGAGAAAGAATGTAGGAGAGAAAGAAAAGTAGAGGAAGAGACTAATTATGGCTTTGAAAACGTTCAGTGCTAATTACTACGCACCCTCAAAGGTATACCCCACCGTCCTTGTTCGCTCTCTGTCTCTTTCTCTCTCTATCTTTGGCTCTCTCTCTTCCTCTCCTTGTCTC
>BROE01000022.1:3940117-3964544 GCA_036571765.1 Plecoglossus altivelis
AGAGACGTGTGTGTGTGAGAGAGAGAGAGGTGTGTGTGTGTGTGTGTGTGTGTGAGAGAGAGAGAGAGAGAGAGAGGTGTGCGTGTGATTGTTAGTGGAGGAGGAACTGGAACGAAGTGACAACGATCTGAAGTTCTGAGGAAACGTGACTGCAGCTGGTATAGATTCAGGAAGAGAGAGAAGGAGAGAGATGGAAGGGAGAGAGAGGGAAGGAGAGAGAGGGGAGAGAGAGAAGGAGAGAGGGAAGGGAGTGAGAGGGAAGGGAGAAAGAAGGAGAGAAAGAGAAGGAGAGGGAGTAAGTGAGAGAGTGAGGGAGAGAGGAAAGGAGAGAGAAAGGAAAAGAGAGAGGAGAGAGAATGAGGGAGAGACCTAATAGAGGAGGTAGAGAGGGAAGGAGAGAAGAGGTGCACACACACACACACACACACACATGCACACACATACAGCACAATCATTTCCCTGTTCTTCCATCCATTAATTATGCACACTATACACCCTATCTATTATTTACACAATGAAAAACTGTCAATAATATCAGGAACTACGTCTGTTCTAAAAATACTGACTTCCTGCATGACAACCTGAAATCTCTCTCTTTCTCTCCTTCTCTCCTTCTCTCCCAGGCTCACATACCTTCTCTCCGACCACTCCTAATCCATTCACACCTGTTTTCTCCACCTCTTCTAATCCCCCTTTTTCTACCCTAATTACTTTCCTGTTGCAGAGAATGAGAAAAGACTGACACCTCTACACAGATGGGAGGGGAGAGATGGAGGGAGGGAGGGAGAGAGAGAGTGACGTAGAGCGAGAGGCAGAGGAGAGAGAGAGGAAGGACAGAGAGGAGAGAGAGGGGAGCGAGAGAGAAGGGCAACCTGTTAAACTGTCTAATCAATTCAAGCAATCAGTTGAAGATAATTATTAATATACAATCTAAATCCAGTCTTGGCAACACATAGGCAATCTTTCGTCTCATTACTGTAGCAGCAAGGTGCTGGCCAGGTGTTGTGTCTGGGAGGGAACAGAGAGGTACAAGCTTGTAACATACGCGGCGAACATCTCCACTCTCCATCAAAGCTCTCCTGAACATCACTGGAAACATGCTTCTTTTAAATGAGCGCGCCCGTTTAATACAAGCACTGCCGCACCAAAGCTGCATTTGAACTGGAAAGTGCTGTGTCATGCTGATTATCGTGTAATCGTTTGAGTTTACATTGGACACATTATTCATTTAGTGGACCCTTTAATCCAGAACCACATCCAAATAACAAACAGCATCCCACGTTGCAAATAACAATCTTTCAAAGACCGATCGTACAATAATCATATGACAATCCATTTAAAGGCAGACGCGCAAATACACACTCACAAACCCACACTCACAAACACACACAAAACACACAGACACACACATACACACTCACAACACTCACAAACACACACAACACACACACAAACACACACATACACATTCACAAACAAACACATACACACTCACAAACACACACATACACACTCACAACACACACAAACACACACATACACACACACACACAAACACACACTCACAAACACACTCACAACACACACAAACACACACATACACACTCACACCACACACAGACACACACATACACACTCACAAACACACACGTACACACTTACCAAGACACACGACACACACAAGCACACACATACACACTCACAAACACACACAAACACACACAAACTCACACAACACACACAAACAGCTCCTTAATTCCCATCTGCCTCTTCTCATTTCCATGCTTCAGCTGTGGAAGCTGCCCAGGCAGAGGCTAAGGCTATGGATGCCATTATCTGGGCACTCTGCCCATTCAATTCATTAACCACAGAAAGAGGTTGACCCCATCACCCCCCCCCCCCCCTCTCCTGAACATCACTGGAAACATGCTTCTTTTAAATGAGCGCGCCCGTTTAATACAAGCACTGCCGCACCAAAGCTGCATTTGAACTGGAAAGTGCTGTGTCATGCTGATTATCGTGTAATCGTTTGAGTTTACATTGGACACATTATTCATTTAGTGGACCCTTTAATCCAGAACCACATCCAAATAACAAACAGCATCCCACGTTGCAAATAACAATCTTTCAAAGACCGATCGTACAATAATCATATGACAAACCACTTTTTTTTTTTTTTAAAGGGGAACAAAAAAAAGGAAACGCCCCGCAAAATAACAATGCACACACAAACCCACACTCACAAACACACACAACACACACAAACACACAAACGCACACTCACAAACACACACAACACACAACACACACAAACACACACATACACACTCCCCAACCACACGTGCAAACTTACTCAAGACACACGACACACACAGCAACACTACAGACTCACGAATCACACACAATACCACACAAACTTCACACCACACACACAAACAGCTCCTTAATTCCCATCTGCCTCTTCTCATTTCCATGCTTCAGCTGTGGAAGCTGCCCAGGCAGAGGCTAAGGCTATGGATGCCATTATCTGGGCACTCTGCCCATTCAATTCATTAACCACAGAAAGAGGTTGACCATCAACCCCCCCCAACCACACAGAACCACAGACAGGCAGACAGACAGAAGAACACGTCCGTTACCACACACACACACACACACACACACACAGACACACACACAGACCACACACAAACAGACACACAGTCATTCTCTCTCTCTCTCTCTCTCTCCCTCTCTCACACACACACACACACACACACACACGCACACTCCAACACAAACAGACACAGACACACTCTCTCACACACACAGACAGACTCACGCACACTCTCGTCCTCACGGTGACCGGAGACGGAGACAGCTCGTTTCCACGGCAGCAGCTCAATGAGCTTCCTGCTGGGGCTGTGGGGTCAGCACGCAGTCCATTTGTCACCCAGTGACATCATCATTAGGCGACGACAGGTATCTGCCATGGCTGGGGTCTGGATTCTAAAGGTGTGGATGAGTTCGGTGGTTTTCCTCACTCTCACAGCTGGAATGAGTGAAACAAGCTAGGACAGAGGGTGTGTAGTGTGTGTGTGTGTGTGTATGTGTGCGTGTGCATGTATGTTTGTGTCTTTGTGTGTTTGTGAAGGTGTGTTTGTGTATGTGTGTGTTTGTGTATGTGTGTATTTGTGTGTTTGTGTATTTGTGTGTTTGTGTATGTGTGTTTGTGTGAGTGTGTTTGGGAAGGTGTGTTTGTGTATGTGTGTGTGTTTGTGTTTGTGTATTTGTTTGTTTGTGTGTATGTGTGTTTGTGTATGTGTGTTTGTGAATGTGTGTTTGTGTATGTGTATGTATTTGTTTGTTTGTGTGTTTGTGTGTTTGTGTGTTTGTGTTTGGGTGTTTGTGTACGTGTGTGTGTTTGTGTGTTTGTGTACGTGTGTGTGTTTGTGTGTTTGTGTATGTGTATGTATTTGTTTGTTTGTGTGTTTGTGTGTTTGTGTTTGTGTGTTTGTGTATGTGTGTGTGTTTGTGTGTTTGCATGTGTCTGCAGGCAGGAACATCAAACGATGACTAAACCTTCCTTCTAACCAAAACATCGAACTCTCACCATTCGGCGGAAAAGCAGGTTTGATCAGTTGCTGCGACTCGTCCGTGTGTCTTCATCCAGGACAGACAGGATGATGCTCCGGTCTGGAAGCCAACCTGCTCTGGGTGAAGACCTCATGTTTGGTTTCATCTGAACCAAATCTGTAGCTAGAGCCTGGAACGAAACGCTCGTTAAATACCTTCTTTGAGACAACGTCCGTCTCTCAGAGACGAGCTCTAAGACACTCGCTAAATGCATCGGTCTGTTTGAGCCCATACGACCCATTGATTGATCTTCGGCACAGATTACATTAGTAGTTGGTTGGTTGCATGATGGATTTCGGATTGAAGACACATGGATACCTGCGTTCATGCGCTTCAGCACGCTCCGATACATGCTTGGATAAACATGCACGCAAACACATGTGGCTGGAGGCTTGTGTCTGAAGACACACCCACCCGCACACACACGCGCTACACACACGTAACCACACATATTCACCCACGCAACCACACATATATACACGCACAACCACACATATTCACCCACGCAACCACACATATACACACATGCAACCTCACATATTTACCCACACAACTACACATATACACACATCTGTGGTCGTACCACAACCTTATATAACAGCACAACCACACATATTCACACACGAACTCTCACATAATCACACACGCGCGAACACACATATATAACACGTAACCACACATATTCACCCACGCAACCACACATATACACACATGCAACCTCACATATTCACCCACACAACTACACATATACACACACGTAACCACACCTATATACACGCACAACCACATCATATTACCCCTGCAACTCACATAATACACACACGCAACACACGTATACACAACGCATTTTGGGTGCCAGCCGTAACCTACGACTTTCTATATACAGCACAGGCACACCACACACTCACTGCAGACATACAAACACACTTACAAACAGTCACACACACGCACTACTACACTCACACTGCTACACCCAGACACGCACACACCACAGACAATTCACACACATTGGAGTTCTGAAGAGGCCCAGTGTGGTTTGCCTTCGTCCTCGTAGCCCATCTGTTTGCAACCATCGACAGAAACCAGGGTTACAATGTATAAAACAGCAAGCACACAGATGGACAGACGAATGTGAAAACCCCCAGTTTGGGTAGACAGACGTGAGGCAGCACAGCCACGAACAGGGAACTTCAAAGGCCCCCTGTTTTTTCCGCTGTGGCTTTTAATGAAGTCCGTTCTGAAGGGACCAGGCATAGAGTCTTTATTAGATCGCGGCAGCTAAGGGCCCCCTGTGGACCCACATAACAAAGTGTGTCATTAAAAATTTACTTTTGGTGGAAGAGACGGAGCCACAGAGGACACAGGGGGACCCGGCGCAGAAAGCTGCCCCAGAACAGAGCTCGCTGGGCTGGGGAGGCATGGAGGATCGGCAGGGTCTGGGTTGGAGAGGCAGGGAGATAAGAGGTCTTAGCTCTCCCTACAAGACAGCTCCTCTGCCGGCTCCCCCTTTAAGACAGGCTCACTAACAGTGGGCGTCTTCACAGCCTCAGGCAGTACCACAACCTCCTGCTGCTTCACTGCAGGCCCTCCTTTTCCTGTGTTCACCTGCTGAACCAGGATCAAATCTTACACTCGGAACCTCCAGTGAAGCCAATCAAAAGGGAATCCAGACAGCTGTCCTGAGATCAGCTCTGAGGACATTGTGTGTGTCACACACCCGCCCAGCCTGTTCTGAAGCCAGGAGGTTTCGATACAGGACAACCTGGAGACGGCCAACGCCATGATGCTGATCGACGATCTCTAAGGTGCCATCTCACCATGGGGGAGGAGAGGAAGGGAGGGAGAAGAAGAGAGGATGGGAGGGAGGGAGGGAGGGGAGAAGAGAGAGAGGATGGAGGGAGGGAGGCAGAGATGGGAGGTGGAGGTGGGAGGGAGGGAGAAAAAGAGGAGGAAGGAGGGGGAGCGGAGAAAAAGAGAGGATGGAAGCGAAGGGAGGAGGGAGGGAGAAAAAGAGGATGGGGGCGAGGGAGGGAGAAAAGAGAGGCAAATGGGAGGGAGGGAGGGAGAAAAGAGAGGATGGGAGGCGAGGAGGAGGAGGATGATGAGGATGATGAGGGTGATGAGGGGGATGTTGAGGGTGATGTTGAGGGTGATGTTGAGGGTGATGCTGTGGGTGATATTGTGGGTGATGTTGAGGGTGATGCTGTGGGTGATATTGTGGGTGATGTTGAGGGTGATGCTGTGGGTGATATTGTGGGTGATGTTGAGGGTGATGAGGGTGATGAGGGAGGATGGATGAAAGAGATTTGACATTTGATGCACCTGTCATTTAATTTCGTGACCACGGCTCTTGGTTATGTTCTTTGGAGTCCTGTTCGCTAGATATCTGCAGCACCTCTGGGTATGCAGACAGGTGGATAGGCTGACAAGCTGATAGGCAGAGAGGCTGATAAAGAAGGAAAGCAGTCAGATATGCAGACATGCAGGCTGACAGGCAAACGTGCAGGCAAGCGCACAGGCAAGTATGGAGACAGGCAGACAGACAGACAGACAGACAGACAGACAGACAGACAGACAGACAGACAGACAGGCAGGCAGGCAGGCAGGCAGGCAGGCAGGCAGGCAGGCAGGTTGACAGACAGGCGTTGGGATACAGTAGGAAGGCAGGCAGACAGGCAAGTGTGTCAAAGTGGGTCATGTCTTTAGTCCACACAGACTGTGAGTGTGGGTTTCCCTTTGACAGTGAGAAGAAGAGAGAAAAAAAGGAAATGAAAAGTTGCTCTGGTGGCAGGAACAGATTGTAGTGTTCTGCTGCATCCTCTCCCAACCCCTTCTCTCCCCAGGCCTCATCCCTCTTCCACGCAGCCGTCGCAGGCTAGAGAGGTGGGGTGCGTGTGTGTGTGTGTGGGTGGGATGGAGAGGGCAGGGGGTGTTATTAGATTAACGACCCCCACGTCCCCCAGCCAATGAGGTCATAAAGACCCTGTCGCTGCCCCTCTCAAACGACCGCCCCCGGCTTGTCACCGCGGCGTGAAGGAACGCTATCGGTCGCTCGCTCACCAGCGAGGCGGGAGAGGACGCCCACACCACACACACGCACGCACACACACACCAGCCTCCCCTCGATTCATGACACCCAATAAGAAACGGCCATGTTTCACTGTCATGGTTTAACTCTGCGCCAAGCTTCCAACATCCGTCAAAGTGTGGTACCCCCCTCAAAACGCCCCTCCCTCCCTCCCCCGCCCCCCAAACAGCCTTCACTACCTCAGCTTGGGACTGCTCAGTGCCTCAGGCGGGGCTTCATGGACGATTACATGCATATTCATTAGATTCTATTACATTTGATATGGACTCTTTTCAACCGGGCCACTCTCTCCTGCGGTGAGAGCCACGCAGCGGTGGGACGAGAGATGGGATGGCGTCTCCGAGTGACGGCGCTGCTCCGGCGTGGGAGCGGAATGGCACCGGTGAGGTCGACTGGAGTTGAAAGGTCGTCCTCTGAACTCCGCCCTCAGTCTACCTTGTGCTTCCTCCATACGAGTCATCTTAGGATATAAAGGCATCAGTGTGTGTGTGTGTGGGACACAGAGAGCGAACGAGAGTGATTACATTCAGCAGACGCGTTGCTCGTTTGGTCCTTAGCTCACGCACTCAGCATCGGATTTCTCCAGTCTGTGGGAGGACACGAAAAAAAAGAGAGAGGCAATTTGGGTCCTCATTAAATTTTCAAAAGTCCTGATGGTCTTCTGAAAATTGAACCAACTGTTCCAAAGCAACCTTAATTTTATGCAACAGTAAGTGCAAATTAGTTTCACAAAAATTATTTTTAATCACACTCGGCCTGAGTTAATTTGCTGAGCGGTAATTTCCTCTCGCTCGCCCTTAACCCTTGTTCTCTCGCTCATCCAGCTTGGTCTCTTCCACTGGCCTGGCCTACGACCCTTCAAACTTCCCATCTCTCCCTTGTTAGCAGCCGATGCTTTCCGCCCTGCTGTTCAAGGCGCGTGCGGGCGCGGCGCGTGCTACCTGCCGGCGAGAGAGCACGGTTTTCGGCAGTCAAGCAAATTATCCTTGGTAACGAGCACATTGCTCGTCATGGCAACAGTGTTCCGAAATGGAATGGTGGGCTTTCTGGTTGTTTATCGGTCCGGAGGATTCTGAGAGGGTCTGTCTTCGGAAGACCCAGGGACAGGGAACGCTAACGCGACTGAAACGTTCGTTAAAGGCACAAGGTTTTCGGTCCAGCATTTTGATTGGATGTCGCGTACAAGTCTTCCTAGTCATAATCACAACGCTAACCGATTCCAAAACTCCAAACAGGAAACAGGAGGCCGATCGATTCGAAATGAACAGTAGGTAGTTAGAGAGAGAGAGACCTCCCTTAAACTGCACTTTAGCTATGCTGTTACCTGTGGCTCCACAAATGAGGTTTTGATGAGCTAAACAGACCTGAGAGAAGCCACTGTCTTGTTGTAGCTTCTGCGTTGGATTCATGCTGCTTGTTCCAGGAAAGAAAGACAAAATGACAATCCTTCACTGAAGCGGAAGTGTTTGACGCGAGTTCTCTTCCTTTCAGTCGCTAAAAGCAAGTAAAAAGATAGCACTCTGTTGATGGAGTTTGACTGAGTCTGTTCTGAAGGAGGAACTATATGAGAGAGTGAAACAGTCAACTCTGCTGGACTTCCATGACCAGAGAGAGTCAGGGTTCAGAAAGCTGCTATGTAGGGGAGTCTTCACAATCCAGTGAGCTAACTGTACCCTGCAGGATGTGAACGGTGTCAAGTCAGACTGAAGTCTGGTCTCTCTCGTTCTGTGTCACACGCACAACAGCGACAGCAACGCGACCCCCCCCCCCACACACACAACACACTCACACACTCACACACACACCCACGACACCCACACACATACCCAAACAGTACTGCATCATGCTGTTAACCATTAGATTTCATGGCCTGAGGTGAAAATAGGTTTTTAAACACAGACAACCTGTCAATTACCCATTGATCCCCTCATTCTGGCCTCCCTGAAGGAGGCTAATAGATCCTGAACACACTGGGCTTTATTGTAACAATCAAGTCTTATTAAACGGTCGATATGGTAAATGCAACCACTTGAGGATGAAGAAACTGATGGATCTTTGGCTATGCGGTTGTCATGATGACCTGATCAGGTCTCATGAGAGTAAATATTCAATATGGAAGGGGAGAGAGAGAAGGGGGAGGTTGAGGGAGGAAGGGAGATGGGGGAGAAAACAAATTGGCCTTGTTTAAGCAGCGATGACAGGATCGGACGCCCGCTATTTGTGGCCCTGAAGTTTTGGCAGGTCACTTTCATTATTAGCTCTCACATTCGCCTGGGTGACAAGCCCCCCCTCCCCATCCCCTGCCCCCCTCCCCCACTCTGTCCAAGTACCCCCCCTCCCCCNGAGGGGGAGGGGGTGGTGGGAGGCGGGGGGGAGGGGGAGGGGATAGGTTGGAGGGTGTAGAACACTGGAAACACTAATTGGGTTTTTAACGGAGGTCTGTATGGGTGGGCGCCTTTGTGACATACTCAACAATGCCAAGCTCCCCTGTCTGGTCTGCTGGAGGCGGAGCCACACAGCCAGAGCTTCCGGGGGCGGACGGGGGGGACGTGGGGAGGAGGGGAGGAGATAGGCCTCCAGTCCTCGAAAGGTTCCTCTCCACTGGACATACTCTCCACATCGGAGGAAGAACAATCTGTCCCAGACAAGACAGGCTCGAGGGAGGGCTGGCTGGCTGGCTGGCTGGCTGGCTGGCTGGGTGGGTGGGTGGCTGGGTGGGTCAACGGATGGATGGATGAGTGCACCGAGAACACAAACAGAGCGAATATCCACCATCACAGAGTCCTTTAACAGTAAACACAGTGTGACTGTCAAGGTTAGCAAGATATCTGGGCACTCTGAAAGGTTGTCCTAGTCACTGATCCACGTTCCCCATCCACTCCTTCTCCTCCAACTCCTCCAGACAGAGCTCTCCTCTCACAGAGGTGAGGTGAGCCTGTGTGTTTTGACGCCCGGTGTGTGTAGACACGGTGTCCGGGCTTCTCCCAGCGTGGTCAGAGAGAGCAGACTGTCAGGGGAGGAAGGAGGGGGGAGACAGACGCACAACAATGGAGAGGCCAACCACAGAGGCTGGCGCTGCTCCGAGAGACGTGGCGCCCTCCAAGAAGACGCGCATATGTTCCCTGGGGCAGGCAGCCTGTGGAGGATGCTGGAGAGAAGGAGAGAGGAGGAGAGGAGAGAGGGAGGAGGACGGAGGAGAGGAGGAGCGAGAAGGGGAGCGGAGAGAGGAGGAGGAGAGAGGAGGAGAGAAGGAGGAGGAGAGGAGAGAGGAGAAGGGGAGGGGAGAAAAGAGGCGAGCGGTAGGAGGGGAGGGGAGGAGGTCAGAGGAGGAGAGAGAGAGGAGGAGAGACCTCCATCTGTTGGTAGATCTGGGGGGCTCAGGGACTGTAGTATCTCTGTGGAAGAGGAAACCATCTTGGGTATGGGCCCTGTGTGTGTCTCCCCCCCCTCTCTCTCTCTCTCTCTCTCTCCCTCTCTCTCTCTCTCTCTCTCTCTCTCTCTCTCTCTCTCTCTCTCTCTCTCTCTCTCTGTCTCTGACAGTGTTTGCCAACAATGGGATGGACAAAACAAAACCACATATGGCCACAGCAACCCATACGGTTTAGGCATCTCTGTGCCAACTCCTACTTCACGGACACACTGTTGTCTTGGAAGTTAGTTCTTTGTTAGCAAAAGGCTAACTGAGGTGCTTGTGTGAAATCTCCCCTCAGGTGTGTTTTTTTACATTTATGGTCCAGCCTTCAAGTTTTCCATCTCAGTTGACTAATTTTACCCAATTGTGCATAAAGGCAAAAAATAGAACAAAGCAAAACTAAAAAACATTTCGTTTTCAGTCGTCCAAATGTTCGCTGTCCCATCTGGGGTTTAAATAGGGCTGTTTGTGTTTGTGTGTGTTTGTGTGTGTCCCTGGATGTTAACTGTGCAAGTGTGTGTCTGTGTGTGAGGGAGTGCGTGTGTCTGTGTGTGAGGGAGTGCGTGTGTCTGTGTGTGTTTCTCAGTAAGTGTGCGCGATTGTGTGTCTGTCTTAACTCTATCTGTGTGTGAGAGAGAGTGTGCATATCTGTGCGATGGTGTGTGCGTGTGCATGCGTGCGTGCGTGCATGTGTGTGTGTGTTTTGTGCGTGTGATTGCCAGACACTGGCCATCTGGTCGAGTGGCTTGGAGTCCAACACTCTGTTAACCACCATGACCCCTATCCCCGTCCCACCCCCAACAACCCCCAAACGCCCCCAATTACCCCCAAATATCTCACTGCCCACCTGACCCCCACATCCAGCCCCCCCCCCCCCCTCCCGCGCCTCCTGCCCCCCACACAGAGGGTAGTGACACCCCCAGGATGGACGGAAGAGGAGGAGAGGTGTGGACGCGGAACAGAAGGATAGTCTGGCGTGGGGGGGGGGGGGGGCAGAAAAAAAGAATGCGGTGAGAGAGAGAGAGGATCAGAGAAAGACAAACAGAGAGACAGAGAGGGAGAAGAGAGGGAGAATGAGAGAGGGGGGAGGGAGGGGAGGAAGAGAGAGAGGAGGGGAGAAGAGAGGAGAGAGGGAGGGACGAAGGGAGAGAGAGAGAGAGGGAGAGAGGAGAGGAGAGGAGAAGACCAAGAGAAAGGGAAGGAGGAAGAGGGGGGGCGGGGGGATGTCTACGTGATCAAACCCAGCCAGATTCTCCTTTCTACCCTCACCGGGAGGACGTCAACTTCGGCAATTATGCGGCCGCCCCGACAAAAAGGGGAAAAGGGGCGGCGGGCGGGGGGAATAGCGGGAGGGGTTCACTCGTAAAAAAAAGGGTGGACGGCTCTCGGTTTACACACCGTGGGGGGGGCGGGCGGGGCGGGATCCCGATGGCTGCCATAAAAAAGGGGGGCGGCGCGCGGAAAAGGGGGCAGGTAGCGGGGCGCGGGAGGAAGAGAGAGAGAGGAGGGAGGGAGGGAGAGAGAGACTGAGAGAGAGAGAAGAAGAAGAAGAGAGAGAGAAAGACAGAGAAGAAGATAGAGAGAGAAGAAGAGAGAAAGAGAATGGCCATGTGTTCCATGTGTTTGGGATCTTGGTTGGAAGGCCAACCTCCTCCAAACCCTCACAGTGTTTGTTTGGTCTCAGGTCCAAATCGATATCTTATTATCAACACGCAAGTTCCGCTGATGAATCTTCTGGTTCTGTTGTGGGTCTGCTTGATCACATTGCGTTTACTGTGGTGTTTGAGGGGGGCAGAGGTATTAACGTCTACCTGAGAGTGTGTGCCTAAGAAAGAATGAGAAATAACGTGTACGTGTGTGTGAGAGATAGAGAGAGAGTGCATGTGTGTGTGGGAGAGTGAGTGTATGTGTGTGTGAGAGAGAGTGTGTGCATGTGTGTATGAGGGAGCTTGTGTGTGTATGTGTGCATGTGTGTGTGTGTGTGAAAGAGAGAGAGTGTGTGCATGCGTGTGTGAGGGAGAGTGTGTGTGTGTGAGAGAGTGTGTGGGAGAGAAAGAGTGTGTTTGGGCATCAGAGACAGAGTGCGAGTGTGTGTTTGTGTGTGTGAGAGAGACAGAGTGTGTGTGCGCGTGTGTGTGTGTGTGTGTGAGAGAGAGAGAGAGAGAGAGAGACAGAGTGTGTGTGTGTGTGTGTGTGTGTGTGTAGGAGCAGCGGTATCGGTTGGAGATGCCTGCGTATGGGTGGGGAAAACTGTCTTGGTTCACTGGGAATGAAAACATCGCAGTTCATCATGTTCCTCAGTGACAAATTAAAGGCTGTGTGCGTGCAGGTGTGTAGGTGTGACTGTGTGTGTGTGCATCCGTGTGTGTGTCTGCCTGTGTGTACACTGTTGATCCACGCACACACACACACACACACACACACACACACACACACACACACACACACACACACACACTGATACCTCTGCCTCTACTCGCACACATACACCCCAATCCTGACCCACACACACCGATGGAGAATACGTCTTGAAGACGAAGGAGCGAAAGGCTGAGATGAGTGTATTAAAGGAAACTCAAAATGAAACATTGGGTGAGGGAGAGCGAGCCTGCGTGGAAGGATAAGTGAGTGTCTCTGGAGTCCTGAGACAGAGAGACAGAAGGAGGAAGAGAGGATTCAAGCAGGGCTGTAAAAGCTGTAAAAGAACAGTTTCATAATTGAAATGATGTCAGGCTGACAGACGCGAGGCTGTATATTTACTGCAGCTGTTCGGGAGACACACTCCTGTAGACACCATGCTCACACACACGCATGGCCTCACTCACAGGGTGTCGCAGGCACACACACACACACACACACACACGCACACACACACACACACACACACACACACACACACACACACACACACACACACACACACTTTTAGCACCAAATAGTAATTCTGTGAAGGATGCTGTCCCTCTAAAACGTGCTTAATGATCAACACCACAGAATAGACTATCTTGTCTGTTTTCTAAAGTGTAATATAAAATTCACTCCACAAAAACACACATTCACATGCAGGTATGCAAACACAAACACACACACACACACACACGCACACACACACACACACACTTCATCTTAATATCCTTGCGGCAAAAGAAGCACCTTTGGAATTCTAATAACTACCTGTTAAGGAAACAAAGGAGGACTCTGTCCTTGTGTGTGGTGGGAAGAGTTGAAGTATGGCTCTCTTACATACTCTCTGTGATGTCTAAGTGGTATTCTCCCTCACACATCTCCCCTACCTCTCTCCCCTCTCACCTCTCCCCTCTCTCTTTCTCTCTCCTGTCGCTCTTTCACCTCTCTCATACCTCTCTCCCACCTCTCTCTCTGTTCCCCTCTTGCTCTGCCTCGGTGCCTCTCTCTGTCTCTCTCCTCTTCTCTCTTCTCTCTTTCACCTCTCTCTCTCTGTTCCCCTCTCTCTCTGTTCCCCTCTCTCTCTCTGTCTCTGTGCCTCTCTCTCTCTCTTTGGTTCACTTCTTTCCTCTCTCCTTTCTCTCTCCCCCTCTCCCTCACCTATCTCATACCTCTCTCACCTCTCTCTCTGCTCCCGCTCTCGCTCTCTGTTCCATCTTTCTACCCCTCTGTGCCTCTTGCCGTCTCCCTCTTCGTCACTCTCTCTCTCTCTCTGGTTCACTCCTCTCTCCTCTCTCCTCATCATGAAGTGAATTCCATGGACCAGGGTTCCAACTTAGCCTCACACACACACGGCAGCTCTTTAGGACAGATTTATTTGCTCATTCCTGCAGAATCTTGGATGCAGACGGCCCTTAGACGTGTGTTTAGTTGTGTGTGAGCGCACATCAAAAAGGACACGCTCTCCGGCTTCACACACTCGGTTGCCATGGATTTTCAACGAGCCTCCTGCCTCCTGCCTCCTCTCCCTCTCCAAGCTTCTCGTCTCACGTTCAACTCTGAAATAAACCTCTCCTGCTCTTCATCAAAGTCTTAGTCCCAGTCTATATTTGGTACTGTATAAGCTGGGGGGGGGAGGGGGTGACTCTATATCATTTCCATTCCTAACACTCTCATTTTCTTTCTCTTTTTTTTTGGGGGGGGGGGGTTCTCTACCTGTCCCTTGCTATCTCTTTCTCTTGTCTCTCGCCCACGTCTGTGTCCCTTGTTTCTCTCCCTGGTCTTTATCTCTCCCTCTCTTTGTCTCCCTTTCACACTCTCTCTCTCCCTCTCCCACTCTCTCTCTCTCCCTCTCTCTCTTGCTCCCTTGCTCTCTCCCTCCCTTTATCTGCTCTCCTCTCTCTCACTCTATAGTGGAGTAATGGCCCAGTCATCGCTCGGAGGGCCCTCTCACACACTCTCTCATCAGTGATAAGAAATGTCTATGTCTATTTATGTGTGTGTGTGTGTTAGCACGGGTCTCAAGACCAAAGTAAAGACCCGAGCTCGATCCATCTCTCTCTCTCTCTCTCTCCTAGTTGCTCCTTGTCTTGAGTTCAGATGGCCAGGTGTGGTTCTATCTCATGATGAATGTTAAACACGTGAAGGTAAAAGGGTTAGCCTGGTGATTCTAGTGAGACGCCTGTGTGAGATACAGCAGCCGTATTAAAAAAAACTGATTTCCCAATATATTCCATTTCATCTCGTGGATCAAGAAGAAATGAACATGGCTCAATGTAATAAGAATTTAGTCCCAGCTTGAGGGAAGGAGGATTTCATGGAGACAATGTCCTGTAAGGGAATACGGAGACAGGAGGACAGAAAAGGAGAGGAGACAGGAGGAGAGGAGATAGGAGGAGAGGAGATATGAGGAGAGGAGATAGGAGGAGAGGAGAGGAGATAGGAGGAGAGGAGACAGGAGGAGAGGAGACAGGAGGAGAGGAGATAGGAGGAGAGGAGACAGGAGGAGAGGAGATAGGAGGAGAGGAGACAGTAGGAGAGGAGAGGAGATAGGATGTGAGGAGATAGGAGGAGAGGAGACAGGAGGAGAGGAGAGGAGATAGGAGGAGAGGAGAGGAGATAGGAGGAGAGGAGACAGTGGGAGAGGAGAGGAGATAGGAGGAGAGGAGATAGGAGAGGAGACAGGAGGAGAGGAGAGGAGATAGGAGGAGAGGAGAGGAGACAGGAGGAGAGGAGATAGGAGGAGAGGAGACAGTAGGAGAGGAGAGGAGATAGGAGGAGAGGAGATAGGAGGAGAGGAGACAGGAGTAGAGGAGAGGAGATAGGAGGAGAGGAGAGGAGACAGGAGGAGAGGAGACAGGGGGAGAGGAGACAGGATGAGAGAATAGAAGAGGAGGGAGAAGCAGCAGCAGCAGCATGTCTTTGGCTTGCTAACATGACCTGGTGATTACTGACCTACAGCATGGCTGCCTTTCACAGACAGCCATGTGCTGAGTAGAACAGCCAGGAGCAGGAAGATGGAGAAGAGATCACAGGAGCAAGAGGATGGGTGAAAGGATAGAAGAAGAAGATAGTCATCAGGAGAGGCGGGGGAGACAAAGAGCTGAGGAAGACTTAGGGTGGAGAAGGAGGGGAGGAGGGGAGAGAAGGTTAGGAGAGGAGGAGGGGAGAGGAGGAGGGGGAGAGGGGAAGAGAAAGAAGAGAGGAGGGGGAGAGATGGGGTAAATGAGGGAGGAGGAAGGGGACTAACAACAAGATGATGATAATGATGATAAGGATAGTACGTTTCAAATACCAGTGCCTCATCGGATAGAAGAGCCAGGGTGGGTCTGAGAGCCCCTTGGAGAGGACAGCTGAGCTAGGTTGATTCAGGACAAAGTGGGGAGCTGGTTATCAAAGCATCACTCCTGGATGAGGAAGAGAACATTCCACAGACTGGGTCTCTCACTCTCACACATCCACGCACACAGAGACAAAGAGAGAGACACACACACACAAGCACACACGCACACATATTGAGACACACAGAAACACAAAACCCTCCATCCACGCATCCCCGGTCAGCATGTGGGCGAAGCAAACCTCCTCGCCCTTCAAAGCTACGAGGAGAGCAAGCAGAGCGACCCTCCCAGGCTCCGACTACCCACTCCATCTCCTCAGATTACCCACAAAACACCTCTCAAGTCCCCTGAGACCCAGCAAGCTCAGTCAGTGAAGAGCTCCATTGTGCTGTACTGTCTAAACAGCTAACTGCCGGGGATGGAGAGAAGGTTCTGGTACCGTCTTACCCCAGAGACCACACCACCCACAGAGCTCCATCGGAAGGGTTCTGCAGAGCGTTGGCATGGCCGCGGTGCAGCCCAGCCCGTTTGCTCTCGTCCGATGTCAATGGATTCATTTCTGGATGGTCAACATGGCTGAATCTGCATAGCGTCGTGCTGGAATCCCTCGGAGGAGCCATCAGGGGAAAGAATTCAACTTGATTTCTCTGTTTCCTGAGCTCCCTTTCTCTCTCTCTCTCTCTTCCCCTCTCACCCTCTTTCTTTCTCTTTCTCTCTCCCTCTCTCTCTCTCTGTCTCTCTGTCTCTCTCTCTCTGTCTCTCTCTCTCTCTGTGTCTCTCTCTCTCCGTCTCTCTCTCTCTCTGTCTCTCTCTCTGTCTCTCTCTCTCTCTCTCTCTCTCAGTCTCATTGTCTCCTCCCCTTTCTCTTTCACTATGTTTATGACTCTCCCACGTAGACGCCTTTGTCTCCTTCTCGCCGTTTCTCTCATTTTGATTCAAATAGGTTTTGTTTGATTTCTGTTCAGTTCAGTTCAGTAGATCAAGGGATATATTGCCAAGATATTTCACTGTTGTCAACGTGGTTTCAAGCAAATGGGGTTAAATCTTTCTTTCTTGTAACGTGGATGTCTAAAACCGAATGCTATAAATATCCCTCCCTCCCTTGTTACTCTCTCCTTTCAAATCTTTCTCTCTTCCCTCCATACCTATCACAGCCTCCCCCTTCTCTCTTTCTCTCTTCCCTCCATACCTACCACAGCCTCCCCCTTCTCTCTTTCTCTCTTTCCCTATACCTATTTTTCCTCTTGCTTACTCTCTCTCTCCTCTCTGTACCTATTCTTCCTCTCTCTCTCTCTCTCTCTCTCTCTCTTGCTTTTTCTTTCTCTCTCTCTCTCTTGCTTTCTCTCTCTCTCCCTCCCTCTCTCTCCCTCTCTCTCTCCTAAGTTAAAGTGAGTTGTTCATTACCAAAATGTCAATAAGTTGTCCGTAGC
Source organism: Plecoglossus altivelis (assembly GCA_036571765.1). NCBI lineage: Eukaryota > Metazoa > Chordata > Actinopteri > Osmeriformes > Plecoglossidae > Plecoglossus > Plecoglossus altivelis. The sequence continues at coordinate 3,957,407 of BROE01000022.1, forward strand.
GTGATGGCGTGCCCTCAAACAAATTAGAGCCCCAAAGACAACTGAAATATTGTTTTTGAACTGTCTCCCATCGCACGTCCATCCATCTTCATTTGGAGGTGATGAGTGGAGGAGTCCCAGATGATATGTCCACACCATCCTCATGGGTATTGACATTTCCCTCCGCCCCCAAACGCACACACGTCCACCCCAGACCCGATTTTGCATTGCTAAAAATGTCCAAAATATTTATATCAAGTGTTCAACAGCTAAACATGAACTAAACGATAAATAGAATGATTAGTCACTGAGCAGCAGGTAAAGACTAAACACGTACAGGGAATATCCACACACACATACACACACACACACACACACACACACACAAACATATATAGACATGCACACACGCACGCTCTCGCGCACACGCACACACACACACACAAACACAAACACCCCCCTTATCATTCACTTACTTGTAATTACAACATAGCTGAAATCATAAATGAAACTGTCATATTTGAATCCAGCCTTCATCTCCACTGTGTCTTGCCCTTCGATCCAAGATGGCAGCAGTAAGGTTCTGTCAGGGTTCAAGCATGGCGGGATGCTGTGGTGGCTGTGTGAGGCAGATGTGGCAGCGCGCTCAGAGATCTGACATCTCCAGGCTAATTAGCAGGTGTGTTCTCACAGAGCCGGAGTCCATGGCTCTAAATCACTGTAATTGGTCCCAGCTCATCTCCCCTTTAAAACACCACTATTTAACCCCCGGCAATTACCGGGCCATCTGGGGTATGGCTCGCACACGTGCACGGAGACTGTTCTGGAGGGAAACTAGGGAAGACTGTTCTGGAGGGAAACTAGGGAAGACTGTTCTGGAGGGAAGAGAGGGGAGACTGTTCTGGAGGGAAGAGAGGGAAGACTGTTCTGGAAGGAAGAGAGGGGAGACTGTTCTGGAGGGAAGAGAGGGGAGACTGTTCTGGAGGGAAGAGAGGGGAGACTGATCTGGAGGGAGACTAGGGAAGACTGTTCTGGAGGGAAGAGAGGGGAGACTGTTCTGGAGGGAGACTAGGGAAGACTGTTCTGGAGGGAAGAGAGGGGAGACTGGCTGGAGGAAATCTAGGGAAGACTGTTCTGGAGGGAAGAGAGGGGCGACTGTTCTTGAAGGAAGCTAGGGGAGACTGTTCTGGAGGGAAGCGAGGGGAGACTGTTCTGGAAGGAAGAGAGGGGAGACTGTTCTGGAGGGAGACTAGGGGAGACTGTTCTGGAGGGAAGAGAGGGGAGACTGTTCTGGAGGGAAGAGAGGGGAGACTGTTCTGGAGGGAAGAGAGGGGAGACTGGCTTGGGTTGGAAGGGGAGACTTTCTCCTCTTGACGTCTCTCTGTCTCTGTCTCCGTCTGTTTCTTTCTCTCTGTCCCTCTCTTCCTCTGTCTCTCTCTCCCACCCTGTCTCTCTCCTCTCTTTTTTGCTGTTTGTCTTCCTTCTATTTCTCCCCACCCCTTCTGACTTTCATTCTCGCTTTCCTTTCCTCCTTTTCTCTCCAGACTCCTGGGGTTCAGAGGCAGTATTCCGACAGTCCAACAGGAGTCCTTCGTAAAAGGCCTCCAACTGTTAGCGCCTGAATAACAAGCAGTAACAAACAACAGCCAGCGAGGGTCACATGACCACACGACGGCTGACATTTGGGTCTTGGTTTGAATCCTGGTCTTTTTGTCAGAACGGCTCAAATAAAACCCTGGGAACTGAACAAAGGCGTAGAAAAACAACATCTCCAGCTGTCTGTCAAGTCAACATCGCAACTCCAAAAAGCATACAGAAATCCCCTTTAGAATTTAGAATTTAGAGGGCGGAACATCTACCTGTGGAGAGAATGCTCTTATCTGTTCCGTATTGTGATGGAGTGTTTGGCAATGAAAGACGGTTGCACTCGAGTGAGACTTTTACACAAGCTTGAGACTCTCAGCTTTCAGACTAAATCCAGCACCTATCATGTACATCTGATGCTGAAGGAGGCACTAAGGACATTTCCCAGAGCAGTGACCTAAAAAACCCCCAACAACCTCTGCATGAAACCGAACCACCTTCCGTGTCTCGCTCCAGTCTACAGTGGTCATCCCTCTAGTCAAGACACTGCATGTATAATACATCACGTCTTGCTTGGGTCCTGCTGAATCATCTCAATCCGGACACCTTCACCTAGTTCTGAGAGAACAACTTGGACGCAGCAGTCTGGAGCCTAACTGCTTAGTCACTGCTGACACACCCACAGTCCAGGAGAGGAGAGGGGACCTCTGGGTGACTTTGAGCCCAGCCACGGTCAGTCTCCACAGGCCCCAGGGCACCAGGACCACATGTGACCCAGTTCTACGGAGATGTCCCAGATCAAACACACTCCATCTCTCTCTCTGTCTCTCTGTCTCTCTCCCTCTTTCTCTCTGACTCTCTCTCTCTCTCTCTTTCTCTCTCTCTCTCTCTCACTTTCTCTCTCTCCGTATTACTACGTGTATGTCTCTCTATCACTTTCTCTCTCTTCCTTCCTCTTGTTCTCTCTCTTCCTCTCTCTGTCTATCGACCTGTCCCTCACTCAGCTCTCACTTTTATTTGCAGACATGCATGTGATTAGACGAGACACGCCTTTTCTCAAGAGACAAACATACAGACGTATGTTTGATTAGAAAGACACCCATTTCTTTACGGCCAAACATCACGCTGCACTTGGGAAACAGCGTCCATGCGGTCGTTCTATAGTGTTTTTGAACATCTTTCAAAATGAATTTGTTCTCGTTAAATTTGGGGCTATTCAGTCCATATTGATCCTTGCCTGGGTCCAGACACAGGCTGCCATTTGAGGATAGCTGTTACATAGAGTCATCTCTATTTTCCTGTCTTTTCCTTCTCTCTACGTCACCCTCTCTCTGTATTTCTCTCCATCCCTCTATTTCCTTACCTTACCATATCCATCGCTCTCTCTTTCCCTCTTTCTCTCCTTCTCTTTGACCCCCATTTCCCTATCTCTCTCTCTCCTTCTCCCTCTCTCCCCCTTCTCTCTGGCCCCCTCTCTCCCTCTCTCTCCCCTTTCACTCTGGCCCCCATTCCCCTCTCTCTCTCCTTCTCCCTCTCTCTGGCCCCCTCTCCTCTCTCCCCCCTCTCTTTGCCCCCCTGTCCCCTCTCTATCTCCCCTGTGTCCTACTTCCTCTCTCCCTCCCCCCCCCTCTCTCTCCAGACACCATCACTCAGACTCATGTCCACGGACAGAGGCAGTATTAATCATCATAATCTCCCTCCATGGCCGAAGCACACTAATGAAAATAAAACACACTCCGACGGGCGTTCAGCTCAGACTCAGCTATCAATAACAGCAAGGCATTTATTTAAATGATACTCAGTGGTGGGGCCTTGCTATCACAAGTGCATTCACAATAAGAAGCAAATTGGCTGCGTCAAATTACATACAGTCCTCCACTCTCTCTCCCTCTCTCTCTCCCTCTCTCTCTCCTTCTCTCTCCCCTCTCTCTCTCCCCCTTTTCTCTCCTCTTTCTCTCTGCTGATGACTGTCTGCTTTGCTTTCTCGTTAATCTCCATGTCTCTGTTTCTCTCTCTCTTTGCCTCTCTCTCTCTCTGTCTGTCTGTCTGTCTGTCTGTCTGTCTGTCTGTCTGTCTGTCTGTCTGTCTCTCTCTCTCCACGATCCTCTCTCTGTGTCTCTCTTTCTTTCTGTCTCTCTCTCTATCTCTCCCACTCCAGTGTCTGTCCTGAGGGCGGGGTGTATTTTTTCTTGTTAAGCTCCTTGGATTTAATTTAGAAGTAGAATTGAGTTGGTTATTTTGAAGCAGATATTCCCCCCCAGGCTACTTTAGAGGGTTAAATGTATTTCGGGCGCATGGATTCATTCTGTCTCTCATTAGCTCATTTGAATATTGACAGAAGGGCTTGGCCATTCATGCTTTCAGTTAGAGTAAAACAGAAATCATTACTTTTAGCTTAGCGACAACAGGGCTTCTGCCGTTCCTATCTTTCCAGCGTGTGTCTCCTCTCAGTAAGACCCATTTAAAGCAACCGTGTCAAATGCGAAAGTCTCATCTCACTCATCGGAGTGTTCTAGAACCCAGACGTTCCTTTGAAGGAGGAAGTCGGATAGATCCGTTTGGTGTCATGATGTTCTAACTCACCAGGTGGTCAACCATTTTAAGCCTGGCAAAGGGCCCTTCAACACCCACGGACCAGCCGTGAGGTCATCGACGCCTCACTTGTGGCGTCAGGCTGCATGTTTGGACAGTATGCTAGGAAGCCAGTCTGGTCAGACACCTCCCAGCATGCAGTACTCACAGTCCTCCTGTGATGGTGTGTGTAGAGCGTGTGTAGTCATGTAGAACGTGTGCTAGTGGCATGTACAGTGTGTAAATTGCTTGTTGATGTGACCGTCTTCGCTGTGTGATCTTGCTCTGGGTCTTGCCTGTGTGGTCTCTCCTCTCCTCAACTCCTTCTTTCCCCTCCTCTCCCCTCCTCTCCCCTGCTATCCCCTCCCCAGCTCTCCCATCCCCTCCTCAGCTCTCCCATCCTCTCCCCTCCCCACCTATCCACTCCTCTCCCCTCCCCAGCTCTCCCCTCCCCTCCTCTCCCCTCCTCCTCTCCCCTCCTCCCTCTCCCCTCCTCTCTTCTCTTTTTCCCTCGAGACCATGACACCCTATTCTCCTCCTCTCTACAGGATGAGCGTGTGATCTGATTAGGTTGACCCTGTTTCCATGGCGGCCTGTGGTTCAGGCCATCACGGTGTCCTGTGGCACTCGTCACCCTTCCCCCTCTCTTTGTGTCTGCTGATGGACGCTCGCCCATACAACAACACTATCACGTCGAAAATCCCTTTGGGGTCCTAAAAGGAACAATAGACGTTAGAAATAATAGCAATATATTCACTCACCTCTCTGTTAATCATACCACTGCCTCCTCCTATTCTCTCCATTGCCTCTCTCTTACCCTCCGCTCAATACATTTCTCCATATGGCAGGAATGTCATTCATCACTGCCAATACAGCGGGGATATTAGTAAGCTCACTCCAGTGTGTAGGAGTGGATTACCTCTGCTCTACTATGCCCCCCTTTCCCTCTAATGTCTTTCTCCTCTCGTTCCTTTATTTTCTTCTGTCCTTCTCTCCTCTCATCTCCTCTCCGTTTTTCTCTTTTCTCCTCCTCTCTCTTTTCGTCTCCTCACTTTTCCTTTCCTCCCTTTTCCTCCACTCCTCTCTCCTCTCCCTCTCTCCTCTCCTTTCATCTCATCCCTCCCCTCTCTTCTCCTCTCCTATCCTCTCCTCTCAGCCCCTCCCCTCTCTTCTCTTCTCCTCTCCTTTCCTCTCCTCTCTCTTCTCATCTTTCCTCTCCTCCCTTCTCCTCCACTCCTCTCTCCACTCCTTCTCCCCTCTCTTCACCTCCCCTCCATCTCCTCTCCTCTCCTCCCCTCCATCTCCTCTCCTCCCCTCCATCTCCTCTCCTCCCCTCCATCTCCTCTCCTCTTGTCTCCTCTCCCTGTGAAAAGCAGTTGTTCCAGAGGGACTAGCAGACTGATTAGGTTTCCATTGTTAGCTGAGGCGTGTTTTGGTTGTGTGATTCATTGTGTTGATTTATGTTGACCTTTTAGCTTCTGTATCTCTGTGCTCTGTGCTCTGCTGAAGCCTACCGGGAGAGCAAGGGGCTGCTAATCCTGTCATTAGGAGAGAGCACAGCCACATACACACACATGAACACACACACACACATGAACACACACACACACACACACACACATGAACACACACACACACTCACATGAACACACACACAGACGCACACATGAACAAGCACACACACACACACCCACACACACATGAACACACACACATACATGAACACACACCCACACACACATGAACACACACACACACACACACACACATACATGAATAAGCACACTCACACATATGAACATACACACATGAACATGCATACACAAATGACACACTCACACATGAACACACACATGAACACGCACAGATGCACACATAAACACACACACACAGGAGCACGCACACATGCACATGTACACACACATGAACACACACACAGACGCACACATGAACAAGCACACACATACATGAACACACACACATACACACACATACACACACACACACATGAACACACACACACATATACACACATATGAACACATACATACACAAACACATCTACATAATCAAATGAACGTGCACACACCAAACGCCGACATGCATGCACAAATGCTCACACAGAGCCTTCATGCACATCACAAAGACTTGCGTACACACTGCACACACAGAAACGTACTTTACTTCACCACTCCGTTGCATATTCTACTCATTACTAAAGTACATATGTTTGTGTATATTTATTAGCCGTGAAGAGCAGGGGCAAATATTCAGGCACACAAAGAACACCAAGCACCTCTTTAAAAAAAACTACAAAAAGAAACCCTGTCAAGTTCTTCATGAATGTGTTCTGACCGAGTGTGGTTGGAGATCTCTGCTTCGTCGGAATCAAAGAGTCTTGTTTGAGAGGGGAAGGAGGTCTGTTGCAGCTTCTGTTACAGTAATGAGCAGATGCATAAATAGACCTGCTTTAACGCCTGCTTCCTGCTCGAGTGGAGCGTCTTTGAAAACCTTCTCCTCTCTCTCCCTCCTTCCCTGCCACCAGGGTGCTGCCTGGGATAACTCTCTCTCCCTCTCTCCCTCTCTCTCCCTACCTCTCCCTCTTTCTCTCCATCTTTCTCTCCCCCTCTCTTTCTCCCCCTCTTCCATCCTCTCTCTCTACATCTCCCTCATCTGTCTTTCTCAGCCCTCTCTCTCTCCCTCTCTATCTCCTGTCTCTCCTCCCTCTCTCCCTGCCTCCCTCTGTCTCCCCTCTCTCCCTCCCTCCCTTCCACCCTCCCTGCCTCTCTCTCCCCCTGCCTCTGTCATCCCCCTCCCTACCTCTGTCACCCCCCTCCCTACCTCTGTCTCCCCCTGCCTCTGTCTCCCCCCTGCCTCCCTGGTTATTAGGCAGCAGCAGGAGCAGCAGCAGGGGGTCTGCTCTGGCTGTTAGCCTCCTGTACCTAGCTCCACCCTGCTCCCCGGAACACCTGCTCTTCTACCGTAGGCTCAAACAGACCAGGAC
>BROE01000022.1:3964554-3985369 GCA_036571765.1 Plecoglossus altivelis
TCTCTCCTCCCGCTCTCTCCTCTCTCTCCCTAACCCTCCTACCTTTCTCTCCATCTTTCTCTCCTCTCTCTCTCCCCCCATGTCCAATCTTCATCGCTCATCTACTCACTAAAGTCTCCGCTTCAATCTGTCTTTCTCAGCGCCTCTCTACCTTTCCTCCTCTTTCTCCCTGTCTCTCCTCCCTTCTCTATATTCCTTGCCTCCCTCTGGTCTCCCCTCCTTGTACCTCCTCCTCCCTACCGCCTCCTGCCTCTCTCTCCCCTGCCTCTCAATCACTCCCTCCTTGACCTCTGTCACCCCCCTCCCTACCTCTGTCTCCCCCTGCCTCTGTCTCCCCCCTGCCTCCCTGGTTATTAGGCAGCAGCAGGAGCAGCAGCAGGGGGTCTGCTCTGGCTGTTAGCCTCCTGTACCTAGCTCCACCCTGCTCCCCGGAACACCTGCTCTTCTACCGTAGGCTCAAACAGACCAGGACGCAGGAAAGAGGAAGTGCTGCCTGTGTGTGTGTGTGTGTGTGCACCCTTGTTAGTACCCTGATGAACGACTGTGTGTGTGTCCGTGTGAGTGCACGTCTGCGTGTGTGTTTCAGACTGTCGGCGCGTGTGTTCACAGTAAATCAGAGGTGAACAGTATCTTGGGAACGGGGAGTGGGAGATTGTGGGCGAAGGGGCGGTAAGGAGGATGAGGGTGTGGGGGTGAGGAGGGTGGATGGGGGGTGAGAGAGGGAGGGAGGGTGAGGGGGGAGAGGGAGGGGAGGAGATGAGGGAGAGACACAGGCCAACTACGATCCTTCAGGCTCTGGCCTGACAGCCTAACACAGGCGTCTCTTTCCTGGTTCCACCATGTCCTCATTAGCGCTCCTGTGGAATCCTCTCTGTACAGCCTGAGGGAAGCCATTTTGTTTCCAGTCCCCTGCAGTGACGGCTTGTCCTCCGTGCCTGTCGCTTATTTAACTGCTGTGGACTACCAGGGATCCCTGCCAGGCGGTTCACTTTCACGCTTGAGAATACGTGGTGCAAACACACCTCTGCCCATTCTTCCGTTTGTCCCTGAGATGTAACATGCTTGAAACCTTGCTTGGGCTTGACAACGAGCCTTCAGTGACGAATGCTCCAAATAGACCCTGTTCAAGTTTCTCCCATTAAACCATGAAGTGTTTGTCCAACGTTGAGTGTTTTGCGACGGCTCTCTTTCCAATGGACCCCTTCAGAGCGTTCATTGTCACTGGAGAGGCATGGCTGTGTAAAAGTAGGCAGTCTGATGGATTTCCTGCTAATATCTGATCTGGCCATGCTCTGGATGGGAAGTTAGGGGAGTCCTTCTACTGCTTAGACCTATGTAATACTTGTGTGCACAAGGCCTGTCCCCTAGTAATGGAGGCAGCAAAATCTTGGTTGGGTTGAGATTGTGCTACTTCTCTCAGTCCTCCGATGGGGGATGATGTCACAAAGGGTTTGTGTGTAAGTGTATGTGTGTGTGTGTGCGTGAGTGTGTGAAAGTGAGGACCACATACATAGAAGAGAGAGAGGGAACACAGAGAGAGAGAGAGAGAGAGAGAGAGAGAGAGAGAGAGAGAGAGAGGGAGAATGAGACAGAGAAACATAGAGGGAGGGAGAGACAGAGAGAGAGAGAGAGAGGGAGGGACAGACAGAGAGAGAGAGGGAGGGAGAGCGTGAGACAGAGAGAGAGAGAGAGAGAGAGAGGGAGGGATGGAGAGAGAGACAGTGAGACAGAGAGAGGGAGATACAAAGAGACAGAGAGAGAAACAGAGAGAGAGACATAAAGAGAGGGAGGGAGAGTGAGACAAAGAGACAGAGAGAGAGACAGAGAGAGACGGAGAGAGAGACAGAGAGATAGAGAGAGACACAGAGAGACAGAAAGAGACAGCGAGAGAGACATAAAGAGAGGGAGGGGGGGAGAAGCAAAATATGAGGAAGCCAGAAGTCTGAGGTTCTTAGTTCCTGCCAACAAGACAGACTGCTAGAATAGAGACATGGAGAGGAGGGAAGGAGGGAAAGAGGAGAGGAGGGAAGGAGGGGAGGAGGAGAGGAGGGAAGGGGGGAGGAGGAGAGGAAGAGAGGACGGGAGGAGGAGAGGAGGGAATGCGTGGAGGAGTAGAGAGGAGAGGAAGAGAGGAGGGTAGGAAAAGGAGGAAGAGAGGAGGGGAGGAAGAGGAGGAAGAGAGGAGGGGAGGAAGAGGAGAAAAGTAAGAGGAAAGAAGGAGGAGGTGAGGAAAAAAGCAGAGGAGAGAATGGGAGGAAGAGAGGAGGAGAGGAGGGGAGGAGGAGAGAGGATTTAGGTCATAGAACGCCAAGGGGGATTTCTGTGTGTGTTTGCATGTGTGTGTGTGTGGCCATGTGCGTGTGTGTGTTTGCATGTGTGTGTGTGTGGCCATGTGCGTGTGTGTTTGCAATGCGTGTGTACAGTATGCATGCATCTACGTGTGTGAGCGTGAGTGTGTAGCCACCGACAACAAAAGGTTGCAAAACATCCTCAACAAAATACAAGACATAGGAAATCAAAACCAGTAGATAATTTGCCACTTCAAACCATATTAGACGTCTTTGAGAACAAGTCATGCTGGTTTTCCATTAACAAACCACCGTGCAGAACACACGCAATCATGCCATGTGATGTTCACAATGACTTCTTACCTACCGTGATATTATTTACCTAATTACAGTAATCATCACTTCTGAAAATAAATCAAAAGTAGGTTTTTTTTTCTTCCAAATGTATGTGTAAAGTATGGTTTATCATATTAAGACAACTATGTTTGCATGTCTGATATCAACTTATTACTCCACCACCCAGAGATAGTATGGTTATAATCACAAAAAGATTAGACAACAAATGAATAAATCAATGCATTGGCCAAGTTTTACCGTGACTCAATTTCCAGTTCTCTACTGTTTAGTGATCCATTAAAGAACACTTTCGATATCACACAACCAAATCGTTCAAAATAATTTTGAAAGATTCACATGTGAAATTCATAATTCGCTAGCAGACACTTGTCCACAGCTTCCTGGTCAAAGCAACCAATGGAAATGCAGTCCTGGCATGCTGCAGGGGTCATGACCTTCCCAGAATGGGGTCATCATAGCTGGCTGCTGTCTCCCAGACCTGAGGTGACAGTGGACCAGTATTGTTGGGGGTGGAAGCTGAGCATCAGTACAGTACAGTGAGGTTGAGTTGGTCGGCTGGTTTGACTGTCTCTCTGTTCACCATATCTGGTACCAGTTCTGTTCAAACTCAGTTCTATCTGATCATGTGTTCATCTCTCACGTGTCTCATCAGATCTCCTCACCCTTCCCTGTCTCCTTCCTTCCATTCAACTCTCTCTCTTCTCTCTTCTCTCTTCTCTCCTCCGTTGAGGTGCGAGGTCATGTGGCAGAGGCCAGACCAGAGTCAAAGGTCACAGGAGGTCATACTCTGTCACTTCCTCCTGTCACACACACACCCAACCCTCGTGACATCACTCTGGGTCCTGTCACCTCCTGACCTCCCCTTGACCTTTATCTCTGATGTCACTCACATCGGGAGGAATGGGACGTTTCGCTCTTGATGGTAGAATAGCCTTCCTTCTCTCCCCCCATCCCCCCTGCCCCCTGTGCCCCCCCCCCCCCCCCCCCCCCCGTCCACAGGGACGCCGATTGACTGAGATCCCAAAGTGCTTTTGAACTGTTCTGTCGCCACCAGTCATGTTGCTGATGTTTGCTCTGTGCTTACGTCAGCATGGCGGACAGCAGGATACTTCTGGAGATTCATTGGGCGTCAACTCACCGTTTATCTATTTCACTGAGGGACAGATCGTTATCTTTGCTCTCCAAAAAACGAGCTTTCCATCACTCGTTTATTTAAAACCCCAAAATGAAGCGGCAATTGATAACTTCGCCTTCAATCTTTGGTGTCATCTTAAGGGACTTGAATTTGATGGCCTATTTGACCCTGTATGCCTCGACCTCCCAACTTCAACAAGATGTGATTGATATTCCAACTAAGAGAGAGAAACACTACACAGAAACACTTTGAAGAAACACTACACAAAACACTACACAAAACACTACACAAAACACTACACAAAACACTACACAAAACACTACAAAGAAACACTACACAGAAATACAACACAGAAACACTTCGAAGAAACACTACACAGAAACACTACAAAAAAATCGCTGCAGAGAAACACAGCAGAGACACACACTGACCTCCGGCGGACCACTGATCCTATTTCGAACGTTATGATTTTTGTTGTTGTTGTCCAGATTCCACCTAGATTTTAACCCAATTAGACCCGGATGAACATTTGCTTAATGTTCACAAATTGCTGAAAATTCAGGTGGAAGAAAATCCCACCATGCCAGGCCACAGCAGACTGGACTCAAAACACACGGAAGGAGTTTGGTTGGGAACAGATTGTGTCTCGTTAGCGCAGAGAGCATTGCTGAAGGATATCTCAGATGGCCTTTAAGCAATGTGTAATAGTGTGGAATCCAATCAAAACACGAGCTTCTGGCTGGAGAGAGAGAGCGCCAAGGGAGGTGACATCTAAGGTAGTTCTGCCTACAGTGTTACAACGCAAAGAAAATCAATTAAAATGGACTGTGTATGAGGTGAGTATGTGTTAACACAAAGGGGGTTTCTTCTTTTTACAGCCTGTTGGAAATGTTGTACACATCCGTACACTCTCTGTTCTGGATGTCAGTTACTATTGAATTTGGGTTGGTAATTGATAGCCTGTCGCATTGATATTGTAGCCCTGGGTGTCTCTTCCAAATGTTCTAAATGAACTTACCAGTGTTCCACACACACATACACACACCCATCAGTCACCCTCATGTATCAACATCTGTGAGCACTGCTACGGTTTGAGCTAATGTTTTAATTGGTTCTTGGGAACAGAGGGCAAGCCAAATAGCTTTGCTATCCCAGAGGCAGCGTCTTAATGAGATCTCCTCCCCTCCTTGTACTGAGAGGGCATGACCTCTGCAGAGACACGGCCACGTGATTGGCTGCTTGGGCGGCACTGGAACGCCAAACCACCACGGAGGACGCCGAGGGTAATGAGGTGAAAGGTCGCTGGTTCTGTTATCCTTGTTCTCGCGGACGTAGTGGCTCTTAGTATGCATGGGAGGAGCGGCACTCACACACGCTCGTGATCGACCAACACACACTCACACACACTCACAACCAACACACACTCACACACTCACAGCCAACACACACTCACACACTCACGGCCAACACACATTCACGGCCAACACACACTCACACACGCTCATGACCGGCCAACACACACTCACACACTCATGGCCAACACACTCTCAAACATACTCATGGCCAACACACACTCACACACTCACAACCAACACAACCAACACACACTCACACACGCTCGTGACGGGCCAACACACACTCGTTCATGAGCACAAACACACACACACACTAGCGTAATCATGAACACATACACACACGCACAAACACGGACCGTCACGTGAAAACACACACACTTCTACACCTGCAATGAACATTCAAAGCATGACTCTGTGGCTAATCCATTTTTACAGATGGGGTGTGTGTTTCATCCCAGCTCCCTCTCCCCTAATCAGCAGATGATTGACCCTTGACCCTTAATGACACCACGGGTTCAGAGTCCTCTATTCTGCTGTCCTCTGGCACAGTCCAGAGGAGACGTCCTTCAGCCGGAGTTATTTCAGATGCTCTTAAAACTAGAAACAATAAATTAGATTTTAAATTAGATTTCTAAGCCCCTCTGAGGTGCGTCTTTGGGACCCGCGGCAAGTGCCCCCCCCCCCTCCCCGCGCGCCTGCCCCCCCCCCCATCTCCCTCCGTACGTCCATCGCATCGCCCTCGCTTCTCTCAGAGGCGATGAAGAAGGAAGATCCGAAAAGGGAAGATTAAGCGAGCAGTGTCTTTCACCCGTGGTCAGCCATAATCCAGGCGCCTTAGGATGGAGAGAACAAGTACATGAAGCTAAGATAGACTTTAACCCTTCATCGCTCCCTTCAACCTAACCCTACCCTTCCCTTTTCCCTAAGCCAATCCTAACCCTAATCCTCCTATTCATCCCAACCTTTCAGGTTCCTGTCCATGATTTCCTGATTTAACCTTAACTCAATCCAAAACCTTCCTTTCCCCCCTTTTACCCTAACTGTCCTCGCATCACAACGAACACAAGGCAAGAACAAGGAACACAACAGTGAGAGCGTGACAGAGATAGAGACCAGACAACAGGAGGGAGAGAGAGAGAGAGAGAGGAGGAGAGCATGAAGGAGAGAGACCATACAACAGGAGAGAGAGAGAGAGGAGGAGGAGGAGGAGAATAGGACAGCTTGCGAGGCAGAGAGGAGGTGATGGTATTCATGACTAACACTTGCATCCCTCAGGGGGTTTCGTGGCGTTAACCCTCCAGACAATCTTCTCTTCATTCATCTGGTCTGCAGATCTTATTGCTCAAGCGAGATGAAATGATAAGATGCGTGCGCCTCCCGTGGCCTCCTGCTGTGCGCGTACAGCAGAGAAAGCACAGTTAGCGCTGAGAGATGAGACCACCTAAAGCAACACCCCGCCCTTCTCTGCCCTGGTGCGACCTCTCCTTACGCAACCCTCTACTCCCCTGCTGAGCCAATCAAACGCAGCTTCCTGTTTCCCTGCCCCCCCCCCCCCCGCGCTACCCAGACGAAGAGAATGCTAAGAGTAATAACCTACATTGAGTTGAAACAATCAACTCGATTATGTTGCGGATGACAAACTTGTGTAGAGGGGAACGAAAGCAGAAAATGCTCAGCTATTTTGATGGTGGCAGTACCTGTGGTCTGATAAGAGCTCACGTTCATCCCATTCCAGCGGCTGAAAGTGTCAAACTACTGGCTTTAGATAAGAACCTCTCAGGCATCCTGGTCAAGCAGATCCATTCGGAGTCCTATTGGTCCGGACAGAACCTCGTTAGAACTCCTGCAAGATTCCAAGAAGATAAGCTTTAGATCCAGGTGCTTGTCAAAAGCGTCGTTGAAATTGAAATCCACACGGTATGAAAGTAATGGAGAGATCTGGCAAGAGAAGATCATTTTCCATTTTGGTGATGATGTCTTCACGTTATAGAGGACTCACCAGCTGTCTGAGTAAAGCAATGGAGTTATTTAAACTGATGAGCCCTGAATCTCCTGTTGTGGTCCTACTGTCTTATCCTAGCATCCTCACATGCACACACACACACACACATGCCAACACACACACGTGCAAACATACACACTTTTACAAACACACACACAACACACAAATGTGCAATCACACACACATGCACACACACATGCAAACACACGTGCAAACACACACACACGTATGCAAACACACACGTATGCAAACACACACACATGCACACACATGCACACATACACACACAACTGTGCACACACACACACACATCCAAACACACACACGTGCAAGCACACATACACGAGCACACACATGCAAACACACATGTGCAAACACACACACAAGCACACACACACACATATGCACATACACACATATGCGCATAGACACATGCAAGCACATGCACGTGAAAACATACACATATGCACACACACACAGGTGCACACACACACAGATGCACACACACAGATGCACACACACACAGGTGCACACACACAGGTGCACACACACACACAGATGCACACATACACAGATGCACACACACACAGATGCACACACACAGAGATGCACACACACACACACACAGAGATGCACACACACACTCACGCATGCAGATGCACTAAACAAAGAGGCTGGCATCTGTTTGACTGACAGGTTGGTTTGTAATGTTTCTCAGCTCCGGTTCTCCTCCACCAGGCCAAAACAATTAAATCTACAATCTCTACGCTAATGTCAATCACACACCTCCACCAATCAATTACGGAGTAATAGCAACATGCCTTTCAAGAGCGTGTTTGCGTTTCGTTCAAAGAGTTATTTTTTGCTCCGCTGAAATGAGTGCAGTGACCCACAAGAGCGGCAGCTTATGAAGGCAGGGCTCCTCATAAAGGTCCTAATGCAGTTTGAAGCGAGGGGTTTTGCAAGCTCAACGCGCAGCTAATCTAATAGGGCAGTTAGCTGCTGACGCCACATATGACTGAACCATGGGGAGAGAGAGAGAGACGGAGAGACATAGAGACGCTCGTCTCCCTCCCCCACCGGAGAAAGAAGGGAAGGCTGAACAGGAAGGGGGAGGAGAGGTGGGAGACGGGAGGGTGAGACCGGTAAGGGCTAGGTTGAGCAGGAAGGGGGAAGGAGAGGTGGGAGATGGGAGGGTGAGACAGGTGAGGACTGGGTTGAACAGGAAGGGGGAAGGAGAGGTGGGAGACGGGAGGGTGAGACAGGTGAGGACAAGGACTGGGCTGAATAGGCTGAGTGAGGGAGATGGGTGAGGACAGAAGAGGGGGAGACAGGCTGCGTAGGTGAGGTGAGGAGAGGAGGAGAGACCTGGAGGGGGGAGTGAGGGATCATGTAACAGACTCCCTTCTTGGTAATGCTCACTCCGTCCCTCACTGCCCACTGGGGTCCTCTGTTTGACAAGAACATGACCACTCGGTCCAGAGCGTCTGTCTAACCACAGGGATGCTGGGAGTTCAGGTGTTAACGGAGCAGTGAGCTCAACCAGGCAGTGTGTGAGAAGGAGAAGACACTGGAACTGGACGCAGGTGCTGGAACTTTCTGCCTTCAACTGGAGAAGTCTGTGTTTCTGGGGGAGATTTGATTGCATGGCACATTACTTCCTTCTCACTGGAGGTCATCAGAGAGAGAGAGAGAGGAAAAGAGAGAGGGGAAGAGAGGGAGAGAGAGAAGTGAGAGAAATATATTTAATGCTTTGAAGACAGGATTTTTGAGTGTAAATATAAGCCTGTAAATCTATAACTCCAAATATGTCTCTCTGTCTACACCAGCCCCTGTCTCTACCCCAGCAGACAGACAGACAGACAGGCAGACAGGCAGACAGGCAGGCGGACATGTGAGCAGAGAAACTCAGCCTAGCATGTCACCAGGAAACAGAGAGAAACCCAGCGTTGAGCAGAAAGCGGGAGCTCTGACCCAGATCCTAGATGGAGAAAGCACTTCTTCATCTCTTTCTCTCTTCCTCCCTTTATAGAACAGAGACTCATCCAGCCCTCAGATATGTGCCTCCGTCAAGCTTGTTTCTTCTCCTCCATCTTCTCCTCCCATGTCTTTGTTTTTGGTGTTCTGCTGCAACTCCCCTGGAAACCAGGAAGAGGAAACCAGGATGGGGGTGTAATTAGAAACAGGAAACTCCTGTCCTGTTCGAGAGCTGCTCAATTAGGCAGGGACGCTTGGTGACGAAACAGGAAGCCAAGCCTTTTCGGCTCAAATGGAGTCGTTTGAAGTTGAAAAACGGCGTGGATATTTCTTTTCTTTTCCAAGTAGATTATGTACAGAGGATCACACTAGTGCTTGGGCCTATCAGACACAGGCTTCCTATCTGCACCTTGGTTAGAGCACAGGGTTGTGAAATGCTTGCAGCCAGTATCTTATATATTTTTCATCAAATGAAATCGACCTTGTCCAAGGACCTTTTCTGCTCAGTTTGCCCTGATGCTCATCCTCCCAAGAATCTTCCCTTCTGTCACCGGAAATTAAATTAACATAAAATCAATTAATACACTAATTAGTATTCTTTAATTACACAAACCACGAGTATACGTTTTGCCTCCAATTATTGACGCCGTAATTAATGCGTTGTGATTAACATTGTGGCTGATATCAAAGTTAAGCACACATGGCTCTGCGTGAGACTCTACTGCGGACGACATCTGCCAGTCATCCAGCGAGGGAGCGTGGATGACCAGCATGGCTGAGTGGCCTCTTGCCTGCCTGGACGTCCAGCTACGTGGGGGACAGGGGACATGCTGTTGGCCACACGCTCACAGCTCTGCTGGAGGGACAGTTAGCTACGCTAACACAAACACAGGCGCCCACACACACAACACACACACACACACACACACACACACACACACACAAATGTGCACACACTCTAACACACCCATTCACAGACACATACGAATGCACTTCCACTCAAACACACAGACATGCAAACACACACTAAACACATTAAAATGCAAATAACAGTGAATAATTGTAGCTCAGCTTTGTCAGCTATTGTGTTGTTATCTGAGTGCTCCTGTCTCTACCACAAGGTTGGTAGAATATGCAGCAACCAATCTATTGAGTCTTGTCATGAGAATTGCATAAGCCTGCATATGTAAGTATCACCTTCCTACAAACAACAAGCTCTTTTTGGCACCAGGCTAAAATAGCCAAGGCAATTGGTAATGGTGGCGTGTCAATCTCTCTGTCTGTCTGTCTGTCTGTCTGTCTCTCTCTCTGTCTCTCTCTCACACTCTCTCTCTATGTCTCTCTCTCTATGTCCCTCTCTCTCTGTGACTCTCTTTCTTGGTCTCTGTCTGTCACTCCCTCTCTATGTCTCTCTCTGTCACTCTCTCTCTCTATGTCTCTCTGTATGTCGCTCTCTCTCTGTCTCACTCAGTAACACCACATTCATACTATATATTCTCTGCTCTCCTCTCCTCGGTCTTCTCTCTCTGTCAATTTAAGTACCTTCTTCTGCTAGTTCCTCTGTTCTCCCCCAGGGAGGTCGCTATGTGCGACAACTATAATTCCTCTTCCTCTCTGTATTCATACAGGCTCTTCTCTTTCTTTGTCTTGGCCATGGCAAATAACTGCCGTATTTTGGCCTCGCACTATCCGCCTATCACTTAACATTCAACAAAGGCAGATCGCCGTCTCTCATCATCGTACCTCTTTTGAGACGAAATGTTCAGCTCTGCTTATGAGGTTGGTTTTTTTTTTTTTGTGCAGCATCTAACAAAAAAACAGTAAAATGATCAAACTGTCAGACCAAACATCTCAGATTTCCCGAAACAAGATTCTAGCACAGCGCGGGTCAACTTATGTGTGATCGTCTACAAGCCACAGCTGGCGTACAGCAGTCTGATGTGCACACAGTAGTGTAGCGATCCATTGGCTGTCAGTTTATCGGTCTCTTCATCTCGCTTGAATCTAATCATTAGTCCTCACTCTCTGGCACGCATTAACACATACCAGCCAAGTAACTCTGGGGTTACTGGGACAGCAGATCAGTTGATTTAAACGACAGGCAGGCTAATTAGCAGTCTCTCTCTGTCACTCTCTCTCTCTATGTCTCTCTGTATGTCGCTCTCTCTCTGTCACTCCCTCTCTATATATATCTCTCTGTCTCTCTCTCTCTCTTTCTCTCTCTGTCTCTTTCTTTGTCGCTCTCTCTCTATGTCTCTCTGTTACACTTTCTTTGTCTCTCTTTCACTCTCTCTCTCTATGTCTCTCTGTCACTCTCTCTCTCTTTCCATCTTGCACTACCAGACTGCTGGGACAGCAGCTCAAGGTGATACGGCAGCTAATTAGCAGAATTATCATTGACCCCGTTTACCAGACCGCTGTTTAAACCCCACACAGCACCACTGAGAGATCAACACAGGGGGGAGAAACAGAGAGAGAAAGAGAGAGAGAAAGAGAGAGAGAGAGAGACAGACAGACAGACAGATAGAGAGACAGACAGACAGACAGAGAGACAGAAAGAGAGACAGAGAAAGAGTCTAAGAGACAGAAAAGAGATAGAGAGACAGAGAGAGAGAGAGAGAGAAAGAGAGAGAGAGAGAGAGACGAAGATGCCGTGCGAGACCTGTTCATAAAGGCAGAGATGGTGTGATGAAGACAGAGATGAAGAGAGGCAGGAAGCCACAGGGAAAAGAGAGGGAAGACAGAGAGGATCGCTCGTGTATGAAGAGATGAAGAGGAGCTGGAACTCCTTGATGAATCAATCTGACGAGCGCTTTGGAGGGCAAGGCAGAGGGGAGGCTGCAGGAATGGATGGTGGGACGGCAGAGAGGGGGGGGGATGTGAAGGGATGGAATTGAGTGATTATGGGAGTGCAAATGAGTGTGGAAGCAGAGCTGGTGTAGTGGAGAGTTCACCTGGGACACGCAGACAGCCCACAGCTTACAGATGGCTTTGCTAATTACACACTGCAACACTCCTCACACCAACGCCATGGAAACACACGACTGTGTGTGTGTGTGTGTGCTGACTCTTGTCTTTCTTGTTAGTGCACTTCTTTCAGGCATGCATGCACACATGGCTGAAAAACCTTCCTTCCTTCCCTCCTTCCTTCCTTCCTTCCTTCTTTCATTCTGTCCTTCCCTATTTCCTTCATTCCCTCTTTCCTTCCTTCCTTCCTTCCCTCACAAATTCCAAATCTGATCTGATCAGCGGTGTAGATTAGCATAGACCGAAATTCTTCCATGCTGCAGCCAGTCACATCATGCTCGCTGGATCAGCTCCCAGCCATGTCAGAGCAGAGTATGACATCACCAGATTGTTCGTCTGACAGGCGTTCTCCTATAGGATCATGGACAAACAGATACCCAGTAGAATGTGTGAGGTTACAGTGAACCAAGAATGCTACCGACAAGAATGAAAACACAGCAGGCAGCCATGAGTAGGAAACACAAATAATTAATGTACTAGTAACCCATTTAGTTATGTAACCATGGCGATTATGTATGCATAATTGTACATGTTAGAGCTGAGGGATTCTGGGTATATTTACCGAGAGGAGATTGGCACTGTGCTGTCTGGATGCACACACTCACACACACCAACACACACACACACATACACACTGGCACACACACACACCTTAGCTTGCTTGCTTGCTCATTCCTAAATCTACAATCAGATTCACAGAGTAGAGCATGTTTGTTCAGTCTCCCAAGTTGGCCTCCTTTCTTCTTTCCTCACCTCGCCTCACCTCGCCTCACCCTGAGGGTGTGTGTGTGTGTTGGGGTGTAGGTGTGCAGGCAGGTGTGGGTGTGTGTGTCTGTTGGAGGGTGGGGGGGGGGTCCTTGTGGCTAAGCTATGATGATGTTGGAGGGAGAGGTGGTAAGTTTAAGGTGGATGCTGAGATTTAGGGGTATAAGGGGGTTGAGTTGGTGGGGTAGATGAAGGTGGAGGGTGAGTGAGGGGAGAGGAGGGGGGACACGGGGGATGTAGGGGGTACCTGCAAGATGGGGCCAACACAGGTAAGTCAACGTTGCACCTCATCACTCAACGCAACCAAGCATCCATGAACTAGCGAGGCCCATGGAAGCAGTGCATCTTGGGAAATCAGACTCAGGCTTGGCCTCATTTCTCTTACTGCCCTGGTGGCCCTCCCTCCCTCATCCCATTTCCCCTTCTCACCCATGCCTCTCTCTGCCTCTCTCTCTCTCACCCATCCCTCTCTCTGCCTCTCTCTCTCTCACCCATCCCTCTCTCTGCCTCTCTCTCTCTCTCTCACCCATCCCTCTCCGGCTCATCCTCGCTTTCCTCCGTCTTTCTCTTTCATTACTTCATCTTTCCTCCCCTGTTTAGCTCTCCTCTCCTGTCTCCATATGTATTAAGCTCACCACTTCTCTCGCCTTCTCTCTCTGTCTTTTCACCTCTCCCTGTCTCTCTCCCTCTCCTTCCCTCTCCCCCTCCCTCTTCATCTCTCTCTCTCCCTCCCTCTCCCTCTTTTTCCATCTCTCTTGCGCCCTCCCTCTCGCGCCCTCTCTCTCGCACCCTCTCTCTCCCTCCACCTCATTCTGGATGTGGATGGTTGAGCGTGGGGTAAGTGGTTTGGGTGAGCAGTATAAAATACATGCTGAATAGCAGTGCAGTTCTGTTAACACTGAACTCTGCATGATGAGCCAGGGGAGTACCATAGCACATGTGTGTGCGTGTGTGTCAGACAGATCAAGTCATCTCTGGCTTCATTTGGAAGGTGGAGCTCATTTGAAACAAAGACACAACTGTGTGTTCAGTGAGGATCCCATTACAAGCAATACATGTTCAGGTCATGTGACACGTTTGAGCGCACGTGCGCGCGTCTACTACAAAGATGCATTTCCTTTTATCAGTCTTGTGTGTGCTGTGCTGCATACAGTACATGTACACATCAAACTGGCGTGCAGCCACACACACGTTTACACACACGTACACACGCACACACACACTCACATACTAAAGCAGAAACACCCAAGATCTCTCCATCTCTCTGCCTCTCTCTCTCTCTCTCTCTCTCTCTGTCTCTCTCTCTTTATCTCTCTGTCTCTCTCTCCTACTCTCCTCTCTCTCTCTTTCTCTCTCTCTCTCTCTCTCTCTCCTTCTCTCTGTCTGTCTGTCCATCCGTTTCTCTCTCTTTCTCTGTCTCTCTCCGTCTGCGTGTGTGTTGGAGTTGCTTGTTCGCTCAACAGGAAAATAGCCAAGGGAAAAAACCCTACTTTTGTACAGTATATCCGTGCACTAAGATGGATGTGGCCCAGAAGCCACGGTGGTCAGTGCAGCGGCTGGCTTCATCACACAGCCGTAATGGAAGTAGGCTGCATCAGGAGGATGTGTGTCTGGAGCGTGTTGTGTTTCTGGCCTCTGGTCCTGAGGATCAAACAGGGCTGGGAAGATCCAGGGCAGGAATACAAATGTGTAGAAAAACATGGAAGTGGACGCACACGCACACACACACACACATACACACGCACACACACACACGCACACACACAAGCACACGCGCACACATGCACACACGCACACGTGCGCGTGAAGGCACGCACCATGCTGTACAAACATACACACGCCCACGTACAGTCGACGGGCGCACGCAGGCACGCACGACCAAACCACAGAATCTGATGAAACCAGTTGAAACCCATGATGCTTAAGAGCGTAAGTGATCATCAATTTCACTGTTATTTTCGTTGTACAGTTCTTTTAGAACAAGGGTGTTTTTATTTGGCGGATCTTGTGATTGTCATCAATTTTGACATTACCAACTACTTTTTCTAACAACCTGGACTAACAAGAGAGTGAAATACCAGGAAATTGTCAAACTGGCTTGTTGGTGCGATCGCTGTCTCCATCCCAGTGCTACATTGTTTTCCTGCTCGGTCTGCTGCTGCCTATCAGAGCTGGCTGAGGTGGACGTTAACAGCTGATCCTGTGGATTCCTGACATAAGCCCTTCGTGTTCCGGCATGTTCTCTATCAGATCCAGACAGCTCGCAGGCTTTGGAGCCTGGGTGGGCTTCTGGTTCTGCTCTCTGTCTGAGGCCCAGAGACCAGCGAGCTGGACCAAGCTCTCTCTCTCTCTCTNCTCTCACCGTCTTTCTCTATCTCTCTCTCCTTGAGTTTTAGGGTGTGCACAGACAGGAGGGGAACTGTGGTGCTTGGACATGGGGTGAGGGAGGAGAGATTCAAGAAATGATGGAGAAAAGAAACACAAAACCAAATAGAACAATGGCTTTGAATCCTTGAGCATGTGTTTGTGTGCAGATGCGTGTGTGTGTGTGTGTATGTGTAGACTCACGCTTGTGTGCGTGTGTGTGTGTGTGGACTCACGCTTGTGTGCGCGTGTGCGAGCACACGTGTGTGCCATACAAAATCTGCCTGTGCGTTCCTTCTGCGACTTCATTAGACTCTCTTCTCAGAGGTCGCGTGACACTAATCAGGCTCCATCAGAAAACACATTAGGAGAAAACGACAGGGTCCGATAGATCGCTTAACAAAACGCATTACACATTTTTGGAGAATATCGACAGAGTGTGCCACCAAAGACTAATGCCCAAGGTTCAGTTGGGCTGTAAACTCGCGTCCGCAAACACAGCGATATCTTACTGATATCCTAACATTAAATCTAATTTGCCGTCTCACTCGGCTGTATGGCTAATTCACTTCTAGATTCATTTCCTGTGCTCTGCCCTAACTGATCTTCATTAGTTCGCTCTATGCAAATATATATCGCGGTGAGACAAAGATATTTATAATCAGACGCACGTCTCCAGCACTAATGAAACAAGGACTGGCGAGGAGCGGGATGCCCCGGGATGACGAAACGTCACCCGAAGCCGGAGCATGACAGAAGAACGCATTAAGAGCGAGCGGCGAGGAGAGGAGAGTGGCTTTTGTGGTATTTTGTGAATGGATTACCTGTCAAACAGACACACGCTATTCTCTGTGTAATGGCAGCGTGGAGGTGGTTGCTTGACACGTGTATCGGTTCTCCACAGTTGTCCAGACCCGAAGACGTCTCTCCGTTCACATCATCTACAACCCAGTGTGCGACACGGAATCGGAGAGAGTGATTTACGTGTTAACGTTGCCTTTTTGGCAACAGTGTTGAGACAAAGGCCAAGTTTAGATGTTTGACGCGAATGTGAGATCTTTTTAGACGGCTCAGATCCTGAGAACAGGTTAAACGAAACAGCTGTACACGTTCGTCCTCAGAAAAGGAATATGTTAGATGACCTCTTTTCTTGTTTGCCTATCAGAGGTGTTTTACTGCCCGAGTGCACCAACAGCAGATGGGCATTACCATATCACTGTCTCTCAACTCTCTCTCTCTCTCTTTCTCTCTCTCACCTCTCTCTCACCTCTCTCTCCCTCTATATCTCTTTCAATATATCTCCATCGCTCTCACACCTCACTCTGCTCTCTTTCCTCCCTATTTCTCCCTCTCTATCTCACCTCTCTCTCTCTCTGTTTCTTTATCTCACCTCTCACAATCTATCAATCGCCCAAAACCTGGCTCTCTCTCATCTCTCTCCTCTCTCTGTCCTCTCTCTCTCTTTCTCTCTCTCGCTCCCTCTCTCCGTCTAGATAGGTTCTTCATGGACACAAAGACAGAGAGTGGCAGAAATAGAGAGACAGAGAGCGAGGCAGAGAGCGAGGCAGAGAGAGGCAGAGGGTGTCTGTGTGTACGATAGTTCTCCTGCCTTGGTTTTCTGTCAAAGTAGGAAAGGATGTGGAGAGTAGCTGTCAGCTCTTCAGAGCGCAGTCTCTGGGGAGGTTGGGGAGGGTGAGGAGGGAGGAGGGGAGGGGGAGTGCCAGGCATTTAATCCACTCGTATTCATGTCTTTGATCAGACAGGAAGAGCTGGCTGAAGTTCTGACACTGCAAGGTCTGTGTAGGTCTCCTACTGTACAGGGAGGTGAGGGAGGGAGGGAGGCAGAGAGGGAGGGAGGTGAGGGAGGGAGGGAGGATGAGCAGGACAGTAGGCATGTGTGTACGATTTAGTTCTCTACTGCACTTGGGTTCTTCTGTCACATTAGTAGGAAGAAGGATGTGGAGAGTACGCTGTCAGCTCTTCAGAGTTCTGTGCAGTCTCTGGGTGAGACGCAGGTTGGGAGTAGGGTAGAAGCCGAGGGAGCAGTTGTTACTGGATGCGAGGGCTGGGTAATCCAGGCAGGAAGCGGAGGAGAAATGCGGGAAGGCAGTGATTTATATTACCACTCTGGTGACTCTTCATAGGTCTGGGTTGATCAGAACCAGGAAGGAGCTGGTCTGAGAGTTCTGACACTGGGCACAGCGTCTGTGTAAAGGGTACCTCCATACTGATAA
Organism: Plecoglossus altivelis; assembly: GCA_036571765.1. NCBI lineage: Eukaryota > Metazoa > Chordata > Actinopteri > Osmeriformes > Plecoglossidae > Plecoglossus > Plecoglossus altivelis. Next base: position 3,982,059 of record BROE01000022.1, read on the forward strand.
CAAGCGCATTGACGCGTGAGGGAGAGGGGAGGAGGGAGGCAGAGGGGGAGGGTTAGGTGACGGGAGGGGGAGGGAGGGAGGGAGGGAGGGAGGGAGGTGGGGAGGGAGGGAGGGATGAGGTGGAGGAGGGAGGGAGGGAGACGAGGCCAGTTCTGGTGCTCCACAAATGAATCAAGGAGATGATGGGAGACTTGACCCTCACAATCAGCACACTTACACACACACAAACACACACACACATACAGACTCACTCACACTCGCACACACACATACTCACACACACTTGCACACACATGCGCTCACATACACACACTCACACATACTCTCTTACACACTCACACTCTCATACATACTCTCACCTACTCACACACTGAGCTATACAAATGTGGAAAGAAACGCTCAGTGGCGTGTCGGTGTGTCTCCGTGTTCTGCTAAGCACGCATGTGCGTGTGTCACCACCAGGGCAGAACCCCAACATGCCCCCAGCACATACCCTCCCCCCCCCTGTCACACACACCCAGGATGGGAACATTGGCATTAGCTTCCTGGGCGGGTGACCAGGCTACAGATGGCAAAGCACACACACACACACAGACTGCCTGAAGGACACACTCGCCCCAGGCACCATATGAGCCTCCTTCCTAGCATTGACCCTCAAACCCCCAAACTCCTCCCCCAATCATCCCTCCCTCAATCATCCCTCCCCTCAATCATCCTTCCATGTCGTCCGCTCCAGGCCCACTTCCTGGTGACGGTCTGCAAGCGGCTCAAAGTCTGAATGTAAGTAGCAGCCCGTCCAATCAGATAGCTGTAACTGTAGCTAGACTATGACATCACAAAGTCAAGATCTTTGACGGACAGATGACAGTTCAACGGTCCACCTGGCCAGAGTGAGCAGTGATCCTGTTGTGTGTCTGAGCCCAACTCAGATCTCAGAAGTCCACGACTCAGCGCTCCCCATCTCTGCCAGTTCAACTTAGGTTTTGTTTGGCCTTTGTGTTTGTTTGTCATTCTGTTTATCTCTAAAGCTAGAGAGTGCTTGAAAGAAGGTTGTTTTTTTTAAAACAACCCTGAGTTGCGCTGTTAGTGGCTTAGTTCAATTGAAACATGAATGGAAATCAATCACTGTTTAAGAGGCGCAATATGAGCGAGGGAAATAACCCTCCCAGCTGTTGAATGTAATAATGCACAGCTCACGCTTCTCTCTATCAAGCAGACTCATTTGGATGGCTTTATTATTCGAGACTAAAACATACTGTTGAAACGGCTTCAATTGGGATTGCGTGTGTGCGCGCGTGTGCGCGTGTCTGGTTGTATACACGCATGCATGCACGTCTATGAGTGCGTCCTCCATGAGGGCGTGTGCGTGCACGCATGTGTGTCTCCGTGCGTGTGGTGTGTGTGTGTGTGCGTGTGTGTGTGTGTGGTGTATGTGTGTGTGAGTCCATTTGGAGGGAGATGAAGTGTGAAATGAATTCTGTGCAGCAGAGTAGAGACCTGCTGCATGCAGGAAGACAGCGAGGGCTTCTCAGTCCGCTCTGCAAGCTCTCCAGACAGCTTTTGTCTGCCGTAAAATAATTAGCTGGCTATTAGTGAGAAATGAAGCATAGAAAACCATCAGAAATAAACAAAGATCCAAGCAGGCCAACGACAACTGGGAGAGGAGGGAATCAGACAGAGAACATCACTGCCGTTAACAAGCGTGCGTTTCCTGTCTGACTCGCTGTGGCGTTAACCACATGTTCTTTCCTGCTAGGAACTTTCACCGTTTCTGTCTGTCTGTCTGTTTGTCTGTCTGTTTGTCTCTCTCTCTCTCTCTCTCTGTCTCTCTCTCTCTCTCTCTGTCACACACACACACAAACACACACACACACACACACACACACTCAACAAAGACAACTTTGAAGGAGCCCTATTCTCCCACGACCGTCCGTGCGTTTCTCGCAGTGTGGAGTTGGTGATCAATACTGCCATCAATAATTGAGACGCGATAGAGGGTCTCAGTGAGTCGAGATTTAGACTTTGTGTTTTTATTTCATCCTGCGGAATGTAAATGAGCTCTGTAACTCTTTCTCTTGAATACACAGAATATGAAGTATTAATATCCCCCTCCCTCAAAGTTCTAACTAGAGGTTCTTCATTCTTTAGGTTTGTCTGGAAATCTAAAGTTTCAATTGAATGGGCTTTGTTTGAATACGAGTAAGTGAGAGAAGAAATGGAAAAAAGTTAAAGTATGTCTCTCACTCCGTCTGTCTCTCCTTCTCTATCTCCCTCTCTCTATCTGATTGTTAAGTTAGGTATGGGGAGCTTGTATTCACAGCCATAACTGACAGCCATGATCGTACTGCTATCTGTTACTGCACTGTGTTGTGTGCTAGAATCTTGTTTCGGGAAATCTGAGATGTTTGGTCTGACAGTTTGATCATTTTACTGTTTTTTTGTGCCACAAAAAACCTCAAGTTAATGTCAGGTACTTAACGCCCTGTGGATATGGGGCAAAAACGGCGTTTTGCATGCAAAGGAGGGTTGAGAGAGATTGTTTCCACCCTCCCTGGGAACAGGAGGGAGCTTTGGGTTTTACTGAGGTATGGGAATTAGCCCCTTCCTTTTGTGTGTCCTTGTTTTTGTTTATCAGTTTTGTTCAAGCTGCTTAACTCAATATGGAACTCAATAGAACACTGAGGGTGTCTCTGAGTCGCTCAGTCTTCCTCTGTTGAACCCTCTCTTCCTCCCTCTTTCACCCTCTCTTCCTTCCTCTGTTTCACCCTTACTTCCTCCCTCTTTCACCCTCTCTTCCTTCCTCTGTTGAACCCTTACTTCCTCCCTCTTTCACCCTCTCTTCCTTCCTCTGTTGAACCCTCTCTTCCTCCCTCTTTCACCTGTTGAACCCTTACTTCCTCCCTCTTTCACCCTCTCTTCCTTCCTCTGTTGAACCCTCTCTTCCTCCCTCTCTCCTTCTCTTCCTCCCTTGCCTTATCTCCCCTTCTTCTCCTCCCTCCCTCTCTTTCTCCCCCCCTCGCTCTCTCGCTCTCTCGCTCTCTCGCTCTCTCGCTCTCTCGCTCTCTCTCTCTCTCTCTCTCTCTCTCTCTCTACGTCAAACAGGCGGCCCATGCCTACACGCATACAGAGTTAATACTTAGAACGTTTGCAATATGTTCCCCATTTAGATCACTTTACCATCAAAAAGCTCTGCCTTCATATCCTCGCTAATGCCATCAAAACAAACTGGTGAAATATGTACTGCTGCCATTCTCTCACTCTCACTCTCACTCTCACTCTCACTCTCACTCTCACTCTCACTCTCACTCTCA
>BROE01000022.1:3985858-4001384 GCA_036571765.1 Plecoglossus altivelis
TCTCTCTCTCTCTCCCTCTCCCTCCCTCCCTCCCTCCCTCCCTCCCTCCTTCCCTCCCCCTCTCCCTCTGTAATGACAGTAGCCTCTCTTCTCCAGGGGCTGTGGTAATCCCTCTCCTCACCTCTTCATCCTGAAGTGTTACATCGTTTGTTTGCAGAGTTTCACGGAACAAAAAAGACACGCAATTACCTAGAAGGCCGTAACCGCCGCTACGAGAGAGGCCGTTTTCTTTCTGGAGTGTTCTAATTACGACTCCATCAAGTCCGTCCGCTTCCTGTCATTCCGATTGTCGTTATTCTAGTAGGATTTAATAAACAGACGCCTTGATTTTCTTTTTCTTTTTTTTTGGCAGGGGGGAGAGAGGGAGGGAGGGAAGGAAGGGGGATTTGTTTTAATTAAGGGCCAGTCTCATGGGGGAGGTAGCAACATTAAAGCAGGGGGACGATGGAGACTAATTATTATGTATCACCTCATAAGGAGACTCTTTTAATTGGTTGAAGCATCTCTGGAGTCACATCAGCTGTTGTCCTTGTCTGAGGTAAGTATTGAAGGACGTGTCATCGTTAGCCGGAGACTTGACGACTCTTTGCATGCCATCAGAACGAAATCCACTCAGGTTACGCGGAGATTTACAAAGATATGAATCTGGTTGGTTAAGACACCCAAGGCTGTGTGTCTAAATTAAGAACTGCATTGAAATGTACTGTTTCTGTATGTCTCTATTGCTGAACTGTGGATCAAACTGAAAAGAAAGAACATGTGAATCCTGAAACATGTCCGTGTTGAAGAACAATGCAGAGAACTGCTGGTTTGATGGTTTGGTGAGCAGAAATAGGTGCACAGCAACAAGACTCCTGTTTCTCTTCCAGCCTTCTTGTTTCTCAGAAGCACCAAGGCCTTGCATGTCTATTAATACTCTGAGACCTCGGGAGAACATTGGTATCATCTCCCTCCTCTCTGCTTCTGGTGTCCAGGACCTCCTAGGCACAACACACACACACACACCTACACACACTCCACACACACACACACACCTACACACATACCTATACACACTCCGCACACACTCTACACACACACACAAGTACAAACACGCCACATACATACCTACACACTCCACACACACTCTCCACACACACACACAGACACACATGCATACACACAAACGTGTACACACACACACGCCCGTGTACACACACACACACACACCTGTGTACACACACACACACCCATGTACACACACACACACACCCGTGTACACACGCACCCGTGTACACACACACACACACACACACACACCCGTGTACAAACATACACACCTGTGTACACACACACATGCATACAGACACACAGACAGATCCCCTGACATGTTGCACGTGTGTTGAGACAGTTTGATCAGCGCTGCTGCTTCTGCTCTCCCAGGGAAGGAGGATACCTGCAGGTTTGTTCCATCTTACCGCTGCTTTCCCCTGCTGCTTCCTCTCCCTGCTGTTCTGGCTGCCAGACTTTTCATACTTCTTTCCTTTTCATGTCACCAAACTAGCTCATCCTTTTCAGCATCACATACGTTTCATTGTCCAGAAAGGTCGTGTGTTACAAGGCTCACACGATGAAAACATGCGTGACTTCGACTTGACTGTGATCTCCGGCTCTCAAGGTCCTGGGATCTCACGATTCCACAGGAGGGCTGGGGCATTAAACTGTCAGAGCCCAGAAGCAAAGGCTTCTAACGCTCTCTTGCTCTTACTCTCTCTCTCTCTCTCTCTCTCTCTCTCTCTCTCTCTCTCTCTCTCTCGCTCTCTCTCTCTCTCTCTCTCTCTCGCTCGCTCACTCGCTCGCTTTCTATTTACTTTCCCTTCTTTTGCTTTCATTCAATCATGTTCCTCTCTCTGTCTGTGACGCTACTTTAAGAGCGGCGGAATGCTGGAGCAGGAAGTGACATAGTACTGCGGCAGAACTCCAGCAGTCAACTTATTGCCTTTGATGTTTGTCAAACCACCCTGGAAACTATTTATTTTGTTGGAGGCCTTATACACTCACACACACACACACACACACACGCGCACATACTAATACACAAACACACACACACACCCTCGTTGTAAACAGACTTCAAACTGAATGAGGAAATAAGATCTGACTCACAGATGCTCTCAACAGCACTTCTACAAGTTGACACTACTGTCAACACACACTCACACAAACACACACACACACACAACTTGCTAAGACATCGGATTCCCAGCCGCATAAGAAAGGATCGTCTTGAGATTAGGGTCAGACCGATTCACCAAGCACATACTCGGGGTGCACTTGATTTGTGTCACCAGGACACCAGACAGTCTGACGTGCTACTCTGTTTGAAGGTGATCATCACTGAAGAGCTGCAGGTGTAGCTCAGATGCTGTCATGTTATTCATCTAAACCAGGTGAACCTGAGAGACCTGGACTGTGTGTGTGGGCTGCCGTCTCTGCAAGTAACAATACCACCTCGTCTGGCCCACAAACGCTTCTCTGTAATGTGATTGGATCCCGTTTAGGCACCTGGGTGGAGACAGGACAGCCGGTGTTTACTCGGCGTTGCCGTGACGCCGGGCGCCCAAAAAAGGACAAACATCGTCTTGACAACGGCGAACAGCTGGTCCTGAGTGCAACACCTGTGTGCCTGCCCAATGCCGAAGCGACTTGTACAGGTACAAACTTCAATCAGCCGTTGACGGCTGAAGCGCACACACAATGAGTATAAGCACACACACACACGCACACACACACACAAAATGAGTGCAAGCACACACACACACACACAATGAGTACAAGCACACACGCACAATCAATACAAGCACACACATACTCAAATACAGGCGCACGCACGCACACAGATATTGGTACTCAATCGGCAGCCACGCAGTCAGCATCTGTCACAAATCGCCATGGTTACCGGATGCAAAAGTTACAAGATAACAGCAGGGAACACAAGGAAGGGATGACACAGAGAAAGAAGAAAGCCAGGGAAACTCTACGTGCCTTTCGTGCATCTGTTTGGTTGCACAAGGTCCAACTCTTAATCAGTGAGTCTCAACTCACATTCTCCGTCTAAGCTACTCATTCAATTGACCTGCAGCCACAGCGAGCACAAACAGAGGAGAGTTCGGCACGGTACGATCGTTTAATCGGTGCAAGGAAACGGCCGGGCGATCCAGTGACAGGACAGCGTGTGCATTCCGGAGCGTTGTCTGACACGGTCACGGGTGTCGTGTCGTCGGGGGTTACAGTGACGTTAGCTGGCTGACAAAGCGTCAGAATCTGTGAACGCAACCAACACAGCCAAAGCTGCAGTGTGCCAGGTGAAGCTCTTTGAAACACGGTACAATTCTCATCCAGTTCAACACAATACGACGCGGCTCAGCGAAACTCCACACGCTTCGATTTCAATACAATTCAACCGATCGCGGAAACAAACGCACACGACCAAAGCTTGGCCAACAAACAACCAGCATCATTTCCTGTCGCGCACGGAAAAGGAGTCCGCTTCATCCTTTTCCTGAACGACATTTTGTCCGTCTGAACCGCCAACAAGAAACAGAACAGATTGTCACCAGCAGTCCACAGTCTCCATGTGTGTCACGGTAATTGGTCGGATTCCGCTGATTCTGTATGACATTAAATAGGGGTTGACCGTTATAGGTCTGCGAGAACTATAAAGGCTCATTAAAACCTTTCTTTAGCGACACCATTCCTGCCTCAGCGACCCCCACTAATGCCCACTAAAACCTTACAGGAGGCTGCATACGTATTAGCACACTCACTGAAACGCAATCCACACACAGACACACACTCTCTCTGGCACACACACACACACACACAAGGCCACTTAGAAGCACGCACACACTCCTTACACACGTATTCCTTACACTCACACACTCCTCTCTCTGACACAAACACGCACTGTAGACAAACGCACACGATCCTCACAGGCACAGTCTTATTAAGTCACACACATAATTCTTACATACAGATCTCACACCGTGCCCACGTATCAACGGTGATGAGTGGTTGCTTAGCGATCGGAGAGATTAAACAGGTAGCAGGTTAAGTTTCTAGGCAACAAGAAATATGTGTAGGTGTGCGACTAGCGCACGCATGCAGGCGAGTGAGTGAACGAGAGTGCCCATTTGTCTTTTGTGCCAAAGAAAATCTGCAAGATTCGTACAAGGAAAATGAGAAGTTACAGAAGAGCTGTTTTCTCTCTGACCTTGTGAGCCCACAGAAGCCCAGTAGAATTGGAGAGTTTGATAAATATTGAACAATACTCAGTTTGTATGAAGGATGTTTTAATATCATTATTTCTGGCAGCACTCTCATATTTTCATTGAATTCTTACAGTAGAGTTGGCAGTGACGGTAATCCATTGTTAGGCTTGTTGATGTAAAGAGTATTTTCGTCTCTTTATGGTATTTCTCGTAACTTTTAAAATTCTGCTCAGGTGTGTGTTTCGAAAGCTTTCCTCGCCAAGACTTGAGAACCAAAGTGTTAAATGGGGATATTTTGGGAAACAGGCCGTGGCCCTCTTAAAGCTGTCCACAAGACTGAGGTGAACCTGTCACAACCTGTGATGGAGGACATATTTCAGAGGCATTTAAGATGGAAGCCTCTTTGAAAAGCACTATTTCTGGGTCCCTCCATCTCGCTCTCTCTCTCAATCTCGCTCTATGTCCTTTCTCTGTCCTCGTTCTCTCTCTTCCCTCTCATTATTTGCTCTCCGCTCATTCTCTCCCCCCTCTCTTCCAAACCCTCTCCTCTGATATCTCTCCTGTCATTTTGTGGCCCAAAGCAGCTTGGTTTGAAGCCTGAGGCGATCTGGTTGCACGCTTTCAGGGCGGCTCGCTCTGCTCCTGCCTCTATCCGTCCTGCCTTACTTCCTGTTACTCTCCTGTCTCTCTACCTCTGCCTCTACTTCTGCTCTACCTCCCTGCCTCTACCTCCCTGCCTCTACCTCCCTGCCTCTACCTCCCTGCCTCCCTGCCTCTACCTCCCTGCCTCTCTGCATCCCTGCCTCTCTCCCTCCTGCTTCTACTCCCTGCCTCCCTGCTCACCTTCCCTGCTCTACTCCCTTGCCTTTCACTGGCCTCCCCCTCTGTTCCCTGCTCTTCTACTGTCTCCCCTCCGCTCCTTTGCCTCTCTATCTCAGCCCTACCGTCTCTCCTGCCTCTCTGCCCAGCCCCCCACCCTCTACCTTAGACTCCCTGCTGCAGACAGCCAACCTGCCTCCTCACCTTGCCTGACACCCTTTCTCTGACTCCCTACTTCTGACTCCCTGCCTCCCTATGCCTCCCTGCCTTTAACTCCCTGCCTTTGACTCCCTGCCTTTGCCTCCCTGCCTTTGACTCCCTGCCTTTGACTCCCTGCCTTTGACTCCCTGCCTTTGACTCCCTGCCTTTGACTCCCTGCCTTTGACTCCCTGCCTTTGACTCCCTGCCTTTGCCGTTCGCTCCATATGGATAGTCGAGTCGGGTGTCTGTGTGTTTTTATTCCATACGTGAGCAACAGGTGTTGTTTTTAATACCCGGCATTCTAGCTACCTTAACATATTGGTTTGTTGAGTAGAGAATGAGGAGGAGAGGGAGGAGAAGTAATAGACAGAGAGAGAAGAGAGATGAGAGAGAAGAAAGAGAGAGAGAGAGGGAAGAATGGTGAGGATGAAGCTTCTGAATGGTTGGTTTCTTTCTTTAACAGTGTTTTCTGGTGAGAATGTGTTTGGGCTCCATCCATTATATTATCAGTGAGCGTTAACTAAGTCAGCTCCACAGACCAGCCTCGTTGGCGGAGCCAGTGAGATCCTTTCCCAGATTGATCCCTGAAGGAAGGGGGGGGTGTATCGGCGGTTGTGTGTGGGGGGGGTAGGGGTCAAGGTTTGCAGTGATTGATCGGGCCATGGGTGCTGTATTTATGGTCTGTTCTACGCTTCCCTGCCTTTGACTCCCTGCCTTTGACTCCCTGCCTTTCCTCCCCCTGCTTCTCCCCCTGCCTGCCTCCCTGCCTACCTACCTGCCTTGACTCCCTGCCTTTGACTCCCTGCCTTTGACTCCCTGCCTTGCTGCCTCGCTCCATAGAATATAGAGTCGGTGTCTGTGTGTTTTATTTCCATAACGTGACAACAGCTGTTGTTTTTAATACACCCGCATTCTCAGATACACACTTAACCATATGGCTTTGTTGAGAGAGAATGAAGAGAAGGAGAGGGAGAGACATAAAGACAACCAGAGAGAGAGAGAGAGAGAAAGAAAGAGAGAGCAGGGCAAGAAAGGCAGGATAATAGCTTCTGAATGGTGTTTACTTTCTCTACAGATGTTTCTGGTGAGAATGTGTTTGGGCTCCATCCATTATATTATCAGTGAGCGTTAACTAAGTCAGCTCCACAGACCAGCCTCGTTGGCGGAGCCAGTGAGATCCTTTCCCAGATTGATCCCTGAAGGAAGGGGGGGGCGTATCGGCGGTTGTGTGTGGGGGGGGTAGGGGTCAAGGTTTGCAGTGATTGATCGGGCCATGGGTGCTGTATTTATGGTCTGTTCTACGCTCCCTCTCCCCCCGCTCCCTCCCCCATCTCCCCCCACCTCTCTCCATCTCCCCCTGACTCCTCGCCCAACCTCTCCACCTCAGGGTTGGATTGAGTACCATGAGGACAGGGAGTGTGTGTGTGTGTGTCTGTGTGTGTGTCTGTGTGCATGTGTGTGCATGTGTGTCTGTGTGTGTGTGTGCATGTGTGTCTGTGTGTGTAGCATGCTCTCTGGGAGTGGAGGGGAACCTCCAGACAGCAGCCTGTCCCCAAGGGGGGGCTCAACATTGGACACCTGGAGAACACACAGGACTGAGGACAGAGCAGTTGAACACCTGGAGAACACACAGGACTGAGAACAGAGCAGTTGAACACTTGGAGAACACACAGGACTGAGGACAGAGCAGTTGGACACCCGGAGGACACACAGGACTGAGGACAGAGCAGTTGGACACCTGGAGGACACACAGGACTGAGGACAGAGCAGTTGGACACCTGGAGAACACACAGGACTGAGGACAGAGCAGTTGGACACCTGGAGAACACACAGGACTGAGGACAGAGCAGTCGTAGAAACGAAGGGAGGTTAGAATGATCGGTTGATGATCATGCTCCATCCACCACAGGTTTAACTTAGACACACACGCACGCACACACTCTCACACACACACACACACACACACACACACACACACGCATGTGTGCGCACAGATGGCTGTGACTGGCTGGTAGGATGTGAGGGCAGTGGTTGTGGCCGTGTCTCCAGGGAGCAGTGCAGTGATTATTGGCTCTGATGTATGGTTCCTTGACAGTTTGACTCCATCGTTCAGACATTGGGAAGGTGACACGGCACTGCTGCTGATGTAGGCGTAACCGCGGCAACGCCGTGAGTGTTTGCGCGCGCACGTGTGCGTTTGCATGTGGGCTTGTGTGTGTGCGCGTGCGTGCGCACGTGTGTGTCTGTTTAACCAATGTATAATATATAGGAAATGAACCCCTGGTGTGACACAAGTTTGGAGTTATGGACTCAATATGTGATCATAAGACAAGTTATGGCAGCAGGACCAAGGACATGGGGGTGGGGGTGGAGGGTCATCGATCAGGCCGGCCGGCCCAGCGGACAGTCTCCTTACTGGGGGAGTTTATGGGGACAGGCCGGCTCCCTACCACCCTCCCTGGTTGTTCTGATTAGTGATTGTAAAAATTGACTTTCTGTCTGGACACAGAATGATCCGTTCACATTGGGTGCTCTGGGTTTTACATCAGCATGATGCTTGTTAGATTGAGGCTTCTTAGACATCGCCCCCTGTGGCTTCACTGATTGATGCTGGAGCCGCACCCAAAGTGGGTAGGTGAGGCATGACCCCAAGGTACAAGAAACGATTCTCGTACAGTTGTAGATACAGGCTAGATTTCCTGAGCTCATCATTCAATAACGAAATAGAAAATCGGATACTTTGCCACCAAAATATGTCTGCCAGCAACTGTGTATTTAAACCATTCTCCATCATTCAGGTTCTTAGGGGTTTCTGGAAGGAGAAATCATTTGAACTGAAAAGGGCGGGTGAGGAAGGGAGTGAGAGTGTGTATGCGAACGTATGTGAGTGTGTGAGTGTGAGTGTGTGAGAGTGTGAGTGTGTGAGAGTGTGTGAGAGTGTGAGTGTGTGAGAGTGTGTGAAAGTGTGTGAGAATGTGAGTGTGTGAGAGTGTGTGAGAGTGTGTGTGAGTGTGTGTGAGTGTGTGAGAGTGTGTGTGAGTGTGTGAGAGTGTGTGAGTGTGTAAAAACGAGGGATTCCGGTTTCCGGGACAAAATACTACGTCAAACAGGCGGCCCATGCCTACACGCATACAGAGTTAATACTTAGAACGTTTGCAATATGTTCCCCATTTAGATCACTTTACCATCAAAAAGCTCTGCCTGCATATCCTCGCTAATGCCATCAAAACAAACTGGTGAAATATGTACTGCTGCCGATCTCTCATTCTCTCTTTCTCTCTCTTTCTCTCTCTCTCTCTCTCTCTCTCTTACTCTCTCTTCATGCTCTCATGTCTCTCTCTCTCTCTATCTCTCTCTTTCTCTCTCTCTCTCTCTCTCTCTCTCTCTCTCTCTTGCTCCCTCCCTCCCTCCCTCCTCTGTTGTCCCCTCCCCTGATCTCTACACATATTCTTCCTCTTCTTACCCTTGTGTTTTCAGAGAAACCATTATGCTAATCCTAATCTAGCTCTGCAAACAATATTACTGACTGAGATGTAGCACGGAGTGACATTTTAGTGTTTGTGTAATCCATCATTGTGTAATCCATCATTGAGTGATCCATCCCTCAGTAATCCATCAGATTGGGTCCATTCTGGAGGGCTCTGGACATGTACTGTCTTGTGATTGGTGGTGTTGCTTAAACCTGTCCAATCCTTGCAGATCTAAGACAAGTGCTTCCGAAAACATGGGCTTTGGTGGACCTTTCAGCGTGTCAATATGTGCCTGTGTGTGTCTATGAGTGTGTGTGTGTGCGTCCATGAGTACGTGTGTGTGCTTGTGTTTGTCTATGAGTGTGTGTGTGTACTTGTGTGTGTCCATGAGTGTGTGTGTGTGTGTGTGTGTTTGCCATGCAGGATTGAGATTCTGGGACAAATGCCATGGAATGGATGAAGGTTATTAGTGCATCTCTCCCAGCTCCTCGCCAATCAACAGGTTGTCTGCATGATAAAAGCTTCATGTTTACCCAATCAGAATCTGGCTAACTTATATTTACTGCTTTGTTTATCGTGTGTGTGTGTGTGTTTAATGTGTGTGTGATGCTGTGTGTCTGTTTGTGTGTGTGTGTGTGTTTAATGTGTGTGTGATGCTGTGTGTCTGTTTGTGTGTGTTTAATGTGTGTGTGATGCTGTGTGTCTGTTTGTGTGTGTGTGTGTGTTTAATGTGTGTGTGATGCTGTGTGTGTGCGTGCATTCAGAAGCTTATACATCTTCTTAAATTCACTTGACAGATTCAATCTGCCATTGACCAATGTGTTGCAAACACCCACAAACACACACCCACACACACACTCTCTTAGGAAACAAAGCTTTTCTCTGAGCCATGGGCATATCAGGAATTGGACCTGGACACACACACTTCATCCAACACTACGGGTACATTCATCTTTGCCAGGTCTGATATCATCACTGTCGCTGCTACACGCAGCCATGTGTCCACACACACACACACACACACACGCACACACACACACACACACACACACACAAACAGACACACACACACACACACACACACACACACACACACAAACACACACACACACAAACAGACACAGACACAAACACACACTCACACCATCCAATCTCTGAGCCTGGGTTTGTCTCCTTCCTCTTTCAGACATCAGAAGATCAAAACCTTTCGGAATCAGCAGTCGCTCAGTGGATTAACCTGACTGGCCAGGCTTGTGCTGTGCTGTCCTTTACTGTGCTGTCCTTTACTGTGCTGTCCTTTACAGTGCTGTCCTTTACTGTGCTATTGTATGCTGTGCTGTCCTTTACTGTGCTATTGTATGCTGTGCTGTCCTTTACTGTGCTGTCCTTTATTGTGCTGTCCTATGCTATATTTGCTATGCTGTGTTATGACGTGCTATGCTATGCTGTGCTGTGCTATGCTCTGCTGTGCTGTGCTATGCTGCGTTTTGATGTGCTATGCTGTGGTGTGGTGTGATATACTGTGCTATGCTGTGGTGTGCTATGCTGTGTTATGATGCGTTAGGATGTGCCATGCTGTGGTGTGGTGTGCTATGCTGTGTTATGACGTGCTGTGCTTGACAGGGTGTGTATCTGCAGTCAGATCCCAGTGCCTCATACAAAACAGTGTGACCTGTTCTCTCCAGTTAAGGTTGTCTAAATAACAGACCCCCAGGCCTCTTAGCAACCCTCTGACCTCATGTTCCAGCTTCTAGAAACATGACAATACATTTAGTCGTTTTAGTTATGACCTTCCATTCCCTCCCCTCCCATACCTTCTCCTTTCCTCTCCTCTCCTCTCCTCTCCTCTCCTGTCCTGTCCTGTCCTGTCCTGTCCTGTCCTGTCCTGTCCTGTCCTTTCCTTTCCTCTCCTTTCCTTTCCTTTCTTCTCTTCTCTTCTCCTCTCCTTTCCTCTCCTCTCCCCTCCCATCCCGTCCCCTCCCATCCCTTCTCCTTTCCTCTCTCCTCTTCTCCTCTCCTCTCTTCTCCTCTCCTTTCCTTTTCTCTCTTCTCTTCTCCTCTCCTCTGCCCTCCCGTCCCGTCCCGTCTCCTCCCCTCCTTAGTGAGGGTGATTACAGGTACTTAGTGAGCGCATTGGTTATCTGTTGTTGGGTCATCCAGTCCCCAGGTAATGCTGTCTGCAGTGTTGGGCGTGTAGCAGGAGGGGGGTGATGTGTGTGGGGGGCTGAGCTGTCTCTGGGGCCTTGAGAGCATGCAGACTGTAAAAGTCCAGCTCAGATTTACACTGCCGTTAATGTCTGGACGCAGTCACAGCCTGAATGGGGCTGGAGAAACGAAGAAAGAGGCACGCACACACATGCGGACACACACACGTCGACACACACTCAGACATACACACAGTCAGATGAACACACACACACGTCGACACACACTCAGACATACACACAGTCAGATGAACACACACACACGTCGACACACACTCAGACATAAACACAGTCAGATGAACACACACACACGTCGACACACACTCAGACATACACACAGTCAGATGAACACACACACACACGTTGACATACTACAGTAAAACACAAACTGCAATACACATAAAAAACTGTAACATTTGAATCGTACACAAATGCACACATCGCACTGAAGTGGTCAGTGTTCACTGAACTGAACCGAGACGAAAAGACAGAGGAGGGGACAGAGGAGAAAAGAAAAGATGAGAGGAGAAAATAACAGAGAAGAGAGGAGCAGGGAGGAGGGAGGATGAGAGCAAAGGAGAGGAGAAAAAAAGAAGAGAGGAGCGAAGAAAAGGAAAGAAAGGAGTGATAAAAGAGAGGATGAAATGAAGAAAGAGGGGCTCTTCCTCCTCCTTCCTGGGTGTGTCAGTGTCAGGTGGAGAGGAAGTAAAACTGATTCATGCTGCCCGGAACGGGACAGGACCGAGGAAAGGAAGGAGGGAGGGAGGGAGGGAAGGAGGGAGGAGCGGAGGAAGGAAGGAGGGAAGGGAGGGAGGGACGGGGTGGGTGGGAAGTGGGATGGGAGGGAGGGAGGGAGGAGGGAAGGGGACGAGAGAGAGAGAGGAAGGAGGGAGGGACGGGAAGGAGAGAGGGAAGGAAGGAGGAAGGGGAGGGAAGGCGAGAGGGAAGGAGGGAGGGAGGAGAAGGAGGAGGAGGGGCTGACGAGGGAAGGAGGGAGGCTGAGGGCGAGAGAAAGGAGGGAGGGAGGGCCGAGAGGAGGGAGGAGGACGGAGAGGAGAAGGTGCCTAAAACAGAGGTTGAAACCGTGTGAAAAAGCACGTCTGCCCAATGTGGCTGTAAAAGCTTAAGCGAACGGCAGGCACCAAACCCAACGGAATCACAGTGTAGTCACAGGTGGTGGAGGAGATCTGTTTCAGCACAGACCAAACCCCACCCGTATTCTCCTCCATACTACCCTCTACTACTCTCCTCGCATCCTGCTCTACTAACTCTTCCTCATCCTGCCCTCGTAGTGGACGTTCCCTGCAATCCTGTCTCTACTGCATGTAATGTTGGGACGATAGCTCGGACTGGTAGAGATGACATGTGGTGTCTAATAATACTTATTGACTCGTTTCTTCCGACAGAATCCCAAGTCCAATATCTTCTCCCTCTCTCCCTGCTCTCCCCTCCCCTCCCTCCCTCTCACCTCTCTCACTTCCTCAACCTCCTCCACCATTCTGGGCTTGACCAGAAAACCCAAACGTGAGTAGTTGGGGAAGCCATGGCAAGAGAGAGGGGAGGTGTGGGGGAGCTGGCGAAGAGAGAGGGACAGGTGTGGGGGAGGCTGGGCAGAGAGAGGGACAGGTGTGGAGGGGATGAAATGAAGAAAGAGGGGCTCTTCCTCCTCCTTCCTGGGTGTGTCAGTGTCAGGTGGAGAGGAAGTAAAACTGATTCATGCTGCCCGGAACGGACAGACGAGGAAGGAAAGAGGGAGGGAGGGAGGGAAGGAGGGAAGGGAGGGAGGGAAGGAAGGAGGGAAGGGGGAGGGAGGATGGGTGGGAAGGTTGGGAGGGAGGGAGGGAGGGAGGGAGGGAAGGAGGGAGAGAGAGAGAGAGGGAGGAGGGAGGAGAAGGAGAGAGGGAAGGAAGGAGGAAGGAGGGAGGCGAGAGGAAGCGAGGGAGGGAGGGAGACGAGGGAGGGAGGGGCGAGAGGGAAAGGAGGGAGGGAGGGCGAGAGGGAAGGAGGGAGGGAGGGCGAGAGGGAAGGAGGGAGGGACGGAGAAGGAGTAAGGGTCCTAAAACAGAGTTGAACGTGTGAAAAAGCACTCTGCCAATAGTGGCTGTAAAGCTTAAGCGACGGCAGGCACAAACCAATGAATCACAGTGTGTCACAGGGGTGGAGAGATCTGTTCAGCCCAGACCAACCCCACCCTTCTCTCCTCCATCCTGCCTCTACTACTCTCCTCCATCCTGCCTCTACTACTCTCCTCCATCCTGCCTCTATGACGTTCCTGCATCCTGTCTCTATGCATGTAAATGTGGGGAAATAGCTGACTGGGTAGATATGACATGTTGTTGTCTCAATAATACTTTTGACTCTTTCTTCCGAACAGAATCCAATCCAATTCTACCCTCCTCTTCCCTCCTCTCCCCCTCCTCTCCCCCCTCCCCTCCTCTCCCCTCTCTTCCTCCCCTCCCCTCCACTCTCTGGCTTGACAGCAAACAAAAAGTGAGCTAGTGGGGAAGGCCAGGGCAGAGAGAGGGGCAGGTGTGGGGGAGGCTGGGCAGAGAGAGGGGCAGGTGTGGGGGAGGCTGGGCAGAGAGAGGGGCAGGTGTGGGGGAGGCTGGTCTTGTTGGGAGGATTGTTAGTTTGTTCCCACAGGGAGTGTGCTGGGTTGTGTCACAGTGTTGTCTGAGTTCAAATCTCCATCTGCCAACACCTCCAGGGTCCCGGTGGGCCGCGAGGAAGAGGGACAGACGTCTGGGTGGCCTTCAGACTGGAGACAGACTGAAAAAGGCTGCAGGAAAAGACTGCCCAAGCAGTCTTTGGAGGAGTTGTCAAAAACAGCACGGATATCAGAAAGCTAGGATGTGATGTTTAGAGATGTTTCTGTCTGGGGTCTGTGTTTGCAGAGGCGTTGTGTGTTCTCCACTTTTTTTTCGCACCTGACATTTTCCGATGGTTGTCATAGTGATCCGCCACTCTTGCGGGCACTGTCTCAGGATTATTTCTGAATTCGACTCTCAGAGTTTAGATTAGAAATCCATAAACAGCTCTGGCAGAGAGAGCACTAGTTCCTGTGGGAAAGCTAGCAGGCGAAGGTGCAGACAAGACAACAGGTCACACATAAAACAACTCGCCATATCTCCCCTCTCTCACATTACTCACCACTTATACCTGTCAATGCTTGCTGTAAAAGAATCACATCAAGCAATCGTAATATGCTAATTGTAGGTCCAGCTTTTAATTTTATTTTTATTGAGCAATAAACTTAATGGCGTTTCCCTCAATTTGTTGTTTTTTAACGTATTTATGTATTTATTTATGCGCATTTTTCTTTATTGGCGTTTTTTATGTTTCAAATGGAGGCCTGGAATGAGCAGCTAATGGGTAAAGGGGGACGACAAAACGGAATACATAAATGAACTGGTCTCATTAAAAACTTTGCTGTAGTTTTTTCTTCCTGACGTTGTTGACTTAGGCGTTACCTTGACCAGCAAACATCCTGTGTTCACGTAGCGTATAATGTGACAGTAAATATGCGGGCGGGAAGAGGGCGACGCCTGGCTCCACACCTGCGTGTCAGGGGCCATCTGGGGCCCCGTCTGCTGGCCGTCCCGACCCCCGGACGGACTGGGGAGTGGGGGTGGGAGGAGGGGAGGAGGGGGGAGAGGAGTTTGGTCGTGTCAACGAGCCAAATGTGCTGTCGTTTTACCTGAAGGAGAGCTCTGCCCCCTAGACAAATTGCATTAGAATGGCAGAGAGAGAGAGGGGGGAGAGAGAGGGGGGAGAGAGGAAGAGAGAGAGGGAGACAGAGAGGGGGAGAGAGGAAGAGAGAGAGAGAACGGGAGAGAGAGGGGAATGTAGCAGGAGACGGAGGATGCGAAGAAGAGGGAAAAGCGAAGGGGGAGATGGAGAGAGAGATAAAGGCAGAGAAGAGACGAGGTGAGGATAGGCTGGATGAGAGAGGGAAGAGAGGTGAGAGAGAGAGAGGAGAGAAGGGAGAGAAGTGGCGAGAGGAGAGGAGAAGACGGGATGGGAGAGACGGAGAGAGGAGGAGAGGAGGGAGAGACGCACTGGAGCAGGGGAGGGAGAGAAGGGAGAGAGAGAAGAGGAGAGAGGTAAGAGAGAGGGAGAGAGAGGGAGAGAGAGGAAGAGAGGAGAGAGAGGAGAAAGAGAGAGAGAGAGAGAGGGAGAGAAGAGAGAGAGGGAAGAGGGAGTAGAGAGCGACGACAGGAGAGACCTGTGGGTAGCAAGACGACACCAGAACAAAAACAAACCATTCCTACGACATACTCACACAACTCACAACACCTGACAATAGAATGCCAACTTACCAGACAAAGGGAACAAGGCGAAACAGGGACAACCATTATTCTACCCATCTCCACACCCAGACACCACAATGCCACTCAGGCACTCGTCATCAACAGGCCCGATGAAGGGAAGGCCGGAGAGGACGGACGGCACTACGACGCAGGAAGGAAAGGAGAACACAGAAGAGAATCGGAAAAACAAAGAAAAGACTGGAAGAGGGAGACGACGAGAGACTTGACGACAGACGAGAGATGAACACGAGAGCAGAGATTGGATGCGAGAG
>BROE01000022.1:4004210-4039451 GCA_036571765.1 Plecoglossus altivelis
TCTCTCTCTCTCTCTCTCTTCTCTCTTTCTCTCTCTCGTCCTCCGCTCTCTCTCTCTCTCTCTCTCTCTCTCACCTTCTTCTTCACTCTCTCTCACTCTCTCCTCACTCTCTCTCAACTCTCTCTCACTCTCTCTCATCTCTCTCACTCTCTCTCACTCTGTCTCACTCTCAGGCCCCTTTCTCTTCCCTCTAACCCTCCTCTCTCTCTCTCTCTCTCTCTCTCTCTCTCCTCTCGCCTATCTCTCTCTCGGGACCCTCTCTCTAGACCTCGCTCCCTCTCTCTCCGTCTTCTCTCTCTCCCTCTCTTCTGCCTCTCCTCACTTCCAGGTAACAGTGGGCAACTCCTGCCTGTCGTCCCTCTCGGACCCCTTTTGTTGCCAAACCCACAAACACCACCACACGCATAACACCACACCCTAACCCCACACTGATACAACTGTAATCTCCCCCTCTCAGCCTTTAATGGAAGGCTTTACCAGAAAGGGATTGAGAGGAAAACTGCATAGAAAGAGAGAAAATGTGTTGGGAAACAGAGAAGGCTGGAGATTCTGCTGGAGAGAACAGACTAGAGAAAAGGAGACCGTTGTGTGAGCAGAGCATGAATGTGTCTGTGTCTGTGCAATAGAGAGAAACCAGATTGAGAGAAAGAACGTGAGAGGGAGGGAGAGAGGGAGAGAGACAGAGAGGGAGAGAGAGAGACAGAGAGACAGAGAGACAGAGAGAGAGAGAGACAGAGAGAGAGGGAGGAAACCAGAGAAAAAGAGATTACTGGGCTCATTTGTCAGCACTATGAGGTGAAGAGAAAGACAGACCAACAGTCTAGATGACTGGAGTCATCCTGGAGCCCAACGCTAACCTATGACTGGGCACACAGACACACACACACGCTCACACACACACAGACACACACACACACGCGTGGTCACACACGCACTCGCACACGCTCGCACACGATCACATACACTAACGCACACACACTCACACACACACACACAATCTCACACACGCTCACACACTCACACACGCTAACACAAACAATCGCACAAACAATGTCACACACAGTCACACACACGCTTGTACGCGCAAACTGACTCACACGCACACACATACACACACGCACACACACACACAAACTGACACACACAGGCTCACACACGCACGCACACTCACAGTCACACGCTTACACGTGCCTCTTGTAGTCTGAGCCTTCTTCAGAAATCATAATTAGGTCTGCTGTTATACTAAGATACATCCCAGTTTGTTGCGGAAGCCGTCCCCATGCTAGCTAGTGTGTGGTACGACATGATTTCAGAGGCTTCCCTGTGTGGATGTTCTGTTACATCAGACATGTGTGATTGTTCATTGGGTCGTTTTCACCAACGCCACGTGCGTTTCACCCACTATTGTTCCGACAGCGGCCATGTCATGTTGCTCTGTATTTAGGAATGCGTAGGCTAGTGGAGACCAGGCAAGGTCAGCTGGGAAATATGCAAATGAGAGGTATGAATCAGCCTATCCAAACGTGGGTTGTGTTAGGGTTATATAAAGGCCATGCTTCAACAGCAGTATGGATGGCCATGCTATCTACATCATCCGGGTGAAGAGAGAGAGAGAGAGAGAGAGGAGAGAGAGACAGAGGGGGGGAGAGAGAAGAGAGAGAGAAACAGAGGGGGGGAGAGAGAAGAGAGAGAGAGAGAGAGGAGGAGAGAGAGAAGAGAGAGAGGGGAGAGAGAGAAGAGAGAGAGAGAGGAGAGAGAGAGAGAGAGAGAAAGAAGAGAGAGAGAAGAGAGAGATGTAGGATGAAAGGCGGGAGACAGGGAGGCAGAGAGACAGGGAGGCAGGGGGGCAGAGAGATAGGGAGACAAGGAGACAGGGAGGCAGAGAGACAGGGAGGCAGGGAGACAAGGAGACAGGGAGACAGGGAGACAGGGAGACAGGGAATGATGAAGGCAGAGCAGCAGAGGTGCAGGGAGGCAGGAGGACTGAGAGGAAAACCTTTCACACATCTTTATGCATCAAACCTGAAATCCTCTGGAATGTTCCCAGAACAGAAGAGAATTCCTCTGGGTCGTCACACAAGGGCGATTAGAGCCCCCTGATTAAGCCCCCCTGCCTTTCCATCCCATTAATAAAGACACACACATGCAGAGACACACATACACTGACACACATGCACACACAGGCCTGACACACACACACACACAGTGTCTTGATGGAGCCAGTCTCCAGGCAAATGCCAAGAGTATGTATCCAGTCTGGTTTCTCTCATGGTAGTCATGGTAATCTAAGAGGACGCACACTAACATCATTTAACCTGGCTCCAGAATGTGTGTGTGTACCTGTGTGACTTCCTATATCCGTGTGTCTGTCTGCCAGGGTGGCTGCCTGTGTGTGTTTGTGTGTGTTTGTGTGTTCTTGAAATGTATCTGTGTGTGTATCTGTGTGTGTGTGCATGTCTGTCTGTGTGTGTGCTTGTCATGTATACGCGTCTGTGTGTGTGTGTGTGTGTGTGTATGAGACTGTCTGTGTGTCTGCCTGTGTGGGTGGTTGTCTACATGTGTGTGTCAAACAAATCATGCAAGTAGCAGGCTAAAGTGTCCAGAGAAATGGTTTAGCTTTGTGACCTGACTCTCATTCGTTATGAAGGGAGACTGTCTGGCTAACATGCCTGGCACATGGCGAAAACACACACTCCCGCTAACACACACACACACACTCACACACAACAGAACAAGTCTTCAATCAATCAGGATTCCAGCTTACAGAGGCTACTGTGATGCATTTAACTGAAGTTAGCAGAGCGCATATCTCTGTGTGTCTCAGTGGGTTTGGGTGTCAATGTGTCAATGTGTATTTGAGTGTCTGTGTGTGTGTGCAGGTGTGTATGTCTGTGTGTGCAAGTGTATAGGCACGGGTATGTTTGTGTGCGTGTCTCTGTGTGCGTATGGAGGCGTGTGAAAGTGCATGGGCGTGTATGTTTGTGAGCGTGTGTGTGTGTGTGTGTGTGTGTGTGTGTGTGTGTGTGTGTGTAGGCATTGCAGCTCTCATTATCTTCCTGTCACACACTCTTACATCCTAAAACTGCATACATGAGAAACGCATTTGATGCTAAATGGAATGGAAATGACAACAAACAAAACAAACACACACACACACACGCACACACTCACACACTCGCACACACTCTTTCTTTCACACGCACACAGACTCACACACGCACACTCACCACACAGGCAACAATGCGCACAGAAACATAAAGGATTCACATTTGCATGCAGCCACCAGGAATATCAATGCAGAAGTCAACATGCAGGATCTAGTCAGTGTTATCAGAGGCCTCCTATCAGGAAAGGGGGAGGAGATGGAGGGAGATAAAGATGGAAGGAGAAGGGGGAGAGGAAAAGGTTGCTTGTGTGGGATGCTACTACACAGGGTGGTAAGGATCGTTATTTTGTCAACCTTAGCATCATTTTCAACTGCACATTCATCTGAATGCAATCTTAGCTTAACAAAACAGATATGGAACTTTTTGCGTTCCTCTGTGAGTCAGTTGAACGTGAAGTGGAATTTCCTTTGAGTGGACTTTGGAGTGGAGTTTGGCGAGCGCCCTCCGAGAGTAAAGTGGGAAATCTTGAAAGAAACTGTGAGGCGATTAGGAGGGTCGTGCAAGGGGTCAAGCACACACACAGGTCAGCAGCCACACTAAGACTCACTCAACATTTTACTTGGTTGGTGTTGGAACAGAAGTCTGCGAATGTTTCCCGAAAGTTATGCTTCGCGACCCAAACAATCAACGGGGGTCTAAATCTAAAAGCGCAATACCAATATAGCCTGCCAAATTACTAATTAAAAACCATCCATTTTATAAAGTTTTGAGAAGTCTTGAGGGAGATTGACACAATAGGCTGGCATTCACAAAAACACACAGACACATACACACACACAGACTCACACACAAACATTCTCCGGTCAGCCAGCCTGGTGTTCAATAATGGTCTACTCAGCTGGAAAACACACACACACACACATGCACGGACACACACACACACACACGCGCGCGCGTGCGCGCAAACACCTCGTCTGCAGAAACAATCATATGGTAAGCTGCTTGGTTTTCCACAAGGGGGCATTTTGTATACAGCTCTCTTATAGAAACTATCTGAAAGAAAATGGAGGTAGCCCTTTTTCTCACCTCTCATATCTGCCCACAGAACACACACACACACACACACACACACACACACACACACAGATGTAGTTCCTTAAAAATGCAGTGCCATGATCATCTGCATGATCCCAGTTGTGTGTGTGTGAGTTCCAGCTTGTGGGATCCAACACGGATATCAGCCCCTTGCATCTGAACCTGTAAACAATACGAGTGTTGCTAGCATCTTGCATCAGCTATCTCACACATACACACACATGCAGTCACACACTCACTCACACTCACTGTAAGCACAGCAGGTGGCTACGGTCCCTTCTAATATGAAATATGACCTGCATGTGGACTACGGGTGATGTGTATTGCAGCATGGATGTTACCCTGTGCGATCATCCTCCTTCTCCTTCCATCTTTCTCTCATCTCCATCCTCACTTCCTTCTCTTCCATCCTCCCCTCCTTCTCTTTCGTCCTCCCCCCCCTTCTCCTCCATTCTCCCCTCCTTCTCCTCCATCCTCCCCTCCTTCTCCTCCATTCTCACATCCTCTCTTCCCCCACCCGATCTCCTGTCCTCTTCTCCACCCTACTCCCGTTCTCTCCTCCCCTGTCCCATCGCTTACTTTCTCCTCTCTACTCCTCCTCTCTCCTCTCTCCTCCTCTCTCCTCCCATCCTCCCCTCCGCCTCTCTCTCTGACACACTCCTCCCTCACTTATGTGTCCCCTGTTCTCTTCCAGCTCACCCCTCCCTCCCTCCCCTTCTCTCCCTCCTCCTCTTCACACAGCAAGACAAGTTAGGTTGCGTTGGTCTATTTTCTCCCAAGGCGTGTTCCAGTTTATCTGTCTTTCACACACCTCCTCCTCTCTGCTTCTATGGCATTGATTCTGCACACACACACGCACGCACACACACTCACACACACACACACACACACACTTACCCTGCAATACTTTTCCCCAAGGGGCGGGGAGAGAGGGGGGGCAGGGTGAAGAGAACCAGTTGAGGGGGGGGGGGGGCAGATCCACCAGGGGAGGAGGTGAGGGATGTGGGAGGGGGGAGGAAGGTAGAAAGGAGAGGAAAGAGAGCGGGACGAAGAGGAGGGGGGGAGAGGAGGAAGGAGAGGAGGAAGAGGAGGAAGGAGGAGGGAGAGGAGGAAGAGGAGGAAGGAGGAGGGAGAGGAGGAAGGAGGAGGAAGGAGAGGTCAGCAGGGAGTCAGCGATAGACAGCGGGAGGAAAGGTGTCATTCAGCCAGTAGAACATGCCGATGGCACTAGCTGCTTGTAGGTCAACAGGACAACAGAGGAGCGACTGGAGATACATACTAAACGCACCCTCCCAAAGGGCTGCGTGTGTGTGTGTGTGTGTGTGTGTGTGTGTGAAACCAAGATTTTTGTTGCTCGCCAAGCAAACCATGTCTTGAACTCTACCTTTCTCTTTAAAAATCCCTATGGGACAAAAATATAAAAATCTAATCTTTTCCCTCTAAGAGACAGCAGTTCTCGGAGGAAAGGCCTGTCACTCTCTCTCTCTCTCTCTCTCTTTCCCTCTCCTTCCCTCTCTCCCTCCTGTCAGATATCTCTCCATCCCTTTCTTTCTCTCTCTCTCTCTCTCTCTCTCTCTCTCTCTCTCTCTCTATTTCTCTCTCTCTCTGTGACTCATATTTAATGTGATAAATAGTATGTCCATTCATCCTCCAGTCAACCATTTAGCATTCCTTATGGGTTCTCATCACTCTCCATCTGACCACTGTTATCTAGTGGTCCACGGAGGGCACCACTATACATACTCAGCAGTTTTACACGCACACACACAGACACACCTACGCGCACAGACAAACACACACCTACGCACAGACAAACACACACAAACACACACGCGCACACACCCCCTCACACACACACACACTCCAAAACACCCTCATGCACACCCCCACAGACCCCACACACGTGCCTCGGTAGAAACACCCCACATTATACATATTTAATTAACGTTTAGGAGCATGAGCTGCATCCTTAGCGAGCGCGGCGATGAAAGCAAGCCCACGGCCAAATCCCAGGAGGATTCCCGGACGTCAACGCCACAGAAGAAGATGCCCTTCCCCTCGCTCCCTCTCCTCCTCTCCCGCACTCCTGCTCTCACCCTCAGATACACACGTCCTCCTCCACTCCTACACCTCCCTTTTTGCTCCCTGTTTGACTTTCCCATCTCACACAGGCTCGGTCCATCTTGCCTGTAGCTGACGCCTTATCAGAGGGCCTGTGTGGAGAAGGAGGGCGATGGGGAATGCTAACGTTGACCTGGCTGAATGTGAAGTGGCCCCTGAGCAGCAGCTGGACTGCAGGCCCAAGATCTGTGGAGTCAAACTGGGACTGTTTATCAAATGGCCTCCAAGTCGATGGACTGCATGCTGATGGCGGGTTGATGTGAAATTGACATCATAGTTCAGGTGTGCGTGCGGCTCTGCGTGTGAGCAGTGTGCGTGGCCGTGTCGCGGGCGTGCAGGTGTGCGTGTGAGCAGCGTGCGTGGCCAGCACAGCCAGCCACCATCACACCAGCATAGCTAGCACAGCCAGCCACCAGCCAGCCCACCACAACACACACCACCACCCACACCACCACCACCCACACCACCACAACGATCACACCCCCACCCACACTACAACCACATCCACATCCCCCACTCCCCCACCACACACCATCCCCATCCTCACTAACCCACCACACACCCACACATACACACCCATCCACACACACCCACACCACACCCGAAGCCAAGCCACAACCCACACAGTCCAGCCCACACCACAACCCAACCACATCCCCACCCCATCCAACCCTCCACCCCCAGCCCCAGACCCCAACCCCACCCACACACCAGCCACACACGCCCCACGACAGCACACACACCCAGCCCAGACCACAATCCCCACCAACACAACCAGCACAACCCCAGCCCCGACCCACCCCCCGACCCCACCCAACAACTAGACCCCCTCCACTCAAACCCACACAACGACCCACCCACCTCACCTAATACCCACCACCCCACCCCCACCCCCAGCAGCACCACCCCACCCAACACCTCCTCAGCCCACAGCCAGCACACTAGCACCCCACACAGCCAGGCGTGCAGGTGTGGCATATGAGCAGCGTGCTGTGGCTGTGTCAACGTGCAGGAGGGTGTGTGTGAGCCGCGTGCGTGGCTGTGTCACAGGCGTGCAGGTGTGCGTGTGAGCAGCGTGCGTGGCTGTGTCACAGGCGTGCAGGTGTGCGTGTGAGCAGCGTGCGTGGCTGTGTCACAGGCGTGCAGGTGTGCATATGAGCAGCGTGCGTGGCTGTGTCACAGGCGTGCAGGTGTGCGTGTGAGCAGCGTGCGTGGCCGTGTCACAGGCGTGCAGGTGTGCATGTGAGCAGCGTGCGTGGCTGTGTCACAGGCGTGCAGGTGTGCATGTGAGCAGCGTGCCTGGCTGTGTCACAGGCGTGCAGGTGTGCATATGAGCAGCGTGCGTGGCTGTGTCACAGGCGTGCAGGTGTGCATATGAGCAGCGTGCGTGTCCGTGTCACAGGCGTGCAGGTGTGCATATGAGCAGCGTGCGTGGCTGTGTCACAGGCGTGCAGGTGTGCGTGTGAGCAGCGTGCGTGGCTGTGTCACAGGCGTGCAGGTTTGCGTGTGAGCAGCGTGCGTGGCTGTGTCACAGGCGTGCAGGTGTGCGTGTGAGCAGCGTGCGTGGCCGTGTCACAGGCGTGCAGGTGTGCATATGAGCAGCGTGCGTGGCTGTGTCACAGGCGTGCAGGTGTGCGTGTGAGCAGCGTGCGTGGCTGTGTCACAGGCGTGCAGGTGTGCGTGTGAGCAGCGTGCGTGGCCGTGTCACAGGCGTGCAGGTGTGCGTGTGTGATATTACTTCCTCGTTTCCAGGGATTCCATCGCTTCCATTCCGACTACGACACGAGCCTGGAGCCGTAGCTGCTCCCAGGTAATGATTCTGATCATGTCAACATAATGACTGCGTTGACAACATGGGGATAATGTGGAGGTCATGAATACTTGAGACCTCGGAGAGAGTAGGAGGGAAGCATTGAAGGGTCGTCAGCGGTTGGAGTTGAAATCTTTAATACCCACTCACAGGCCCTGATTCGACACGCCTCCCTCCCACCCCCCACACACACACAGACAGACACACAGAGACACACGCACACTTCTGTTCCATTCTCAGATATCATCCTGTTAACTCAAATGGAAAATGGGATGTTTAGCTCGCTGCTAATGGATTGTGCATTTCAATAAAGTGGTGCCGCTGGGTAAAACTTTCCCTGCCTCTCCATCCAGACCTCAGTGTCAGGAAGCTGGGAACATGACTGCAGGATGTGGGCTGCTGTTGAGGTGAAGTCCTGGTCTGTTGTGAACAAGACTGCTAATGTTACAAGCTACTGGTCCAGAGAGAGAGAGTGAACAGGCACACAGCTGACTGGTGGGATAATCAGTCGGGGGATCGACTCACTGACACAGAACTGTGACTGAAGAACAAACCTCTCAGTCTGAGAGACAGGGGGAGAAGGGGAGTGGGGGAGAGAGAGTGGGGGAGGGAAGGAGTGAGCGTGAGAGAGGGGAGAGGGGAGTGGGGGAAGGAAGGAGGGCAAGAGGGGAGAGGGGAGTGGGGAGGAGCAGAGGCGGGCGGAGAGGAGAGGGGATGGGAGGGAAGGAGAGGCAGAGAGGGGGAGAGGGGGAGAGGCGGAGAGCGGGAGAGAGAGGCGGAGAGACGGAGAGATGGAGAGATGGGGGAGAAATACAAGATGAAGAAGAGAGAATAAGACAGACAACAAGAGAGACAAAGAAAAGAGAAAAACACGATTAAGAAGGAGAAAGAGAATAAGAGTCAGAACGAGAGTGACAGAGAGGGGAGGACAGAGAGTCCATAAAGGCGGGGGGGGGGGCAGAGAAAGGGAGAGAGGGAGAAAGGGAGAGGGGAGAGAGGGAGACGGGAGAGAGAGGTTGTGTCTCCAGTCGAGGGTATTTTCTGTAAGGGTGCACAGTCTATCACACAGTGGAGTGTGACCTATTTCCATGGAAGCAGAAAGATGCTTGTCCTGGGAGCATGACTCTGCTGCTTCCCACTTGCTAACACGCTAACTGTTCACTTGAAGCGCTAACCAGATCATCTGTCTGTAATGCCCCTAAGTATGGCAGAATCTTGCCTAGTAGCCGATGAACATATTCACTTGCTGTAAGGTTCTGCTTTGCTGACTTTGATCCTTCGTACAGTGTTCAAATAGCAGGTTTATAGCATGATGTATGTTCAGGGAATTTTTGCAGATCTTGCTGGCAAAGCTTTGGCTGGTATAAATGGTCTCAAAGCCTTTATGTGTGTGTGTGTGTGGGGGGGTGTATGTGTGTATATGTGTGTGAATGCTTGTGTGTTTGTGTATGAATGCTTGTGTGTATGTGTGTGTACATATGTGTGTGTGTGTGTGTGGCAGTGAGACCACAGGCTGTGTTTGAGGTGTAAGTGGAGAAGAGATTGCGAGCTGGGATTATCAGCCACAGGCCTTCCTGGCATCCAGCCCAACTCTGTGTGTGTGTGTGTGTGTATGTGTGAGTGTGTGTGCGTGTGAGAGAGTGTGTGTGAGTAATATTTGTTGCACCTGTGAGTGTGCGTATGTGGGTGTGCATGTGTGTCCATGTGTGGGAGTGTGCATGTATGTGTGTCTGCATATGTGTGTGTGTCCGTGTGTGCGTTTGAGTGTGCATTTGTGTGTGCATATGTGCATGTGTGTGTGTGCGTGCATGTGTGTGAACATTTGTGTATGTGTGTGATAATGCGTGTGTGTATAAGCATGAGTGTGTGTGCAAGCATGTGTGTGTGTGTGTGTGTGCACACCTGTGGGTGTGTAACTGTTTGTGTTTGTATGTGCATGTGTGTGTGTGTGAGCATGTGTGTGCATGTGCGTGTGCGAGCACATGTATGAGTGTGTGTGTGTGAGTACGTGTATGTGTGTGAGCATGTGTGTGTGTATGTGTGTGAGCATGTGTGTATATGTGTGTGTGTGTATGTGTGTGTGTGTTAGCATGTGTGCGTGTGTGTGTGAGCATGTGTGTGTGTGTATGTGTGTGAGCATGTGTGTGTGTGTGTGTGTAGGCAGCCTCTGACCCTTCCCTCCCTCCTAGTCCGAGTGTCTGTGATGACCACATTAGGGAGACTCCACAGACAGTCTGGCCCTCTGTACGTCTCACTGCCGGAGCAATCAGCCGTGCTTCCTGCCAGCGTACACAAACCGCAATCAGGCCCTTTGAGAGGAGACGGGCGTCGTTTGACTCTACACCCCCCACCCTCCTCCCCATTCCTTATAACCCTGCCCCCTCCAACACCCCCCTCCCCCCTCTGCTCCAGACCCACAGACAGCAGACTGGGATCTAATCAGCTGCTGTGTAAATATAACTGGAAGAGGATAATCAACAGACGAACACAAACACAAAGAGATAGAGTCACATGGTGGAGGGATTGAGGGAGGGAGGAAAAGAGGGAGAGAGGGAGAGAGAGAGAAGAGAGAGGGAAGGGAGGGAGGAAGGAGGGAGGTGAGGGAAGGGAGGCGAGGAGCAAATATGATTGAAAGAGGAAGGAGGAGTGAGGGAGTCAAAGGGAGGAGAAGAAGGCGTGGAGGGAGGAGGAATGATAGAGAGAGCAGGGATTACTCAAGTCGAACCATCAGAGGAAGCTGAGGCGTGCTGATCAGGGAATATAATCTGCTTCTAGTTCATCACTTGACGATTCTTTTCTAACACTGTTTTACTCAGTTCATTTCTGTATACAGCAACCATCCAACAAAAAAAAACCCAAACACCACACACACTCACCACAGAAACACAAACACACAAAAACACAAACACAAACACACCACAGACAAGCCAGACTGGGATACTATCAGCTGCTGTGATAAAATATAACTGGGAAAGAGGATATCACACAGACGGAACACAAACACAAGAGATAGAGTCACAATGGTGGAGGGATTGAGAGGGAGGGAGAAAAGAGGGAAGAGAGGGAGAGGAGAAAAAAGGGAGAAAGAGAGAGGGGGGAGGGAGGGAGGGAGGGAGGGGAGGGACGGGAGGGAAGAAAATGAGGGATGAGTAGGAGGAGGATGATGAGCGGAGATCAAAAGGGGAGGAAGGCGTGGAGTAGGAGGAAATGATAAGAGAAGCATGGGATTAACCAGGAGTCTCGAACCATAGAGGAGCTGAAGGCGTTGACAGGGAATATAATCTGCTTCTAGTTCATCACTTGACGATTCTTTTCTAACACTGTTTTACTCAGTTCATTTCTGTACTCATCAAAACAGTTACCTATGACTCATTCAGGAAATAAAACGTGTTCAATCACTCACTTATTCCTGTCATACATGTACTGATTTCATTTTTGTGAAGAGAAGAAGAGGGGGAGAGGGAGGGAGGAAGAGAGGGAGGGAGAGAGGAAGAGTTGAAAAGAGGAGGGTGCAGAGATATTATCAAGGATACAGAAATAGTGATCTCTGACCAGCCAATCATTCATAAATTGAGTGCACTTCACTGTGTGTGTGCTTGTGTGTGTGTGCTTGTGTGTGTGTGTGTGTGTTCAGCAGCGAGAACCCTGTACTGACAGTGGGTGGTTGGCCAGTTTGACATTCGCCTCTCTCGTTTTAGCTGTTAATGATTTTGCATAAATTGGATGCTTGATGACTCAAGCTGCAGTTTGATGGATTTGCTCTGCAGTCAAATGCTCGTAATTAATCACAACATGCAGACTTTCCCTCAGAATAACAGCCAGAGACAGGCGAACAACCTGCTTATGCAACAGCAGTGAAGTACATTCTGCTGTCTTCAAGAGCAGACAGAACGAACACAGGCACATTCTCACACTCATACATACGCACATGTACATACAGTGTACACACACACACACACACCTATCCAAGCTTTGTACTACTAAATTAGTCGTTGAGGGATCACTTGCTTTTCAGATACTCTAACTGCCTTAACACCCCAGACCAATCATGTTCTATTATTTTAGTCATTAAGGAGCAAAATGGAGTGTAAAGTATGGATTTGTCTCCCCCACCTACACCTTCAACTCCTCCTCTCGTTCCCTCGTTCCCTCTCTACTTCATTCCCTCCTTCTCCCCTCCCTCTCTACTTCACTTCACTTATCCTCTTCCTCATCCTCTCCTGCACATCCACTTGTCCCTCCCCTTGTCCCTCCCCTCCCCTCTCCTCCCCTCTCCTCCCCTCCCCTCCTCCTCCTTCCTGCACGTTAGGGCCATGTGACAGGGAGAAGATTAGCATGAAGGATGTCCCTCATTTGACAAACGCTGATACTGATCACACTCACCCACGGTCTGAAGTGACACTCTGTCTTCCTGTAACACATCTCAAAAGTCAACACCCACGGAAATTAATCCGGAAACCTACAGCGAGGTAAAGACAGAGAGAAAGGAAAACGGACACTGTCGAACACGCATCACTTATGCATGACGGCTATTTTTAGGAGGGGTTTTTTCACCGAAAAAAAAAACCCCACTCACGGACACAGAAACACACACAGAAACACAGACACACCTGTAGGATGTGTTTGTACAAAGAATAGGACAGGTGTACTTTGAGAGGACTCTTCTAGTCAAAGTGAATCTGAATTGTTGCTCACCGTGACTGCATTGTGGGGGGAGTGGTTGTGTGTGTGTGTGTTCTGAACACACATATGTACCCACATGGGTATTCTGAGGTTTTAGGATGGTTCTGGAACATTCTTATTCCACAGGAGCAACATGCCAGATCTCCAGGCTCCTCTGTGGCCATTATTCAGCTAATAAAAGACCTTCTTCTGACCAGACACCCCTACTGCCCTACACAGCACACAAAGAGGCGAGAGAGAGGGGGGGGGAGAGAGAGAGAGAGAGAGAGAGAGTATGGGACCAGGAAGAAAGAAAAGGATTTGAAAAAGAGAATGAAAGAGAGGGAATGAGAGGGAGAGGGGTGAGAGAGAAAGAAAAAGAAAGGGAAGAGTGGGTAGAGAGAGGAAAGAGAGAGTGAGAGGAATAGAGAGAGAGAGAGAGAAGGGGGGCAAGAGAGAGAGAGAGAGAGGAGCCCAGAGCTTCCAAATAACAGAGGAGAATGTGTCTCACAGCTAAACAGGAGGATGACGTTCTCTCTCTCAGATAAAGCTTTTGTCTGGGGAATTCACTCTCAAAAAAAAACCTA
Organism: Plecoglossus altivelis; assembly: GCA_036571765.1. Lineage (NCBI taxonomy): Eukaryota > Metazoa > Chordata > Actinopteri > Osmeriformes > Plecoglossidae > Plecoglossus > Plecoglossus altivelis. The sequence continues at coordinate 4,017,593 of BROE01000022.1, forward strand.
AAACGCAGGCATAAAAATATAGTCTCACTCCTTCAGAAAAGTAGGACACTTAGCTAAGAGTTTACCAGGGGTGCCTACTAGTGACGGAAACTCTATACATAGCTGACAGAACACACACACGCGCTTACGACACGCAGTCACACCTGCATTGTCGTCAATATGCTGGTGTGGAGATGCTTTTGGAGTGCTGGTTCAGTAGCCCCACACACACACACCCACACACCCACACACCCACACACCCACACACCCACACACCCACACACCCACACACACACACACACACACACACACACACACCATGGGTTGAACATGCAGACAAGTCATGGCCAGATGTTTCAGCAGCTGGTCTTACACAGTTTCATGGAAAGAACGCAACTAAACATGCATCTCTCTCCCTCTCTCTTTGTCTTTCTGACTATGTCTAACTCTACAGTGCTTCTCATCCTCTTCAGAGCCCTAATAACACACCAACAACACACTATCAACACATGCATGTTGTGTCCGGACACAAGTGCAAAAACACGTTACTATGGCCCGTGGCTCGGACAGCCAAACTACCGACTGCCTGCTACCAGCTAGCCCAGTGGCTACTTCAGCGCACAGTCCAGACAACTGTGCTTGATCGTCAGTGTGACTGTACAGTGCATTGTGTCTGTAATGGCTCCACTTAACAGCGTTCCTGTGGTGAGGGGTCGCCAGGGGTCACTGACCCCTCGGTGGTTGCCGTGACAACGGTGCCCTGCCCCTCTCACGCCTGACTGGGATGTCGTGTGCAGTTAGCTGTGACATCAGGGCTCATCTCGCCTCCTCGCTGCTTTCGCACTCCTGCTGGTTGAAGATGAGGTCTCCTAATGTCTTTCTGCTGTTTCTCTCTCTCTCCCCTCCTCTTTCATCAACCCATCCTCCCCTCCATCCACACCCCCCCCCCCTCCCCTGTATCCAGCCTAGTGGGGAGGAGCCAAGGGGACATGCTCCTTCGATCCTCACCTGCTCTTCCACAAGTGACGTAGCCATGTTTCATCCTGGGACACTAAGAGGGCCCTTCAAAATAAAAGTCTGTACACAAACAACAAGTCTGAATTGCATGTGTGCTGCAACCTAAGGTGATTAGTGAAAGGCTAAGGTTAGAGAAAGTATGCGTGAGATGAATACAACAAAAGAAACAAATGAAGAGAGAGAGAGAGACACACACACAGAGAGGGAGAGAGACACAGAAAGAGAAAGAGAGAGAGACACAGAGAGAGAGAGAGAAAGAGAGACAGAGAGAGAGAGACAGAGAGACAGACAGAGAGAGAGCGAGAGAGAGAGAGAAACAGAAAGGTTGACAGCAATAGGTTGATAAGAGCAAATGAAATGTGTAGAGCTCTAGAGAGAGGAGAAAAGCTGAGCTAACTAGAGGACGTCCTGGACGCCTCAGAGGCCATGAACCAGACTAAATAACACGACACTCCTTTGGTGCTGTCTGGTCGTGTTCTCACTTAGTTTAACATCAACTCAGCAAGGAGAGGGAGAGGGACAAGGGAGAGGGATGGTGGGGGAGAGAGACGAGGAACGGGGGAGGGAAAAGGACGTACTGTATGAGTGTGGAGGAGAGGGGATGTGGAGGAGAGGGGATGTGGAGGAGAGGGGATGTGGAGGAGAGGGGATGTGGAGGAGAGGGGATGTGGAGGAGAGGAGTGTACAGAGAGAGAGAGAGAGAGAGAGAGAGAGAGAGAGAGAGACTGAAAGAGAGACAGAGAGAGATGGAGAGAGAGATAAAGACAGAGAGAGAGACGGAGAGAGAAACGGAAAGAGGAGAAAGAAAGCCAAAGTGGCTCCACACACACTTGTTCGTACGCTTCTGTCAGACAATGAAAGTGCAGATCAAGCCTCCTCTCTCCCCTGCCTCGTTAGCCCCCCTGACACAATAGAGCTTAACAGAATGAATAAATCATCGGCAGCACTTTAAAAGCATCCCTTTTGTCCTTCGCCCCCATCCTCCTCTCGCCGCCACCGCCGCAATAATGAAGGAGAGAGCGGGAGAAGACGGGATGGAAGAGAGAAGGTGGATGGAGGGTTAGGTAGATGATCTTATCCACCTTTCCCACCCCACTTCCCCTCCCCTTCACTCCCCCCTGCCACCCCCCTTCCCTCCTCCGTGTCAAGTTTCGCCCCTCCTGGCCCACAGTAGAGTTGGAATGGGGGAGTGATTGCGAGGGAGATGAGAGAAAGTTGCTAGGAAAAGGTTCTCTGTTTCTGTGAGAGGAGGGGAGACCATTATGTGGGTTACAGAGGACTGCTGTTTATAAAATAAGCTTGTGAAGGTTTAGAGTTGATTTAGTTTAAAAAATAAGATTCAGAATCGCCCACAGACAGGTAGGATTTAGATTAGATTGCAATATCAAGCATTCCAATACACTTGTAATGTCTACATGTTATGCTCTTATCCAAAGTATCGAACAGCGCACACACACACACATCTTACCCACCATACCATCATACACACACACTACACACATCTAACCTACCATACCAGCATACACACACATCATACCCACCATACCATCATACACACATCATACCCACCATACCATCATACACACATTTTACCTACCGTTCCAGTCTCTTCCTGCGTCTCTGCAGCTGGGTCACATGACCCTGTCGTCAGCCTCTGGTCCCAGCTCATCGCTAGTCGTTGGATCTGCCATAGCCTTAAAAGCAGCTTAATTACACTTTCTTGGCTGACCTTGCTGTCTAAACTTTGCTGTACGGCATCAATTATGTCTTGTCAATTTATATGGAAATGAAAGTCTGAAGGCAGTAGAGGAAGACCAGGGAGGGGTGAAGGAGGAGGGGGGGGGCGAGGTTTTGGGGGGGTTCCAACAAGTGGTTGCTCAATATGACCTATAGGTTTGTCTGTCACCTTGTGATAAATAATACGCATTTCTGCTGTATGCTTATGACACGAAACTCACAGTGCTAAAACGTGTTACCGGTAAAGTAAGTCCACTATAACAACTTATTTCGCTTCCATCCCAACACGAATGCGTTCCTTACACCGATCTACGCGACGCTCCTTAACAGATAGCTTTACCCAAAGAATGGAAGAGAGGCAAAGTGATTATTGCTGTTTCGCTTTTGTCATTATCTTACTCCTGTTAAGTAAATATTGGAAAAGACCTCGTTCGAATGCGTTGTTGTCAACATTTTGCTGGAGAAGCAAACCAGCGTCTAACCGGGGAACACCCGCGAGCGGTACTGAAATGCACGGACCGCTGAGCGCTAATTGAAAAGAAGCCGTGAAATTAATCAAGAACACCTTGCGAACTTGCGGAACACGATGAGATCAGTGAGAATCATTGAAATTTGAGACCAAACGTCAATGACCTGAAGGACACAGACTTTTAAGTAGTCAATCGTGATAAAGGTAAGTTGTTGAAACGTCAACATGAAGCTGTAAAAAAGTCAACATATTTTCAAGGGAAAATTCGATGCGGTGCCAAGTCGACTTCTTAAAGTTTAAATATTGACACGGAGCGGATTTGTTAGTCGCCTCATAGACTGGATAGAGAAAAACACATCTTAGCTGCTCAATACAAGAAGATATAGAGCATCTCTAAATTACTCGGCTAATAGCTGACACTTGGAAATCTAAACAGCCATTTTAGCATGCAAATAGCTAGAACGACAATTACCCTATTGGTTAGGAGGGCTGCTGGCCATCGAAGGGAGCAATAGAGCTGATAAATGAAAGTGCTCACTACTGGCAACCTTCACTGTTCTGCTACAGAGTAGAACCAGGCTTGTAGAAGTTCTCTAACTGGCTGAGGTCAGCTCTTTTCTATAGGAACCTTGACCTTCTGCAGGGAAGAACCAGAGGAACCAGGCTTGTGTAATTGTTGGGATGGGAAGACCATGCAGTTATGTTAGAAAGGTTTCCTGGTGAACTCATCCCCTCCAGTCTCTCTGGCTCGCTCTCTCTCTCTCTTCTCTTCCATCTCTCTCTATTTTTCTCTGGCTCTCTCTCTCTGGCTCTCTCTCTCTGGCTCTCTCTCTTTGGCTCTCTCTCTCTGGCTCTCTCTCTAGCATCTTTCTATCTCCATCTTCCTCCTATCTTCTTCTCCTCCCCCACCACCTTTCATTTTTTATTCCTACCTCTGCCTTCCCTCTATGATAATTCCCTCTAGATGCTACACGTGAAGCAGGCTTGTAACATGTATGAGGTCTGACATCACAGCACCTGTGGGATTCTTACGCCATCGTCGTCTTCTCTCTCTCTCTCTTTGTTTCTCTCTCTTCCTTCTTCCTCACCCTCTCTCTTCCTGTCTCTCTCTTTCTCACACACTCTCTCACTCTTCATCCCTCCTCTCCTTGCCCCGCCCTCCATCGGTTCCTTTGGGCCCTGGAGCACTGATCCCTCTCCTCTGATTAAAGGGATCGGCTCAGTGTTCCGAACCGGGAATCATCGGGAACGCTCCCTTGACAGCCCTGAACGCTGGCTTTTGATTGGTCGCTTGATGTATAATTCAGTTTGGATGTGAGAGCTTAAGAAGACTGGCTAATGATGTTGACAAGTGCCTCATCTTAACCACCGCACACACGTGTGTGTGTGTGTGTGTGTGTGTACACACGCACACACACAAGCCTACACACACCGAAACAGTTAGACAGACACACACACAGGCTCTCCCATCTTCACTGTCCTAGTCTTGATGGAGATCTACTAAACCAGTCCCGTCGGGGTTAGCTGGATGGCACCAGCTCCTGTTGGTGGAGATGTTGGCTAGTGTGCAGGCTATGGAGGAAGAACACTGAATCCCTGATGAAATATTCAGAATGACTGCAGAGTGGGACGGGAGTGGAGGGCCGTGTTAGAAAGCTGCTCTATGCTGTGTGCTATGCTACCGTACACAATGTTGCTTGCCCACCGAGTTATAGAATTGCATCCTTATGCTATGCTAAGCTGTCATTGTACCTTATTGTGTTATGTAATGTTATCCTATCACAGATATTTAGTTCTAGTATAGTTACTATGCTGAGCAATGTTAAGGAACTGCATGCTGTTCCGTTGTTACCCATGAGTGTGGCAGGAAATGATAAACCATGAATATGATGCGATGGAGCTACGCTGAGGTTGGTTCGATTATTTTCATTGATTCTTCTGGTCTACGGATCCCACCTACTACTGGTGCAATACTTGTGTTCGTGGTCATAGCACTCCGTAGATGAGTGGTCATAGCACTTTGATTGGAGTGTTTTTAAATCTCGCCACTGGCGTTTGGTTCTTGTCTCTAATCATGGATCTGTGTCTGAAACATCGGATTATAGTCATCTCTTCATCAGGTTGATGGATGGATGAAGGTGATGGAGGAAGAAGAGGGAGCGAATGTTCATCTTTGTTGATCGTTTTTGGCCAAAGTCTGAAGTTTCTGTTTCTTATCTGCCTTTGCCACGTCAAAATCAAAGTCAACATCAGCAATATGAACAGACAGTGATGTTCTAGATGAGGTTTGGTTGGAGAGAAAGTGTATGTGTGGTGTGTGTGTGTGTGTGTCCCTGTGTGTGTGTGTGTGTGTGTGTGTCCCTGTGCGTGTGTGTGTCCTTGTGTGTGGACACAGGTGGTATATCGACTTCTCCAGCAGCTTTTCAGACACTTACTTTCTCCATCCTTGTCCTTTCACAGTGGGATGTTGTTGTGATACATCCGCGCCCCCCACACACACACACACTCACACGCACCCACATTCCCCTACCTCCTCAATCTCCTGCACGCTCCCTCAGCCAGCTTCCCATTGGCTACTTGTCTGACCTTCAGCCCACATTCAGACCATTGTACAGTAGAACTTAGAACCTTCACATGTCATAGAACCTTCTCCTCCTTCTGTTTGCTGAAAGAGCTGGCTTAGTCTACTGGTGCTAGCGATTGGCCAGCCTTGATGTTTTTGCAACGCTATTAATAGGCTCGTTCACAGTCAGCATGTTTAGCTGTGTCTAATATGAAAGAATAGGATCAGATGCCTCCTGTACATTAGACCATTAGCAGCGGATCACTGTTGTCTGTTGGTTTGTTGGATGAGAAGTCCCATTCAGCCGGTAGTTATGGTCGTATCCAAGGAATGTGGAGTGTGAATCTGTGGTTTTGTAGGCCAAGCTGGCACAGGTGCGTGTGGTGAGGGGACGAGCGAGTGAAATGGCATTATCTCTACAATTACATAAGGGGCACGACCCGCTGTCACGGCAACGGCTTGGCAACCACTAGGCAACCGCTTGGCACTGGCAACCTGCGGATTTCATAAACCGGCAATTATGGGATGGGCATGTATCAGTCTGTTCTCCCTCTGGAACATCTGCTTTCTGTCCAGTGTGCGAGGGTGCGTGTGCAAGGGTGCACATGTGCGAGGGTGCACGTGTGAGTGTGCTTGAGTGAGGCAGTTAACAATAATTTAGATAGATTTGAGGCCAATGCAATTTGGTAGTGACCAGCATAAAAATGGTTCTCATTCAAAACTTCAGGAAGAAATGATAAAAAGGATGCATGATTACCACCCCATCCCTCACCACACACACACTCACTCACAGACACTCTCTCTCACACACACACACACACACACACACTCTAACTAGAGACACAGTAGAAGAGTGGAAAAACCCATGTGACTTTGTTCCGGCGAGTTGTAAAAAGGACTCTTTATATCTGAGTAATGTATTTCCCCAAGCACTCACATTAGTGCGAGTTTCAATTTGAAAAAATAATTCATTCTTTATCGCCCTTCTAAATGCAAAAGTGCTATTTCTGCCTCGCTTGGAAGAAACGGAAAATAAGATTCCAATTCAAGATAAAAATTTCGGAAAACAACGTTTTTGTCTGGAGGTTTGGTGTTCAGTAAAGATGTTGAGCAAGCCAAGTTGTGGCGTTATTGACACGAAAAATAATAATGATACATGTTATATATACAAAGTGTATGTGTGTGTATAATGTACATATAATAAAGTCTGCAGACAAGCCTCAGCCCATGTAAGATGCGTTTTACTCTGTGAGCCACTGGTGCGTCCCATCACATGTGAGTGTAATTATGTTGCAACATAGGAAGATTGTGGAGGCCAGAACATTTAGAGAGAGAGAGAGAGAGAGAGAGAGACCGAGCTAAGTGAGGGAGTGAGAATATGTGAGAGAGAGAGAGAGAAGAGACTGATGAGTGGGTGACAGGGTGAGCGAGCGAGCGAGCGAAGTAGAACTGCGTCAAGAGGAGAGCAAGGGAGGAGGAGAGCGAGCAGGAGAGGGAGGAAGAGAGGGAGGAGGAGGAGGAGAGGGAGGAAGGAGGGAGGGGCATTGATTCCTGAATGAGTGTTTCAGTGTTTCCTTTATGACGAATCTGACAACATAGGTCTGTTCCCACTCACACTGTAAATACTCTGAGCAGGGAGAAACGGAAGGAGAGTGAGACATCATTAGAAAAAATGTGTGTGTGTGTGAGGGGAGAGATAGGGAGGGGGAGAGAGAGAGAGGTTATCCAAGTCAACCCGGCAACTCTGAACAGGCTAAAGGAAAGAGACTTTGGGTGCTTTAAGATTCACACTCTGCATAGTTTCCCTATCTCAGCAAGTGTGTGCGTGCGCGTGTGTGCATGCGCGTGTGCGTGCACGTGTGTGGGAGCGTGTGCATGCGCGTGTGCATGCGCATGCGCGTGTGCACGAGTGAGCTGAGGTCCTCTATGGGAGCCATTCTTCCTCTCTGAGATTCCTCATCAGTATGCGATACACACAGATTGATTCAGCCACTGCCTTGACAGGGCAAAGTCCTTAGTAAAAGACACACACACACACACACATACATAGCAAACACACACACACACACACATCAGCCTCCTCTGAGCTGACAGTATATGAAGGAGATGTCACATAGTGTATGTTTGAACGTGTGTTTGTATTAGATGTAACCTGACTCCTTCATGCCTGTCTACTGTCAGACACAGAGCAGCACTGCAGCAACAACACTGCCTGCTACACCTGTGGACAGCAATGTGTCATCTACTGCTGCTCTTGTTCACTCCGGCATGGAGAGACCAAGAGAGAGAGAGTCAGAGAGAGAGAGACCCAGAGAGACGGAGAGAGACAGAGTCAGAGAACAACTGAGAGAGTCACAGATAGAGACAGAGAGATTGAGTAAGACGAGAGAGAGAGAGAGACTGAGAGAGACTGAGAGCAAGAGGGAGTTTGATAAGAGTTTGATTCAAAATGCATAAAAGGAGAGAGAGTGAAAGAGGGAAGGAGGCCAGAGAGAGAGAGCTACATAGAGAAGGGAAAAAAGTGAGAAATCTTTTAGTGCTGGTGGATAAAAGGTGGAAGCTGAGGGAAAAGTGAGGGTGGGCAAAGAGAAGGAAAAAAGAGTTGCCATTCAGAGACTCTGCTGAAGATTGTCATTCTTGTCAGCGCTGGCCTACATTGCAGGGCAGGAGAGAGACAGGGTGAAATGCGGTAGGAGAGCACAAATGACACCATCTCATTTCCAAGTTGAGACCTGATATTATGTTGACAAAAGTCGTGGAGAAGTCATACTTCTCCTGCCTGCAGGGTGCATGTAAACATACACAGTCAACAGAGGGCAGTGCTGCCCCCCTGATGGACTCATACCCTAAAGGACTAATACCCTGATGGACTAATACCCTGATGGACTCATACCCTGATGAACTCATACCCTGATGGACTAATACCCTGATGGACTAATACCCTGATGAACTAATGCCCTGATGGACTCATACCCTGATGGACTCATACCCTAAAGGACTAATACCCTGATGGACTAATACCCTGATGGACTAATACCCTAAAGGACTCATACCCTGATGGACTCATACCCTGATGGACTAATACCCTAAAGGACTAATACCCTAAAGGACTAATACCCCGATGAACTAATACCCCGATGAACTAATACCCTGATTAACTAATATCCCAATGGACTAATATCCCAATGGACTAATACCCTGATGAACTAATACCCCAATGAACTAATACCCCGATGAACTAATACCCTGATTGACTAATACCCCAATTAACTAATACCCCAATGGACTAATACCCTGATGAACTAATACCCCGATGCTCCACAGTCCTGCAGAGGATCTGTTGCCCCAGCAGAGCTCCTTCATCTGTAGTTGCTGCTGCAATACAGATGGATCTGTCAACACTTGTGTCGTCTAAACATTCTGTACACTCTCCTTGTTCTAAGGCTAAATAATGACCCCCCTCCAACCTGAAAATAAAGCAGGTTCATTTGTTTTGAAACCCCTCATCTGTTTAGCATGAAGAGACAACATGCCCTTACTCACAAAGTTAGTGAATATGTTGCTTTTACCTCAACTACATGTTATCAGTGGACAACCATTCGTTTTTATTACAGCAGATCTGTAATATGTTTTTGTTTTTTACTAAAGTGCTCTGGGTTGTATTATTCTCCATCTTCTCCTGCAGATACCTTCTCTTCTGAATCATTGTTCTCTTGTTCCATCTGGACATCTGGACACATTAGATGTGAGACTCTGACCCTGTTGGGCGCTGAAATGTGCAGTCATGGTTAAAGCAAAGAATCCTGGGGCTGCTGTCACCTGCAGGACCTTCAAAGCCACTGAGTGCGTTCCCCATTAGGAAACAATGCTTTGAAGACATTTCGTTTTTTTTCTGAAATTAGGTTTAATTGGTAGCACGTATCATCTAAATGTCTTATTGTGTGAGCGCGTGTTTGCGTGTCTTACCTGTTAAATATAGGGGTGGTTCCCTGCTTATTATTTTAGTGTCGAGTCATTTTTAACCCCTAAAACAGAACAAGGGTTAAACTGATGTCAATTAAATTCTTGCTGGTGGAATACGAAGAGAGAATTGAGTCCCATTTATCTGCATCCTAAAGGAATCACGGGGGATAATGAAGAAGCAAATGCTATAGGCTCGCAAATCATCAACATATTCTTGTTTAATTGAACCCTGTTGTCCCGTAATTTCCAATCAGAGGAAACGCATTGTCTTCTCCTGGTGTCATGAACTTAAATATAATATAGATATAATAATAATAATAATAATAATAACCCTAAGGACGTTATGTTTCTCATGTTCCATTGAAAATGCCAACTTGAAAAGACCGTACAGGTTTCTCTTCAAATCTCTCTCTCTCTCTCTCTTCAAATCTCTCTCTCTCTCTCTCTCTCTTCAAATTCTCTCTTCTCCTCCTCTCTTCAAATCTTCTCTCTCTCTCGCTCTCTCGCTCTCTCTCGCTCTCTCTCGCTCTCTCTCGCTCTCTCTCGCTCTCTCTCGCTCTCTCTCGCTCTCTCTCGCTCTCTCTCGCTCTCTCTCGCTCTCTTCAAATCTCTCGCCTACACACATGCGCCACATATTTGACAACCAATGCAATGGTACTGGATTTTTAAAATCATTTCGTTTTGCCCAAATTTCCCTTGGATTTCGCTTCTCGTGTCAAGTTGACGAAAACAGATTGCAGCAGGTGCACCAATACCGTGCGCTAGGACCGGGGAGAAACCCGTCGCTTGGCGGTGCAGGCTGTAAGCAGTGTTTCCACATAACAGGGCTGGGGAGAGGAAAGCCCCCCTCCACCCCCCCTACCCCTATCGGAGCTGGCAACACAGGATACTGCTGATCATTTCCATACATTTCTTTTCCCGTCAGCAGCGCGGCGCGGCTTAGCGGAGAGCGCACCAGTGCGTTTGGGATGCTCGCGCACCCTCCTGAGGATATTCCTTATCGCACCGATTTTGCGTAAAAACGAGCACTCAGATTTGGGGGGGGTGTTCCGGCGATCTACGTTTTCACCCGTTCGTTTTGTTACTGATGAGATTTTTTTTTCTTTTCTTTTCTACTCACAATTTTGACGTTCTTTTCTATCCGTTCTACTATCCGTTCATGTAAGCGCGCGAAGGCTTCAAGTCTGCGCAGGTGACAGCTTTGCGCACTTTTGCGTTTCCCACTGAAAACACGGCAGCGCTCCCAGATCTTCACCATTCTCTTTGGATTAATAACACTGGCTGCTGCTTGAATGGGCTGTGTGGTTGACACACAGTCTCTCTCCGGCGTCCTTCTAGCTCATGGAAACGTGTCTTCTCCACTGAACCGGGCGCTGTGATGTCCAGGACCGTTCCCCACTGACTGACTCACGGTAGCGGACCATTTTGGAAGCGAGTTGAAGGTAAGCCAATTCCCTCTCTCGCTCTTTCTCTCTCGCTCTCTTCCCGTTCCCGCAGTTCTCCCTCCTTCCTGTCCCCACAAGGTTTGATAAAGTTGGACCTTAATTAAATGGCTGGGCTACTTCAGTGATTGCAGCAACGCATTGATCGGCTTTGACCCCGGTCTCCGACTGACAGTGGTATTATACATGAAGTTACAGCAGTCATTTTAAAAGCGTTCCGGTAAATTACGGTGGTTGAGCTGTGATGTTCATCCACCGGACGCTGGAGATGCACGCAGTCGGTCGGCGTCCGTCGTGACTACCCGGGCATGGACGGGAAGTTCAGCACCTGCCGCTGTTGCAACACAGGCTGGAGGCATTGGTAGAAAACACTCGAAGTACATGCTTACACACAATAGGTTATCTGTCCTATTAATTGGGCCGGCGTAATTTTCATTAGCGAGGCCAATAGTAGTTGTCTTTTTTTTCGAGGTTGAAACAAACGCAACCTCGCATGCGTATTTTGTGTAGCGGCTGGTTGCTTTGGCTTACAACTGCACCGTTCTGGAGAAGACCGCGCGAGCTACTGCAGTGCAGTCTCATACACCGGCTCGCGGGCTCAGCGGTGCACGCTGAGGAGGGGATTTAGATAAAGGTGTAAACGAAGCGGCAGCTATCCCCCTTCTTTCTCTCTACCTCTCTCTCTCTCTCTACCTCTCTCTCTCTCTGTCTCTCTCTTTCTCTCTCTCTCTGTCTCTCTCTCTCTTTCTCTCTCTCTCTCACACAAACACACACTCTCTCACACACACACACACACTCTCTCTTTCTCTCTCTCTCTCTCTCTCTCTCACACACACACACACCCACACGTACAAACACTCACTCACTCACACACATATACACAGATAAGTTATTATGCTGGGTGTTTAGAGCGCCCGGCGTCTACGTTTTAGACGGTTACTACATGCTATTTTATACATCCTGACTAGATTGTGGCTCTCTGACATGGATATAGAGGTTTTTGTGCCACGGAATTGGTGTGTTTGTGAGAGAGAGAAAGGTGGAGGGGGTTTGCGCCAGTTTGTGAGAGATAAGGGCTGCTATAGCTGCAGTTAACTTAATATCAGATACCCAGGAACAAATGTAGCGTGAACCACATGTAGGTATGTCTTTAAGTGGCGTTACCAGTTACTCAGTTGGAAAATCAATCTCATTTATAATGTCAAATACATTGATTGTGTTAATGTGGTTTAGGCTATGTCTAGTTTATTGGATGCTAAAGTTATTCCGAAGAACAGGCGTCTGTCTAAATGCATTTACGGGTTTGAAGTTGACGGTTGGTATATTGTCGATAGTTTGAGGTGCAACCTAACACGGTGTGGATTGACCATTCCCGGGGAGGAACCAGCGCAGCCCCCGGGCGGAACCGCGCGAAAGGCGACTCATGACGCAGGAATTAGGTTTATGATTGATGATGCTTCTATTTATGGAAATGCTTCTTGATCACAACAAATACCGTGCCCCCTCCTCACGCCTCCACCCACCCACGTCACGACGGTAATCCTGGAGTTTGTTGTGATGCCGCGTTTGACTACAGTCATTAAAGCATTACGGTTTAACAAGGCACGAAGGACTAAGGACGGGGGATGGGGACGGGTGTATGATGTGCACGTCATTTACATTGTAGGCTAAGTCACCGCATACAATGAAACGCTTCCCCAACTAAAACAATGGCAAGTACAGATATTCAGTTAGGTCTTAACTTGCGCTTCATTGGCCTTGGATTTTCGCTCCCAAGTAAGACCGCCCTCCCGTTCCGAGAAAGCGCTGGATGCTAAACAGACCCGACAGCGGTGCTTTCAGAGAGGGGGATGACCTATACCCGGCTAGGCAGGCAGGAGAGCAGCGCTAGGGGCTTACTACTGGAGGTACCCCCCCCCCACACACACACACACACACACACATCACACCCTCCTCTCTATTTTTGTCTCCATCTCACTCTCTCATCACTTTGATCCCATTGCCCTCCTGTCCAGTCTCTCTCATCTCCCTTTTGCTCTCTCCCTCGGCCTCTCTCTCTCCAGGTCTACCAGAGACAACCGAGAGCTGCATGTCCAATTCCTCACACTGGAACAAACACTGCACAGACAAGCATCACGTTAGTGACACATCACTGATCTAGGCAAGCTATGGAGTAGTCCTACTAAAAACCTTACCGGCATTTGCAAAAGATTCCTGTTCGACTCATTCACATATTCAATTGATTTGTTCTTTTGGGAGAAGGGTAGAACATTGAACACACAACACGCCTTTTCTTCAGTACAGAGTCACATAACCGCCACCCACATACAAGTGACAACATCTCCCTTAGCTACCATCTCTCCCTCGCTCTCTCGCTCTCGCTCTCACCGTCTCGCCCTCCCCTCCTCTTCATCGCTCGCTCTCCCAAAGCCCACTTCTCACATGATACCGATCCGTGTTCCCACGCCCCCCCCACCCCGCCCCTCCCCTCCATCAGGGTCTGATTGCTTTAGACGGCCGCGGATGCCTCCGTCGCATGCGTGTGGAGGGCCGTTAAAAGCCCATTATCTGGCGGTTATGAAGTGGCGCTTGTATGAGCAGGGCAGGGCAGCGCAGGGCAGCTACGTACGGACCCTGGATATTCAGGAACACTCTGCTTTCTGAGGAGGAGGGAGGAGGATTGTCAAGGGTTTTTTTAGGTGAGTTGAGAGGTGACCTGTCTGTCAGTTGTGACATTGTGTCTCTACTTTATTATCCATCTGTTCCCACGAGGATGTGTGTGTGTGTGTGTATTTATGATGTCAGCACATGGGGAACCCTTAGAACCTGCTTCAAGGATCCTTTGATTCCTCCTGGACATTCTACCAGGTTCCCACTCCCTCTATCTGCTACCCTTCTACCCTACACTCCTTCTAAAGAGACATAAATTAACGCAGGTCTACTTAGGCCACGCCCCCACACACACACACACACACACACACATACACACATACACACACGGGCGTGCGGCTGGAGATGAATGATGTGTTTAATGGAATTAGGCCCCCCTGTGTGCATGTTTTCCTCCTAAGGGGCAGCTTTGAAGTGATCAGTAAAGTGTGTCAACAAGCTGGTGGATGGGAGGGGAGAGGGAGGGAGAGAGAGAATGGGTGGATGGAGAGAGTTGGAGAGGGAGGGAGGTGGAGAGGATGGATAGATGGAGAGACAGAGAGAGACAGTTTACAGGTGAGTCTGGCTGGGTGGGGGTGAGGAGGGGAGAGATGGAGGTAGATGTGGAGAGAGAGGTGGAGAGAGAGGGAAAGGATGGAGAGAGGTGGAGCGGAAGGGAGAGAGAGATGTGGAGCGGGAGTAAGAGAGAGAGGTGGAGGGGAGCGGAGAAAAGAGGAAAAAAAAAAAACAGAAAAAAAAAAGGGAAGAACAAGAAAAAAGGAAAAGGGGGGGAAAGAAAGAAAGGGGTGGAAACAGGGGAGAGGGAGGGAGAGAGAGGGGTGGAGAGAGAGGTGGAGAGAGAGGGAGGGAGAGAAAGAGGTGGGAAGCTGGAGGAGGGAGGGAGGGAGGGAGAGAGGTGGAGCGGGAGGGAGGGAGAGAGAGAGAGAGTGGAGAGAGAGGGAGGGAGGTTAGAGAAGAGGAAGGGAGAGAGGCCGGAGCAGAGAGGGAGGGAGGGAGACGAGGAGAGGTGAGAGAGAAGGGAGGGAGGTAGGTAGAAGAGAGGAAGGGAGAGAGGCGGAGAGTGAGAGGGAAGGGAGGGAGGGAGAGAGAGAGGTGGAGAGAGAGGGAGGGAGGTAGAGAGAGGAAGGGAGAGAGGCGGAGAGAGAGGGAGGGAGGGAGAGAGGTGGAGTGGGAGGGAGAGAGGTGGAGAAAGTGAAAAGGCAGCCAGGGGACAGTAGGAAAGACGATGGAATGTGGATGACATGAGGGAGAACAGGACGGACCGAGCGAGAGGACGAAGGGGGGAGGACGGAAAGAGGGACAAGATGGATGATGGAGGGAGGAGAGGCTGACTGACAGACTGAATGGGGAGGAAGAGAGGAGCAGATTGGATGCCTTCAGGGGATAACGGCCGTCTGTCGGTTTCTATCCTGAGGGATGGTTGAACCATCAGGACGCCTAAAGTAGACCTGTTTAGCTGAAGCATACAGCACACACACATACATACAGCACACACACATACATACTGCACACACACATACATACTGCACACACACATACATACAGCACACACACATACATACAGCACACACCCAAATCACAACTCAGCATTGGTTAAACTACAGTGTAGTCATCATGTAGTTTTTGTTAAGCGGTTGTAAAGTCTGGTGGCGTTGACTTGAAGTTGTTTCCAGACCTAAAGCATTCGCCTGAACATGTCAGGCTGGCTTGTTGGAGTCAGAGACATTTGAGGAACCATGACGATGCACTTTCCTCTTCCTGATGTGGGCGGGGCAAGGGTGAGGCATTGAGGCGCTGAGGTAACTGTAATTGTGATACAACAATGTGGAATATCTCTGTCCATCTCCTTGACTGATAATGATCTGGCTGTTTCAGGCAATCAAATAGGATGCTTTTAGGTTTTATTCAATGGAGTTGCATTTCAAACACGTCCAGGCACCAGCTACTGGACATACAGTGTGTTCAGTAGGACAGTGTGTGCAGTAGGACAGTGTGTACATCAGGACAGTGTGTTCAGTAAGACAGTGTGTACATCAGGACAGTGTGTTCAGTAGAACAGTGTGTTCAGTAGAACAGTGTGTGCAGTAGGACAGTGTGTGCAGTAGGACAGTGTGTACATCAGGACCAGTGTGTTCAGTAGGACATTGTGTTCAGTAGGACAGTGTGCACAGTAGGACAGTGTGTTCAGTAGAACAGTGTGTTTAGTAGGACCTCCATGTCTGCAGGATTCAACATTGAAGAAGTTCCTGTCTGTCTGAGTGTGAAGTCTATATCCTCCGCCCAGCTTAGTCTACTGTTTGGCCACAGGCCCCCCCCCACCCCCCCCCTCACAACCCCCGCTGACACGAATTGATATTTGTAATTTAAGGCGAGTTGAGAGCCAGCCCTGGGTACATGCACCACTAGACACAACCGCTCTTCACAATGAGTCCCATCCTTAGAGGGAGGGGATCTGTTCTATTAAGGGTTCGTGATTGAAGGGTCCCAGGTTATGAACATATGCACACACACACACACACACACTCACACACGCGCACACACACAGACACACACTCCCTACACAAGCTGCTACAGCTCTTTGGAGATTCTCCCTGATCTGTTTGTTTGTCTTTGCACGCTGCCGTACATCCTGTTCATATTGATATTCAATAACAGAAGAGGATGGAGGAGTTAGATTGGTGTATGATAGCTCGTGGGGAGGGAGGGGGGGAGACACCAACGACCAATAAATCAGCTGTTTATCAGTTATCACACAAAACGCTGACAGGTCAATGGTCTTGGTGCTGGATTTCGTTGAGTCAGCGTCTGATGGAGGCGCTCCAGGTTTCAGGAAACACGCAGCGTTGGGGGCTTTTGCGTCATGAGGGGCGACCGGATATCTGCCATGACGAGCTGCCGTTACCATGACGTTGGACCACGGCCCACAACGTGGATACACGTCTTATGCTTCCCTCCCTACTCTCTCCTTTCATCTTTCCTCTTTTCTCCCCTCATCCACCCTCTTTTCCCACCCTCATCCTCCCTCCTCTCTCCCCTCATCCTCTCTCCCCTCACCCTCCCTCCTCTCTCCCCCCATGCTCCCTCTTCTCTCCCCTCATCCTCTCTCCCCTCATCCTCCCTGCACTCTCTCCCTTCATCCTCCCTCCCCTCATCCTCCCTCTCTGCCCTCGTCTCCCTCTGTCATCTTCCTCCACCCCCCTTGATCCACGTTCCTCTTCTCTTTTCTTCCCCATCACTTGTTCCCTCCTTTACTGCTTGGCTCTGATCTCATCCCCCCCAGGTGACCTACCTCCCGTTGGCTCTCTCCATTCCCTCCCCCCTCTCTCTCTCTCTCTCTCTCTCTGTCTCTCTCTCTCTCTGTCTCTCTCTCTCTCTCTGTGTCTCTCTGTGTGTGTGTGTGTGTGTGTGTCTCTCTCTCTCTCTCTCTCTTGCTGTTTCCCTCTCTCTCTCTCGCTGTTTCCCTCTCTCTTTCTCTCTCTGTCTCTCTGTCTTTCTCTCTCTGACCGGTCTTATTCTCCGTTATTTATCTTTCTCCCTCCGCGTCTCTTTCTCTCCCT
This sequence comes from Plecoglossus altivelis, assembly GCA_036571765.1. Classification (NCBI taxonomy): domain Eukaryota; kingdom Metazoa; phylum Chordata; class Actinopteri; order Osmeriformes; family Plecoglossidae; genus Plecoglossus; species Plecoglossus altivelis. Next base: position 4,034,990 of record BROE01000022.1, read on the forward strand.
TAAATCCTCATTATTCTCCAAACTCTTCACCTCCCTTAGTCTTCTATTCCCACAGTCCATCTCTCTCCCTTTCTCTCTCTCCCTCCTCTCTCCCTCCTCCCCACCACTCTCTTCCTCTGTCCCTATTCACAAGGTTGTGGTGTGAATGCCAATGCCTGCTCTCTCAGCCCACAGATATCCTCTCTGATAAACCAGCTGACAGTGTCACTCTCTCTACTACACGCAGAGAGAGAGAGAGAGAGAGAGACAGAGAGAGCCAGAGAGAGAGAGAGAGAGAGAGGGCAGAGAGATAAGGAGAGAGATTGTCTTCCTCTCCTGTCTCACTCTCTCTACCTTTGTCCTGTCGATCTTTCTCTCCCGGTATCTCCCTCATCGCTTCTCGTCTTACCACGATCACTTTCTTCTTTTCTTCTTCTTTTTCTTCTCTCTCTCTCTCTCTCTCTCTGTCTCTCTCTCTCTCTTTCACACCTCCTTCCCTCTCGCAAGCACGCACACACACACACACGCACACACACACACACACGCACACACACACCCTCTGTCTCTAGCAGTGCTCTTCTCTGACAGCTGTCAGCATTGTAAACAAATGAAAGTCCACCCCTGTCGAAGCCACTCTCCCCCGCGCTGCTGTATTTTTATTCACCGAGTTGGGAGACGGCCCTCGAGACTACCCTGCCAACACTCGTTTACTCTGATGAGGCTTCACCCACCCACGCCTGCCCCTCGCCCCCCCTCCAGACCACACACACACATACACACCAAGGAAAGACTCATGTTGAGGTGAAAGAAGACATGATAGTCATAGAAAGGAGGGGGAGGAGGAGGGAGAGGTGGGAGGTAAAGAGGGAGAGGAGGGGGGAGAGGCGGGAGTTGAAGAGGGAGAGGAGGGGGGAGAGGTGGGAGTAAAAGCGGGGGAAGAGGGGTGTGTGTGGATCAGAAGAGGACAGGAGGATTAAGCGAAGGAAAGAATGGAGGCGAGGTAGTCCTGCTTGCTTTCATGTGCCAGCTTCATAGTCACATGCACGGGCAAACGCCACTTATTTGCTCTGCTGGCTTCATCCCACTCACATTCACACTGTTCATTCCCCCTTCGTACGCACGCGTGTTTGTTTAAACAGAACCCACACTCTGCCACTCTCCAGGATGTTGTCGTGGGGAGATTCTGTAAGTGTTGCTGACGGCCCAACGTGCCTCAGCGTCTGGAAGCGTCCTGGAGTTCCTGGTTTTGTCCTCCGCCACCCTAGCCCCGCCTCTATCCCCCGCCTCCTGGCCCGCCTCCCAGCCTTCCGACGGCCCTCATATTTCTGCCGTCCTCCTGATTAGGCGTCCATCCGCTCCTCGCTGTCTACCCTGTCACGCTGCGACGAGCCGACGCCGCCACCATTCTAATGGAATCATTTTCTCAACTGTCAGTTTGGATCGGAACAAGGATCATCCGCATGCTGGCCCGCCCTCTCTCCCTCAGCCGGAGGGGACGAGAGAGACGCGAGATGGTGGTCAGTTTGATAAGCCAGGATCCGTGTTGGAGAGACAGCCAGACACTCGCTCCCTCGCACCCACGGCAGAAGCGAGCGCTCGTCTTATTGGGCGAAATTGCTTTCAAGGGTGTAATTTAATAGGGTTCCTTTTTGTTGTATTTGTCAAGAGACAGAGTTACATGGAGAGCGATAGGGGGTGTGGGAGAGAGAGGGATGGAGAGGGAAAGAGGGATGGAGAAGGAAAGAGGGATGGAGAAGGAAAGAGGGATGGGGAAGGAGAGAGGCAGAAAGAGATGGATAGAGACAGAGACATATGGAAGGAAGAGGGGGAGAGAGAGGGATTTGGAAGCAGAGAGGCAGAAAGAGATGGATATAGAAGGAATGAGAGACAGGGATAGAAAATGAGAGAGGGAGATAGAGGGGGATGGAGGGAGATTGAAGGAGAGAGGGGGATGGAGGGAGATTGAAGGAGAGAGGGGGATGGAGGGAGATTGAAGGAGAGAGGGGGATGGAGGGAGACTGAAAGAGAGAGGGGGATGGAGGGAGACTGAAGGAGAGAGAGGGATGGAGGGGGATTGAAGGAGAGAGAGGGATGGAGGGAGATTGAAAGAGAGAGGGGGATGGAGGGAGATTGAAAGAGAGAGGGGGATGGAGGGAGATTGAAAGAGAGAGAGGGATGGAGGGAGATTGAAAGAGAGAGGGGGATAGATCTTCAGGGAGGAGAGGAATGCTGACTGTCTGACAGATCTTGGCCAGCGTTTATCCAGTGTTGTCATGCGTTTCAAATCAGCTTTGGTTGAAGATTTGATGTCTGTAGTCTCTATGGAAAGGTTAGGGATGGGGTAGAAGTAAAAAGAGGAGGGGGAGATATGAGGGAGAGGAGGAGGGAGGGGATGGGGCAGAGGGGAGAGGATAGGGGAGGGGATGGGAGGGGGCGGAGGGAAGGGGATAGGGAAGGGGATAGGGGAGGGGATGGGGCAGAGAGGAGAGGATAGGGGGCGGAGGATGGGGATGAGGGGAGGGAGGGATAAGGGGAGGGATGGGGTAGGGGGGGGGGGAGGGAAGGGGAGAGGGTACTGACCGGTCACCTTGTCTTTGAAAAATGGAAGAATTCAGCTCCATGCACCAGAGGAGAGAAAGCAGAAAGAGGAAATATTAAGCAAGAGTGAGAGAGATGAACCATTGAGAGGGAGAGGCCTGTCTCCCCCTCATCTCCTCGCCCCACTCCCCCCCACTGTCGTCTCCTACCCCTCGTCTCCACCCTCGCCTCTCACCGTACAGTCCTGTGACCCGTTGTTTTGGCAGCGGCAGCGGTCCGTGTCGCGCTGAAATGAGTCCCCCGGGGAAGAAAGGGGGACAGTCATAAACGTTGCGCTGCATGGATCATGGACTTGGCGTGTGTGTAGGGAAGTGCGGAAGGTGTAGCGAAAAGGATTGGGTTTGGGAGCTGTGTGTTTGTTGGTGACTAGGTTGTGTGTGTGTGTGTTTTGGCTGCTAGGATCTGTCATAAGTGTTGAACTGTAGTTCACACAGTAGTTTATACACACTCCGTACAAACACATACCCCACCTCCCTCTGGAGGACACAAATGGTTCATGTTCATAACAGTGAAAAACAATTCAAGTCACAGAATGCAAACCGAGGAAAAGGGGGGGGGGGGGGGGGAAAATAACGGTAGGCCCAGTCAGAAACGTCACGCATGTGATCGCGTTGCACAGCAATGCCTCATCGATCTGTGATCAGTTACTGCTGGAGTGCTGTCAATGACTAGTTACTGCTGGAGTGCTGTCAATGACTAGTTACTGCTGGAGTGCTGTTAATGACTAGTTACTGCTGGTGTGCTGTCAATGACTAGTTACTGCTGGAGTGCTGTTAATGACTAGTTACTGCTGGAGTGCTGTCAATGACTAGTTACTGCGGGTGTGCTGTTAATGACTAGTTACTGCTGGTGTGCTGTTAATGACTAGTTACTGCTGGTGTGCTGTTAATGACTAGTTACTGCTGGTGTGCTGTTAATGACTAGTTACTGCTGGTGTGCTGTTAATGACTAGTTACTGCTGGAGTGCTGTTAATGACTAGTTACTGCTGGTGTGCTGTTAATGACTAGTTACTGCTGGAGTGCTGTCAATGACTAGTTACTGCTGGAGTGCTGTTAATGACTAGTTACTGCTGGAGTGCTGTTAATGACTAGTTACCGCTGGAGTGCTGTTAATGACTAGTTACTGCTGGAGTGCTGTCAATGACTAGTTACTGCTGGTGTGCTGTTAATGACTAGTTACTGCTGGTGTGCTGTTAATGACTAGTTACTGCTGGTGTGCTGTTAATGACTAGTTACTGCTGGAGTGCTGTCAATGACTAGTTACTGCTGGAGTGCTGTTAATGACTAGTTACTGCTGGAGTGCTGTCAATGACCTAGTACTGCTGGTGTGCTATAATGACTAGGTTGCGTTGGTATCGTCTGGGACACTGCGGCCTGGCTGTCTGTGCCTCACTGACTCATCATTAGCAGACAGATAACTGACATGTGTGAGAACTTTCAGCTCCCATTTCTAGTCGTCATGCCATCTGATCTCTTCAGTCTGAGTAAGCTAATATGATTCTGGTTCATTTTATAAATAATACTGTCAATTGAGAGGAAACCTCAAAAAACAGACGGATAGACGTGAGCGGTTAGTGAGGGATACACATGTAGGTTGTAAACACCAACAGTTGCTTGGGTGACACCACTGTGTAGAGGCGTGTGCTAAAACTCCACTGTGAATTGTTCTGTGTATTTACTGTGTGTCAGTTACAGTAATTTCCTTGAAGTATGGTTTTTCTAGGCCAGCGCGCACGCGTGTGGTGATGTTGTGAATGTGTGTGTGTGTGTGTGTTGTGTGTTGTGTCTGTGTGTGTGGTGTGTGTGTTGTGTTGTGTGTGTGTGTGTGTGTGTGTCGTTTAAACACACCAGATTCGAGGGCAGTCCTGTTCTTCGGCTCTGGTGG